>JARQZJ010000141.1:472500-940398 GCA_030704895.1 Henosepilachna vigintioctopunctata | reverse complement strand
TGAAACTTCATTATATATGATTTTTCAATTCAAGCGAACAAAAATTTAAATTCAGAAGCAGTATTTCAGCTAGTAACAAATGGATAAGAAGAAAGAGAAAACTTTAAAAAAATTTCTGTTTTTCAGTGAAAAAAGAATACATATAACAGGTTGGAAACCTCTCACAAATCTTCTAGGAAGAAAAAGAGAAATGTACTTTTCTTCTTCTAGCTCTTTTAAATGTCAGTATTTTGGTTAAATCGTTGATTGGAAAGGAAGATACGTGTTATAGATATATATATATATATATATATATATATATATATATATATATATATATATTTTGAAAGTTTTTAGCAATAACAGGCTTTTTTTGATATGAAAAATTTATTTGTTGACGTTTCGTTGTTATATTACAACTTTGTAAAAAAACTAATGAATAATTATTCATTAGTTTTGGCAAATTGTAACAACGATATAAAAATAAAATAAACTTTTTCATATCAAAAAGCCTGTTATTGCGAAAACTTCCAAAATAAAATATCTTAAACAGGCAATAAATCAATTTCAAGAAATATATATATATATATATATATATATTATATATATATTCATACCTAGTTCACCTATTCTTTGTTTATCTATTTGGTTATTTCAATTAACCTTATTGTTGAATGAGTTAGTTATAGTTTTATTATGTGCCTATTGATTTTACAGACCACTATCTCTTGCCTACTACTTCTATTTCTATTTAAATTACAAGGCAATAATTTCCTTCCATTATTGTATATATATATATATATATATATATATATATATATATATATATATATATATATATATATATATATATATATATATATATATATATATATATATATATATATATATATATACATAGATATATATATGTATATATATATATATATATGTAGATATATATATATACATATATATATATATACATATATATATATATGTATATGTATATATATGTATAAATCTCAGAAAATGAAATTTTTTAAAGCTTATGGCACTGAATGAAATATTTAAGAAAATGAACACTAGAATATTATTCGAAAAATTCAAATTAATCAAGAGAATGTTATAGCAGAGCTAGATATGTTGAACGTGTACGATGTGATGTCTCCACTATCCTTCAAGGGATAATATAACATTCTTTGATTAATTTGAATTTTTCGAATGAATATTCTAGTGTTCATTTTCTAAATATAAATATAATATATATATATATATATATATATATATATATATATATATATATATATATATATATAGAAATATTATGGGTTATAGACAAAATAGGAGGCCACTATGAATAACTTTTAACCAATTTGTTGACACAAATATATTACAACAGGAATGTGTGACTTAAAATATATATGATATTGCACAGGAAACTGAATATCAATGTTAAAATTTGAATTTTAAAAAATATGAAAAATTATTATGAACTAACCAAACAACATCAGATAAACAATAGAGCAAATAAGTGACAGGAGCATGTAAAATGGTCACCGAAAAACTACAGGCGAGAGAGTAAATTACAGTAACAAATAAATGTCATACTGGGTAATGTAACACGGCAAAGTCTATTACCATTTGGTTGCCTGCGAAGGTTATTTAAAATGATCCGAAAGTAAATAACTAAATGCAGCTGAGCCTGGAAACGTCCGTCTTCTTATTAATTGTATGACAGGTTATTGATGTGGACTATTTCCAAGAAAATCCTCTTCTGGACAACTACCAGCTACGTCCAGTATTCCAACATCGTCAAAGTCAAAACGATGTCCTTGTTTTGAGGAGGCGTAGTGCTAAGGCAGATCTATCGTGGCGAAGTCTAACATCACTTTTATGAAGAGTTATTCTTTTTTAATGGTCTGAGACGTTTGACCTATATAATCCTGCACAATCTAAAGAACCTTATCTTTAAGTCTTGTTAAAAGTATTTTACCTTATCTCTTAGTCTTTTAACAAGACTTAAAAATAAGGCACTCCATCTTTAACATCAGATTGCATTTACAGTGTTCCTGGCTCAGATTGTGCTGGAGTTATTCTAGGTCAAACTTCTCACTATTTTGCCTATAACCTATAGTATTTTATTTAAATTACAAGGCAATACTCTTCCATTATCGTATATATATATATATATATATATATATATATATATATATATATATATATATATATATATATATATATATATATATATATATGGTATTAGCCAAGTAAGCTGGACATTTAATATCTAGTGCGTGGAGAACGAAATTTGTCAAATTTGTCTTGATATATGCGGCATACTTATGAAGGTTCTCCAATTATATGGGTATATCGTGCAAGTTACGCGATGAACACTTGATATGCCTGATTTATCACATGCCTCAGGAAAGTGAACCGAAAAATAATTTTACGTCAATTTCTGAGTAGAGTGTTTCCCTTTCATAAAGAAAAAAATAATGGAACTGAAGTAATTTCATGAGACGTATACGTAGATGAGTTCGTTATGCAGGAAGATATACACCGTGTGCCTTATTTCTGATGGAAAATGAAATGTTAATTTATCTCATGTTATATGTGACATTATTTGTCAACCGAGACACTATCATTTTCAAATTTTCTCCAGAAAAGCTTCTTAAAATTATTGATAGAAACTAGAATTTGACATGACGAGAAAAATTTTTAGAGGTGAAATTTGTTTTGGATAGTGCGAAGAAACAATAATTGTTTTCCTAAATTAATTATCCGTAATGAAACAATATTTAGAATTTTTTCATAATTTCAATACAATTACGCATGACGACGTTTCGAAGTACTACTTCTTCATCAAATGCTGATTACTACTGCATTCGATAAAGAAGTAGTACTTCGAAACGTCGTCATGCGTATTTGTATTAATATTATGAGAAAATTCTAAATATTGTTTCATTATGGATATTAATTTTCTACAAGTATCGGCCTCATCAATCATCAATTTGAATTATTTGAATTAATTTTTTAATATTATTTAAGTAAGGTTATATTTATTTCTAATCGAATAATTGGAGACTCAATGGGCGAGCGGTGTAGCGACCCCATACGCTCACGGCTCACTGGTCCTGGTATATTCAATTCGCCGGTAATCTTGGGAGTTCGTAAACGGTTTTAGACTGGAGATCCAATGGAACAACATAGGTCTCTGACCTCCGCTCTTAGAACAATGACAGTAATAATTCTGTGTAATAATTTATTAATATCACTACAACGATATGTTGCAAAATCTTCAATTATTTAGAGTCAGTTATGATGTAACGTAGTTGTAGTATTCAAAAGAAATAATACTAATAAAGTGGATTTATGATGAAACTTTACTTCCAGTGAACATGTGACATGAAATATTTGTGATGAAAAAAATGATGCAATTCCAGAAACCTAAATCTGTAATATGCAAATAGATTCAACTATTTTGGTCTTGCTCTACCTTTATCAAGTGGACAAACACTGAGTGAAATGCATACATTCAAACTTATATACTACCAACGGACCCGACAGACGTTATCCTGTACACAAGTCTTCAATTCGAAAACTATAGAACTTTTGTGAATAAGCTGTAAAAAATTAAAAATCTCAGAACTTGATCGCAGCGCCACATACTGGGTACAATTGCGAATCCAAAGCAATCTCTTATCCCTTGAATACAGAAAAATGTGGAAAATTGTGTGTGTGTATATATATATATATATATATATATATATATATATATATATATATATATATATATATATATATATATATATATATATATATATATATATATATATATATATATATATATATATATATATATATATACATATATATATATATATATATATATATATATATATATATATATATATATATATATATATATATACTAGCGACCCGCCCCGGCTTCGCACGCCGCAAACGCTACGCCCCGCAATTTTTAAATCTGTAATATCTTCGAAAATATTCACTTAAATCATACGGTGTAAAGGGCCATATATATCTATATTAAATGAACAATGTATTCAAGGTATTTAATTGGTTAAGGATTAATGCTGTATGGGTTAAAATCGCTTCGAAAATTAGCCATTATTTGTCGCAAAAAGTAAATGACAAAAAAGTTATTGTGGGTTATCCATAAGAGATAGACATATACCATCACGGACTTTTCTGTAGACCTTTTCAATGTGTACAATACTTAGTACATTATTTTGATAAAACTCGTAGGGTTCAGCCTGCGTTTGCAATGTAAGCGGAAAAAATGTAATTATTTACGACATCACATTAGAAACCTCAAAAATAACAGTACTTCTCCACTATTTAGTGGATGTTATTATACATATAAACCTTCCTCTTGAATCACTCTATCTATTAAAAAAAACCGCATCAAAATCCGTTGCGTAGTTTCAAAGATTAAAGCGTACAAAGGGACAAAGGGACAGAAAAAGCGACTTTGCTTTATACTATGTAGTGATATATATATATATATATATATATATATATATATATATATATATATATATATATATATATATATATTAATGAAAAATTGTTTATTCATTAGTTTTGACAAAGTTGTGATATACAACGAAACGTTAACAAAAAAGAAAGTTTTCATATCAAAAGAAGCCTGTTATTGCTACAAAACATTCAAAATAAAGAAAATATCTTAAACAGGCAATAAATCAATTTTAAGAAATAAGATATATATATATATATATATATATATATATATATATATATATATATATATATATATATATATATATATAAATATATAAAGTCAATATGACCGTCATGCGCGACGTTTTGAAAAATATAAATTCCCATCAGGACGTTATTAACGGCTGCATAGGTGAGCGCTATGAAATACTTATGGTTTATGAGCATAGCGCTTACAATAACTAGAATTTCAAACACTACTGTACCGGCGCCTTCGCCAATTTGAATATTTGGTTTAAAATACACTGTCGATAACGAAGTACCTTGTCGATCGATATGTACAAGAATATCTTCCCACAACTCGAGATAATTGAGATGGCAATTATCAAATACGATATATTACTTATCCAATAAGAGTAACCAATCGTAATCATGAAAGTTAACAATATTTCACAAAGTACGAACTGACCACTTCAAAGCTGAAATGAATTCTTTTTCTGGATTTCGACAAAGTTACCAATTCAGAATGAAACGTCACGACCCCAAATAATAATTTTTCCAATCGAAGAAGCTTGTCGAAACCAGAAATATGATGAAATCTAAATATACCAAACGAGGAAAGAAACCATTCAGTATAAATGTAAGTAAGTATTAGCCTTTATATAATATATTATCTTAAAATTTCTTTTTCTTTTATATTTCAACTAAAAATGAAGGATATAAGCAACCGCGGGCCTTAAAAAGTGAAAATTAAATAAAATGGAAACTTTTCGCTACAAATTGTAGCTCCATCAAATTTTCAAGAAAATGTTTTGATGAAGCTATTCGTAATGAATATCGAATGTATTAATTTGTATCGAAATGTCAAAGTAGAATTTCATTCTTATGAGTTATAAACGGCTGCTTAGGTGGGCGCTATAAATACAAATGATCCCTTAACTCCCAATCTTAGTCCAAATTGATCATTCGTTTGATAATTTCAAATTCTACTAATCCGGCGCCTTCGCCAATTCAAATATCTCATCCAAAATTCACTGTATCGTTAATGATACAATGAATTTTGAATAATATGTAAATGCGATGTCATTATGTAGCAAATGAATTTTCACCATTTCTGAATAATTAAGAAAATTAAATATCCAATATAACTTTATATTAAATATAAAACTATATATAGGGTCTAATCATAAGTAGCCATGATATAATTTTTAAATTAGAAATTAGAGCAGAAATCGGAACAAGTTAAGGTATATATAACTGTGGTATCAATTTTCATGACGAGATAAAGATAAATACTATACTGAATAGAATAATAATATAATTAAATAACAAATTAATCAATTTGTATTTATAAACAAAATAAGAGCTTGCGTTAAAAATTTTTCAATCTAAAATTCACCCCGTAAATCTTTCGGTTTGAATAACATTCGTGATAAAAGTAAATACTCGTATTAACTGATTGAAATATACTTTCATCAATAACTCAAAAGTCTCTGTGCAAATATCTCGAATTCAAGACAAGAATATTATATAAATCCAATATTCGTCAAGAATTTTCTTCAATATAATTATATGAATTATATTGCAAAATTTCATTCGATATGTTTATGACATAACATTAAGAGTTTAAATAGTCTATTGAAATAGACCTTAACATCATTTCCATTTGAATGTTCTATGAACCAATCGTACTGGTGTCAATTAATTCCGTGATTATTCATCCGTAGTGAACTTTGGAAAATGTATTTCCACTTCAGCTTTCAATATCTACCCGACAAAATAACAACGACAAAACACTGGAAAAATGTATTGAATTATTTCGTCTCTCCCCTTCGGGACATCATGGCTGAACATTATAATTATCGAGAAAATAGTGGAAAAACTGATGATGATAATTACAAGTCGTAAAGCTAGTAGAAATAAACACTTTCAAATCGAAGGTTCTGAAAATGTTTTGTTTTCCCGACTGCATTCGAATATTCCAAAGCACAAGATCGATCGAGATTCTAAAAACGGCAGGATAGAGGTTAATTTTCAGCTATTGAAATCGTGTTAATATCTTCTGCAGATCATAGATGGAACTCAACCATGCGATATCCCAGGACGGTTGCATATTATTTGCTATTGAATACCCTAAAATTTGTCCTAATAAGAAAATAGGCAAAGTTACCCAAGAGTTGGTTCGATTGTCAAGAGGAAAGTGAAATATCGAATATGCCATCTAATATTCAAAGTCTCATGTTGTTTACTAATTCAATAAATCCATGTAATATAATTTGACGTTTGTGCTGGTGTTGATGAATTTCATATTTTCAGTTGTAGATAATATATATATATATATATATATATATATATATATATATATATATATATATATATATATATATATATATATATCTCATTAGATGGAAATTGCAAGTTTTGTTTAAGTTTTATTTCAGCTCTATTGATAGAACGGCAGTTCATGATTCTTTTGTTCTAAAAGAAAGAAATAATTTTTTAGTTTCTTACTGAATTTTATGAAAAATTGTTTACTTGTTTATTAATTGAACTCGTCTGAGGGACCAGTTCACACAACATCCATTTTGGACATACTAAGCCTTTCTCTCAAAAATGATGAGTGATTTGTACATTTTGTGAAGCAAATATTGTAATTATGTAACCTTTCAACTGTTTCTCTGTTTCTATTTCAATTGTTTTTATTTAGTGAGGATGATAAAAATATACGGTTACATTAATTTCAACATCATTAAATTCATGCTTAACTGTGACTTAACTAATTATGCATTTATTTTTAAGAATAATTGATTATAAGAAAAAATTATGAATTATAAAACCAAAAAATCCTCCATTATTTCACTCAATGATAGTGGAATGAACAAAATGAAAACTTTATAATATAGAGAAGACGATTCCATGAATTTTCCAGAATCGATTTCATAATTCTAGAAAATTCATGATTTCACATGATAAATTCCGTAGCGAGAGATAAATACAGATCGACAAGAAGGATAATAATTTCAAATCATCACGAATTATAAAAAACTAAAATCACATGTTTTCAAGCTCTTTTTCATCTGCTGATTTATAAGTTCAGGCATAACTTTGAATTACTCATCTTACGTTAATTTTTCAATATCTGCATTGGGCAATATCAATCAATATCAAAATTGTATTCGAAACATTTCATCACACTTAAGAATCTTTCAGCTGAAACCTAATAATATTTAGGAAATCCTCAATTGATAATTTCGAAAAATACTTTCATCAAAATATTTACGCTTCTAATAGAAATATCATGAACAAGATATAATTCCATACGTCATCTTGCAGGTTTAAGATGGAAACTAAATATCACTAAATTGATGATATTATCATCGTCATCAATGGACACTCATAAAATTTATTTTCAAATAACACTTTATCTTTAGTTACAGAATTTCCAATTGAAAAATATATTTTCTGCACAGCGATCGAGAATATCAACAGCGTTCGTGGAAACACGTGGGAAACATCAACAATTTCAGAACAACACTTCTAATCACCGTAAAAGTTAATAAAAACTGCGAAACGGAGCTGTGACGGCTTCATTTCCATTGGATGAGGATTGACGGTGCCCGCCTGCACGTACGATGTATTTGCTTGTCTATTCAAAGGATAATTCACGTTGTCTCTAATCGGAAACACCGATTGAAATTATATCGAAGTTAATCTCACCATATAAATATATATATATATATATATATATATATATATATATATATATATATATATATATATATATATATATATATATATATATATACAAATAACAATATATTTTGACTGGTTTGATAATATAATAGAAAATATGTATTTGGGATAGCAGTCTTCAGGTGGAAATAAGTGTACTCTTTTTTGTATCTCAAACTTTCGAGAATTATATTTATCTCTTCATCAGGAGCAACTAGAAGATTGAAAGTGAGAAAATGTCAAATACACAGATATGTGAGTAACTTACAGACAGGTTATCAAGAAGATGTTGAAATTTGCTGAAAAATCATATAGAAGATACTCAAAATAAACAGAACATAACATGTAGGGATGGAGTACTCGCGAAGTATCTAGACAAAGTTTAATGGAATCAAAAACAAGATAGTATATGAAACTCTACGAGAGTTCATGCTGTTCTTATTCTGGTATATAAGCACCATTTCCAGAAACAGTTTCTCTTGGTATTATTCTCTTTATCCAATACTTTGACTGAATTGTAATTAGGGTGATGTCCGTTGTCTAGACAATGTTTGGTCAGAGCACAATTTTGTTTACTTGTCCTAATATTACTCCTAAACAAAGTAATCCTTTTCTATAGGGCTTGTTGTTGTTTGTAAGGGACGGACTTTCCACAGATGGCTTTAGTTACGTTACGTTACCCTATATTAATAATTTAACATCCAGAATAACCTCAGTTTTACCAATGGATCACATTAGAATTGCTACAAGGAACGTAAAAATGGTCGGAAAACTTTTTCAGTTGAAGGACAGCTTACACCTATCCTTAATCAAAGTCAAGTAGTTTATGAGATTCCCTGCTGTGATTGTGAGGAAGCGACAGCATGTGGGCCAAACAACAACAACCCCTATCACAGAGGATTACTTTGTACTCAATTCAATTCTTCTGCTTCAATTAAAATTGTGCTCTGACCAAGCATTGTCTGGACAACGGACATCACCCTAATTACAATTCATTCAAAGTATTGGATAAAGAGAATAAGACCAAGAGAAGACTGTTTCAAATGGTGCGTATATGCAGAATAAAGACAGCATGAACTCTCTTAGAGACATTGACGATCTGAGAGTTCAATATGTTCCTACGATGACTACGATGCCAAGAGACATAACAGTTGTCCCAGTCTGAATACTGTCAATGTCAGTAGTTAATCATGTCACTGGTTTGATTTGTTGTGTGTTTGTGGATGTGTGTGTGGGTTGGTACTATTACATGTGTGGTTCTGTGAATGGTGGAGACATCGCGTATTTCGCGATTTTTCTATGATGGAAGCTTAACCTATAAGTGTCATTCTTTGTTTTCGGATTCTGCTAAAACTTTGTCTAGATAATTTTGATACTCCATCCCTACATGTTATGCGTTTTGTTTATTTTGAGTATCTTTTTATATGATTTTTCAGTAAATTTCAACATATTTTTAATACAACCTCAGTTCGTAAGTTACCATATCTGTGTATATTTGACATTTTCTCACTTTCAATCTTCTAGTTGCTCTGATGAAAGAGATAAATATTATATATATATATATATATATATATATATATATATATATATATATATATATATATATATATATATATTATAAAATTAATTTATTGCTTGTTTTAAGAACCTTTATTTTCAATGTTTTAGGTAATAACAGGCTATTTTCAATGTTGAAAACTTTATTTTTGTTGACGTTTCGTTGTATTCCAAAACATTGTCAAAACTAATGAATAATTGAATTTTATGAATTACTACTATAGATATCAAACGTCAAACTTATTTTTTTGAAAAAAATCAAATTGGCTTTTTTGTTTTTTAGTATTCAGAGGAATATTTCTGGCTTAGCATTCTGCTTCGGAAGTTTTAGTCTTCTTCACCATGAAAGAAACCTCTGAAAACTCATGGTAAACCAGGTGATTCTAATGAGTGTAATTTATATATAGCATATAATTACACATAGTTGAATAATTTATATACTTATCCAGAATATGTATTGATATGATTGGTTTATGGTGTGAAATTGATGGTAGATCATGAAAGAATGAGTTTCGAAATATGATGTTTGGTGATTTGTTGTGTATTCATTTTATGAGTGTTATTTGTAAGGTTTACCAAATCGTTCAGTAAATAGAATTAAGATGTTTTATGTCTGTTCTTTCATTTACTGTGTTTCCCAATTTTACGAATGTGTAACATTTCCAAAATATCTCTTACAGTTTTTGTCTTTCTCAGTTGCTAAAATCTTTGTATTGTTGTAATCAAAATCGTGTATTTCAGTTATTTTATGTTTATGAAGTTTGTTATTTGAGTTTTTACATGTTTATGTTCTTAAATTTTTTTCAAGATTTCTGCACACGTTTGTTCTATGTATAATATTTATTATCATTATTGCAGGGTAAAGCTATAAACAGATATGAGTTTTTCTCTGAGTTATTGTTTCACTCTTTTAACTTGGTATATATTTCATTGACTTGATTAATAACATATGAGCTATTATTAATTCATAAGGTTTTAATATTTTCGCAATGTTTGAACTTAATCTTGGAATATATTGTTGGGGAATGTAATTATTTTCGTTGGATCTACTTTTTTTGACATTAAAGATATATATAATTCATTAATTCTCATTTTTCATGATTTTGTTAATCAAATTATATGGGTAATTATTTTCCATGGGAAGTGTACTGAACTTCTTCAAGTGTTTCATGCCGTGGACATGATAATGTTGATTTTAGTGATCTCATCTACAAAACTAATTATTATTCCTTTCTTCTGAAATAGTGATGATTATAATTTATTGTTCGTTGAGAACTTAAATTATATAAATAATATAGAATCAATTTTAAATTTTTCAACGAACAATAAATTATAATCATTAGTATTCCCTAGAAAAAAGGAATAGTAATTATTTTTGTAGATAAACCACTAAAATTAACATCATCATATCTTACGGCATGAAACACGTGAAGAAGTTCGTACACTTCAACTCATGAAAAATAATTACTCATATATATTTGATTAACACAATCATGCAAAACAGAATTGATAAATTATATAATACTTTACAGTAAAAAATTAAATCGGAGGCTAAAATAATTACATTCTTCTACCATATATTCCAAGATTAACTACAAACATTGCAAAAATATTAAAACCTTATGATTTAATAATACCTGTTATTGCACAAAATCAAGTCAAAGAAAGTATATACAAGTTAAAAGAGTGAAAAAATAACTCAGAGAAAAAAATCATACTATTTATAACATACTCCTGAAATAACAACAGTATATGCTATATACGTAAGCGTAGAAAGAATAGAAATTAATAATCAATTAGTTTGATCAACAAATTATTAAAATTTATAAAATTAAAAATTAATACACTTGACTTAAGTTTCACTGAATATATTAAAAACTCTACATATGTTTCGGGTGGTTAACCCATTATCAAGAGTATACAGTATTACTCAATAATAAATTATTGAGAGCTTGCAGCAATATAATAGAAACACACCAGAATATTATCAGCAACAACAGCCAAAAAAATCTACAATTCGGTGTTTTACCGCATATACACATAATCTAACACCCAAACTGATCAAATTATTCCATAATAAAATAAAATTAGCTCAAAAAAATACATTACGTGCGCAATAGAGTACGTTAAGGTGTGATGTGATGTCACAGTATCACACCATCACCCCGCATCACGTTAAACATCACTCGCAGACCATCACGCGTGCTGATTCGGTTCATCACGTTGCGTACTGTGTAATGTGATGTTTTCAACGTAATATCACTTGGCAAGTGGTATACGTTACATTACGTGATGGAGTTCTATCATTCTATTATCGACTATATGAGAAAAATAAAATTTATTTCTTTGATACCTTGTTTTGTTAAACCATCCCAATGAAGGCCCTAAATTTTATACTATGAAAATTTTCAATTAATGAAGAAATATATTATGTGGTGGTTCTATTATCGACTGTACGTGAGAATGAATTTATTTCTTTTTTGTTTCATTTTGTGAATCCATCTTCATAAAAGCCCTTATAATTATGTGCTGGTGTTTCATTATCGGCAATATGTGAGAATAAAATGTATTTCTTTTCGGTCCCATTTTGTGAATTCATCTCTATAAAAGCCATATTTTTATGCTATGAAATTTTTTGAATAAATATAGCAATATATTATGTGCGGTTATCGAGTAGGTTACATGTGAAAATGAAATTCATTGCTTTCGTGTATCATTTTGTGAAGCCATCTCTATGAATGCCCTAATTTTACACCATAATAATTTGAATTAATATAAAAATATATTATGTGAAGGTGTTCTATTAACGACTAGGTATATACTCATATATATATATATATGATGAGAATGAAATTTATTTCTTTTCTGTCAAATTTTATCCTTAAGTCCCAATTCAAACACGATAATCAGTCATATGGAAAATTGGAATATTATAATATATGAAATTCATATGGAAATATATTATAATAAAACAATATTTAGAATTTTTCTCATAATTTAATACAAATATGCATGACGACGTTGCGAAGTACTACTTCATCAAATGCTGGATTAATACTAAGTGAATGAATGAATGAATGAAAAGACGTTTTATTGAGATTTTTTGTTTTACATTATATATTATTATATACAAGGTAGAGTTTATAAGATCTCGCGACCTTCTTCAACCCTGTGCTACTTAATTATATTATTCAAAAAAAAATTTTTTTTATATATGTTCACATCATATTTTAAAGGTGCGGATGTGGCCTACTCATCTTTACGTGTCATTCGGTCGAATGTCAAATTTTAAATTCATCCTACTTTTGATGGTGAAGGAAACCCAAAAACTTTGCCCGCGTAATTAAGAACTTATAGAATGATTAGAATATATTTATAATATTGTTACAGTAGAAAGAATAACACGCTGGAAGAATAGCGCTTCCTCTCTCGCGGACTTTTTACTTTTCGAACGCTAACGACACTTATCGCAAAGGTTAACGGATGCGGAGTGGTATGTCCTCTAGGTGATCGAGGATATCGTCTGGAAGCTCCTGGAGAGAATGCAGGATCTATGCAGGAATACTAAGTATTAATACTAAGGATTAATACTTTAGGTATTAATCCAACATTTGATAAAGAATTAGTACTTCGAAACGTCGTCATGCGTATTTGTATTAAATTCTGAGAAAATTCTAAATATTGTTTCATTATGAAATTAATTTTCTACAAGGCTCGGACCCATCAATTTTCAATTTGGAAATATATTACTTGATGTTTTTCAATTATCGACTATTTGTGAAGATGAAATTCATTTCTTTGTTGCCTTATTTTATAAACCCATATTATGAAAGCCCTAATTTTACACCATAATATATCATAAATTTTATATGTGATATGACATCACATCACACCTAACGTACTGTTTTACGCAAGCCATATATCTACTAATATTACTGAACAAAATTAACCCTTACTCCTTGTTCAACGTCCTCGGGTTTGCTAGGTAATATTCGTGTGCTCAATAGGTTTCAAAGTTGATCGAGTTATGCGTAATAACGGTGTTTTTTTTAGAGGTATAGAACTTTTAAGTTGGCATTACTGTTGAAGATGGCGACCGATTTAACAGCTGAGAAGTGATTTATTCTAAGCTGTTTTCGCAATTCATCATGAGTAGACTCACGTCTGAACAACGCTTGCAAGTAGTGCAATTTATTTCGAAAATAATGGTTCTGTGCTGAAATACGTATCGATGATGAAGCGATGAAGGATGAAGCACACTTCTGGTTGAATGGCTACGTCAGCAAACAAAACTGCCGCATTTGGAGTGAAGATAATCCTCGAGTGTATGTCAAAACACCGTTACATCCAGAAAAACTGACTGGCTTGCTGCGCTTTATGGGCTGGTGAATCATTGGTCTGTACTTCTTCAAAAACGATGATGGACGGAACATTACAGTCAATGGTGATCGGTATAGAGCCATTCATTCTCGTGGTCACAATCGATTCATTGAAAGACATGTTTGGTGACCGCCTAATTTCACGTTCTGTATCTGTGAATTGGCCTACAAGATTTTGTGATTTAACACCACTAGACTACTTTCTGTGGGCTATGTAAAGTCATTGGTCTATGCGGATAAGCCACAAACGCTTGACCATTTGGAAGACAATATTCGCTGCGTATTATTCGCCGATATACGGCCACAAATATTGGAAAAAGTCATCGAAAATTGGACGTCCAGATTGGAGTATATCCGAGCCAGTCGTGGCGGTCATATGCCAGAAATCATATTTAAAATGTAATGCCACAAGATTATCTTTCGAATAAAAAAAAATATGGTCAATCGAATGATCCATCGTTGTTTCATATCAATTTAAGCTCTATGCCTCTAAAAAAAACAGCCATAACTAAAAACGCAGAACAGCAAACAGTACACCAGGGGTCACCAATTAGTTTATCTCGGGGTCCATTTTGAGAAATGAAATTACCTTCGCCGTCCACACATGTTTTGAAAAACATATTTATTAAACAAAGGAAATTACGAAATTAAAAGATATTACATATCATTGGAAAAGTGACATTTTTTGTTGCTCATTATCTGTCTTAAGTTTGGAGTGAAATTGGTGCAAGCTATTGACATTAAATCCTGGAGATGTTCATCAGTAAGTCGAGATCGAAATTTATTTTTAACGAAGTTCATCATTCGAAAAATGCTGCTTCGCATAGATATGTTGACCCAAACAAAGTAAGAAGTTTCAATGCTAATTTTAGTAGTTCTGGATATTTATTACTACACACAAATTGTATCCAGAACTCTTTACTGGAAACTTATTATGTTCGTGTTTTAAAACTGTGTTTTCTTGGAAATCGATCATTTAGATCTGCAGAATAGCCTTATCACTCCAGGAAACATTTGCAGCTTGAATTGACATCAACAAGAATACTGCAGGGATATATTTTTTGGTCCATACACAATCGGTCGACGGTCAGGATGCCGGAACGCAGTCCGCCATTTGGTGACCCCTTCAGTATACTATTCGGATTAATATTACTCTGAGGTGCTGATACTGTGATGTTTAGATTCCTCGCGTAATGTGACGTAATGTATTATTACACCGCAGGTGATATCACTTGGGCGATATTATCAGCATTACTTATTCATGCCTAGACTTCCCATTCCCTTAATGATCTTTTCTAAAACATTATTAAAAGGATTGGCGAAAGTCCGTACCTCTGTCGCACACCGGTTCTGATTTCAAAGGGATCTGATACTTCGTCCATGAATTGTCACTTTGAAGTTATACCTGTAAGTGTCTGTTCTATAATTTTTCGGGTTTTTTGATCAATCCCAAATTCTTTATTGATTTTAAAAAGGAATTCGCGGTCTACCTAATCATATGTCTTCTTTTGAAGTCAATGAATGTGATCACTCTATTTCTTTGTAATATCTTCCATATCAGCAGCTTTGGAGTCTGGATGCGTTTATATGATTTCCATATATATATATATATATATATATATATATATATATATATATATATATATATATATATATATATATATATATATATAATATTGATATCAACTTTGAAAATGACTTTAATCCAAACGCGTGAATTTTTAAAATGATATTGCAAGTATATAAATTTACGTCAAATCAATTTATGAGTCTTATGTGGCATTAAGCCATATATATATATATATATATATATATATATATATATATATATATATATATATATATATATATATATATATATATATATTTCTTGAAATTGATTTATTGCCTGTTTAAGATATTTTATGTCGAAAGTTTTTAGCAATAACAGGCTTTTTTTGATATGAAAAAGTTTATTTTTGTTGACGTTTCGTTGTTATATTACAACTTCGTCAAAACTAATGAATAATTTCATTAGTTTTGACAAAGTTGTAATATAACAACGAAACGTCAACAAAAATAAACTTTTTCATATCAAAAAAAGCCTGTTATTGCTAAAAACTTTCGAAATATATTATATATATATATATATATATATATATATATATATATATATATATATATATATATATATATATATATATATATATAAATACAATTGTTCTGGATAATAGGCAAAATAAGAGGCCACTATGAATGGATTTTATCCAATTTGTCTGCCTGGTCTATATTTCGACTGTGTTTACAGTCTTCATCAGGACTCTGAAAAAGATGTTTATACAATTGTAATGATAAAAATTATGTTTGACAACTTACGGCTGACTAGGTATTAAAAGGTATGGCCAAAAACCATCAAACAGGAATGTGTTACTTAAAATTAAGTTAATATTAAATTTTAGATGTAAAAATATTCTCATTACTAACTGAAAACAACGATAGGTAAATAATAGAATAAAAATGACAGGAGCACAGAAAAACGACACAGAGGTGAGAGATTAAAATCACCGTAGCAACAATGCATATATATATATATATATATATATATATATATATATATATATATATATATATATATATATATATATATATATATATATATTTATTTATGGCGACAAGTAGAGTCAGTCGTTCCTATCGTTTCTTGCGAAGTCATATGACTTCTAGTTCTGTTTACTCCATTCATAATATTGTAGTCAATTTAACGAAACTTATATTAATCATTTAAACACCTTATTCAGGTACTCACAGGAAAGTGCGCATTTTAAACCTCTCTCAGGTTGCGGAAGTGCTCAGTTTTTTATTTTAGTGTTGTTAGTGGTTTGAAATACGTAGCATCAATAAGACACTCACTCCACTTTGCAATTTATTTCATCTTTTCACCGTGACATTTATCTTAATTAATGCAATCCTATTTCCGAGTTTTTTTTTCAATTTTTTCCTGCCTTCTATTCAATGGCGGAGGAATTCAGTGCTTCGAATAACTATCATACGTTGTTGATATTATTGAACCACACCCACTCAGAAGTTAAATTCTGGCTATTCTAGCTATTTTAATATAAAAGTGGCGTTCAGGTTCATTGGAGCCCCCATGGTGCCTTATTTCCTGTGCAGATGGATTGGATGTAGCTTTCCATAAATTATGTGTTTTTGTCGATATTAGTATTTCATGCGCTTTCATTTGAAACAGAGTAGGGGCTCTACGTCACAGTGATGTGCTAATTAGCTCTTTTCTTCTATCAACTCATCCTTTTCCAGCCGCTTTTCCTTCAATTCTGTATAATAATATATGGTAGTTGTTATATTCAAAAATTACATGAACAGTAAATTTCATATTAAGCATGTTGTTTGCCTCAAAGGCCTTTATTTTATTATAAATATATTATACGTAGGCATTACACCTACATAACCTAAAAATGCTACTTTCTAAAATGACTTACAACAAAGTGTTTTCAATCCCAATATTGCTTATTTAGCCTCTAAGCTATTATACAAACTACCATATTTCACGAATAAAAATGTAAATTTTGAATATCCTCCTATGCGATTAAATGTATAATTTATAAAATCTGAGTGCAAAATTCAGTTGAATATTGTGAATTATAATCGGGCCATTTATCGAGTTGTGCAAATATTCAAATTGGAACTAAGGGATAGCCCTTCATATGAAGTTGCATAAATCTGGAACTAAATACACCTCCATATGGAGTAGCGCCAGGGGCTCGAACACTGTTCGTTCACTACTGATTATATAATATGCTTTTCCCATAACTGGAATATAATCTATTATTTGGAATTTATGCGGAGAAAATTTTACTGTTACATATTCATAAAATACATAATTGGGACTCTAATTTATAGAAAGTAGGCATATGAATTATGAGTGAAAATTCGAAACTATCGATATTTACATACACACCAAATAAAAAGTGATAAACTGGCCCTTTTTCAATGATTATTTTTAAAATACTCCTATTCAGCACATTGAAGTATATTCTATCACTGTTGAGTGAGCTATTAATATAAATGTTCTATAAGCTATAAAATATTTTAATAGTACAACTTAAGGTTGATAGCGTTTACAGTGTATACAATACAGAACTTAAAACCGACATTTTTATATTTACCCGTACTTCACTACTTTTTACTTATGTCTGGCGCGTTGCCAAACTAAACTAAGTGGGCACCAAATATCATTAACACTCTCCCATGTTTGGTAGCCCTTGAGATGAAACACAGAAAGTAAATTTGTCTCTATCAAGTGGTGAAGAGTCCGCTACCATTTCTTTAGTTCCAACACTTTTAAACAGAATACTGCCTTCGTTGACCTTCTCTCGTACGAAATGATGTCTAATGTCTATATGTTTAGTTCTAGATCGATTATTACCATTATTTATTGCCAAATTTCGCGCACCTGTGTTGTCAACATATATCACCATAGGTTGATGGACATCTGGCACTTCAATTTCTTCAGATAGGCCTTCTAACCATATGGCCTCTTGTGTTGCTGATGACATCGCCATATATTCTGCCTCTGTAGTTGATAATGTTATAGTGAGTTGTTTCCTGGTGTTTCATGATATGGCCCCTTTGTTTTTTAAAAATCTTCTTTCTTCGGAATCACTTGCCCAATTTGATTGGATTTCGGAGTCTTTGATGGAGCCATCGTATGTGAGTTCTTTATTTGCAGTACCTTTCAAGTAACGGAAAACTCTCTTCACTGCCAACCAATGATCTGACCCAGAGTAATTACTAAACCGGCTGAGATAATTAATGGCAGAGTTTATGTCAGGCCGTGACACTCGTGAAGCAAATAATAAACTACCAATAGCTTCTCTATTTAGAACATTTTCAGGTAACTCGGACTTTTCGTTCTTGTTTAGCTCTAAAATTTGTAACCATTGGCGTAGAAACTGGGTTACAATTTTGCATATTAAATTTCTTCAGCATCTTTTCTATGTACATTTCTTGATTTATAGAAAGTGTTTTATTCACACGGTCTCGTTCAATTTTAAAACCTAAAACATATTTAGCCTCTCCCATATCAGTCATGTTCAAAGCATTTTTTTACTGTTCTTTGATTTCAGTTTCCCATCGTTTGAGAAGATTGGTATATCATCGACCCATACAGCAATGATTATACTTTTATTGGTTCGTTTGAAATAAACACATGGATCAAAGCTTGTGTGCAGTTTGATTGATTTTTGTTACATACTCTTCAATTGATGCGGAATTTTCTAGCTTTGTCGTGATAAAGTCTTTAACAAACTCACCCTTCTTGTTAACCCATCATCTTGGAATGCTTTCTTTGAATTTTTCCAGACTTCTTCCGCAGTTGTTATAGTTTGTACATGCACGTAATTTATTGGATCTATTAACAGAATATTTTTTGCTCGGCACTTTTTAATCGTTTTAATGTCTGTTTCTTTGCCTGTGACGCACTCCCACAATCCCAAGTCTTTTAAGTCAACTTCCTCGGCAAATTTCCATGCCTCATAGTTCTCTCGACCTTTTAAAAGTTCGATTTGCGGAGAAACCTGTGACGCCATTTTATTCGTTATCAAAAGGACACGGTCAAAGTTTTTATCGCACTTATTCTTACTCTGTACACTGTACTCCTGGATGGATAACCTGTCAGAGTTGAGTGGGCTATTAATACAACTGTTTTATATGCTATATAATATTTTAATAGTACAACTTAAGTTTGCTAGCGTTTACCGTGTATACAATAAGGAACTTGAAACCGACATTTTTATATTTACGCGTACTTCACTACTCTTCACATCTGTCTGGCGCGTTGCCAACCTAAACTAAGTGTGCACCAAATATCATTAACATATTCTACACACGAACCGTTGGTGGAACACAAATACTCAGAAATTGTTGCACTTTCAGTAATTTCAAATAGGTCAGATTTATCAGTAGCAGTAATTGAGATCCGTCCGCGGGGAAAATAGGAACGATATGGGGTGATTGTGAACGACATAACAAAATCTTTATAAGTGTTGCAATTATTTGGTTTGGCAGAAATCACAGGCGTAACCGGTACTGGATTGACCGGAGGCACATTTATCATGTGCCAGTTTTTACATTTAGCGCACATAAACCAATATTCTTCACGTGGAGACTCATATTTTTCGAAGTACAATATACAGTAACACTCCTCTTCATTTTCATTATCTTCTAACATTCTCTTCAAATTTCTGACTCTATCACCTTAACTTGTAGCTTTATTTCCTTAATATTAGTCGTCTTTATCTTCTGAACTTTTTCCTTTTTTATTTTCCTTTTCCCCTGTCTTTTCTGTTTTTTCTCTAGTTGATATTTCATAAGTGTGTTGGATAAAGTCTGAGCATGTTTGTTATTTCCTTGCTTATAATTTACTATTTTAGGCATAACAGGTACGTTGGTAACTTCAGCAAGAAGCATGGGAGTAGATACAGAAGTAGTATTAATGGTCATATCCTGCATATCAGTTTGATTTTCAGGAACAGAAGTGGTATTTTGACTCTGTCTGTCATTGAATTCACTCAAGTTTCGTTCAGTTGCAGTTTCACGTACGGAACTAGATTCTTGACTGACGTTGGATTGATTTAATAACATGTTTTCAAAGCATTCTTTAAACTTGTTCGTATCGAAAGGAAAAATTCCTGCCACTCTAAACCCTCTGAAAGCTTTGCTTATGTTGTGTGTTTTATTATAAACATTTGTAAAAAGCTCACCAACTTCATATTGTGTGATTCGTTTGCCCGGATTGTTAGCCATGTAGAGTTTACACTCTCGATAGTATGCAGTTTTCAGTAAACTGAAGAAAGTCAAATCTAGTTTGCTCTAGGCTGCTTTGCCAAAGTAAGTTAATTTTACTCTTAACATCATGTACAGCACGACGAAGATCTTCAATATCATATCTCAGTGTGGTTTTTCTTTTGTAATGACGAGGCATCTAAAACAATTTGTAGTGTTAAAATATTTTCACAAGATCAATCAGTTCATAGGGGTAATTGGAAACGTTCACATTTACCCTCCTGGCACACCTCCTAATTAACCGGAGTAGGCAACTAAAATTTATCTTCAATGATTTTGAAGCTACAATAAAATGTAAAAACAGATATTACATGAAAGATATTAACAATATGTGTCGTCTTTAGGCACGAAAATATGCTCATAGGTACATCGATTTCCAAATACGACAAAAATTGTAACGAAAATACGTAATAATGTTATTTGACTACTTAAACGTACGCGGGCGGTGTAGTGCGGGGGAAGTATTTGATATTCAACTGTTCCTATTTACCCGCCGTTCTCAAATACCCCACGTTCCCCTAATTCTATATATTTACATATTCGATGTATCGAAAATGTAAATTAACCTCTCTACCAACAGTTTAACTTCCAATGGGCTTGTAATCAGTGTACATTACCCAGCAATTATCATCATTTAACTAGGAACTTAAATCATAGAGAAACACATACCTACACTCATGCCTTCACTGGAGCTCGAACCCGAATTCTATCGCACCATAGTCGGGTGTTCCTCCCGATTAAGCCACGGAGTAACACGAATAAAATCTGTTAATTCTATAGTTGAAATGTAGGTTCGAAAATTTGTAGCAGGTACTTCTTCTGCTCCTCAATTTTTTGAGAAATCCCAAAGTCCTTCGTTGGATATTTGAATATCTTTTATCATTGAAACCTCAATTCAAATGGATTTTTGGTCGTCATAATATCATGCTGGGCGCCTACAATATTTTGACCCATCATCGGTGGCATGTTTTACTATAACGTCTCAATTTAACACATCAAATTTGCTAAAAAAGAGTTGTTTGAATATGAAATAATACTAGGTAAACATCAAAATGAAGGAAATGCCATTTTGATGTTGCTAAAAAAAGGTAATTGAATATAAAATATTGGTAACCACCTGAAAAATTCACGTTAATCTCTCAATGTTTTGGATATTGAAAATTTCTGATAGTCTTCGGTTTCACACACATACTTTATAAATTATGAGATTTTCAAATATTTTCTGTTCAATTTCATAAAAAATTTTCTATTTTTCTTGTCCTGCAAATAACGAACACAAAAAGAATATTTACATATTTGCTGAAATCGTTTGGTAGTTGAAAATAAGGAATTCAGTAATTTTCATTCATTTTATTGAAAAATATTAAATTTCGAAAATACACCCAATTTAATATATTGTAAATATAGATGTGTAAAACCTTTGCACAATCATCACAGTACGGATAAGTATATATTATAAGATTCTCTCTTGATCTCTTGATGTCGATGTGCTATCCATCTACGTATATACAACATGAAATAGAACTACTCTGCATCTTAGGTTGCATAATCGGCCATTCTGGGATTTTTCTTCAATGGATTTTCGCTTTTGGAAATTAGACCGAAATGTTCAGCATATCATCCGATCGAAACTTGGCCCATGCACTTCAAAAGTCATCCTCTTTCAGTCAATTATATGGCAAATGCGAGGTGTGATAGATAAATAAGTACATATTAAAATTTGATTCAAATTAATTTTTTTATTGGAAATACTAGCCATTCTCCTCAACAAAATTGGAAACTGATTTTTATGATGAAAATGTGGAATATTGAGTTGGAATTATGTAGTTCTATGTTTTAATTCATTTTGAAAAAAACTGTCCAAATATCGTAACTTTTTGTTCGAAACCAGGTTCTTATTACAAATTTCACTTTATACATTTGATTACCCTTTTAACCATTTTTCTATATATTTATTTATGTTTTAAATGATAAAAGAAGAATTAGCGGAAATATTGAAAACTCAAAAAGCGTTATTATGTGAAGATAAACGTAGACTGGGACTTTTGAAATCATCAGAGTATTCCAATCAAGATGATCGAGAGATTGACGTACGCGATCGCGAAAAAGAGTCGGTCAGTGTGGATGGCGACGAGAATTTGAATTTAGATCGGAACGTCGATCAAGTAGTCGGCGAGGACAAAGAAAACTTCGACTGCGGCAACGTTTCGAACGAGAACAGGGAGAAGATTCAGGAAGAGGAAAATTCGACAATTAAATTACAATTTGAAAATGGCTCATCGCCGAAACGCGTAAAGGAGAATTTTATTGTGAAAACCTAAAGAAGAATTCTCTTCTTTTAGTATAATATATGACCTACCCCCAAAAATCAGAAATTAAATTAATACGTAAGATCAGGATAAAAACTTTATAATATATATATATATATATATATATATATATATATATATATATATATATATATATATATATATATATATATACATATATATATATATATATATATATATATATATATATATATATATATATATATATATATATATATATATATATATATAT
This sequence comes from Henosepilachna vigintioctopunctata, assembly GCA_030704895.1. Lineage (NCBI taxonomy): Eukaryota > Metazoa > Arthropoda > Insecta > Coleoptera > Coccinellidae > Henosepilachna > Henosepilachna vigintioctopunctata. Next base: position 916,663 of record JARQZJ010000141.1, on the reverse strand, counting down.
ATATATATATATATATATATATATATATATATATATATATATATATATATATATATATATATATATATATATATATATATATATATATATATATATATATATATATATATATATACCAATACTATCACTGAATCTTTCTGTATTCCTTACCAAGCTTTCGCAACAATTTATTGCTTCATCAGGGTTGCTACAAGATATGTGAGGTAAATACATTTCAAAAAGAACACTTAAAATAAAATAAACTTACAGAACGTGAGATGATATGTCACCACATTTCGACATTAAACAATTACACAGTTATAAAATCCATTTTACAAATTGATATCCTCTCGGACATTAATCAATAAATATAGCATTAACCGTATAGCACATTCAAATCTTTGATCTCGAATCATTCTTCTGTACGCGTTGCCAATTATATCACCGTTCATTCGATACTGTACAGTTGAAGATCGGTTCGTTTTATTCGGAGGAAACAAAGGAAAAAACACACAACAAACTAATGGCTCAGTGTCAGGATTGAAATTTGACTGTTTCATTAATCGAGCGGACCATCATAATATTGTAAATGCGGATACGTTAATAAATATGTATATACTTAATACTTATACCTTATACTTAAATTTTGTGTATCGGACTTTTTATTGATAGAATATCGTTCTCTATTTACATATATCATTTCTAATATCGGTCTTTTATTCAACTTCGACTCCCTGTCTAATATCTCTACATTTTCCAAATCAATTTTATGATTTTTATTATTGGAGTGTGCTGATAATGCGCAACGTTGGTTGTTTTTCACAATATCACTCTTATGTAAGGCCATCCTACTTTTGAGCCACTGTGATGTTTGCCCAATATACGCATCCCACAATCCGAACATTTCATTCTGTAAATGATATTCTATTGTAAGGAATCTGGAGTTTTATTCTTCAAATTAGTAAATAGGTTTCTTACAGTTTCAAAATTATATGTAGTTATCTTTATATCCCCTTTTTGAAACAGTTTTTAATTTTGTAAGTCAGATCTTTGATGTTTATGTTTGATGTTTCTTGTATCAACTTTGATGGAGCAATAAATTGTTGCGAATGCTTGGTAAGGAATACATAGTGATTCAGTGAAAGTATTGGTCGAATTCCCGTTAAAAACACATTTACATTGAAATACAACGACCGTTAACCAATAAGATGTATATATATATATATATATATATATATATATATATATATATATATATATATATATATATATATATATATATATATACATTTGAATGGAGTTCTTGGGTTATTAAGTCTATTAGTAACTGTTATGGCATACTGTCAGATAATATTAATTATATTACTATAATATATTATATTATTACTTAATAACCCAAGAACTCCATTCAATAAAATAAAATATATATATATATATATATATATATATATATATATATATATATATATATATATATATATATATATATATATATATATATACATACATTTGAATGGAGTTCTTGGGTTATTAAGTCTATTAGTAACTGTTATGGCATACTGTCAGATAATATTAATTATATTACTATAATATATTATATTATTACTTAATAACCCAAGAACTCCATTCAATAAAATAAAATATATATATATATATATATATATATATATATATATATATATATATATATATATATGGTGTGTTGTGTACTGTTGCGAAAAAATCAAAATTATTGGATAACGACGTCAAAACAAATCCATAATTTGAAAAGTAAATATATTAACAGATAAAAATTACATCAACTAATAAAAAGGAACTATCACCTACAACTATCACAAACACTCTTCACCTGAAGTAAAAGTAACATTACTTGATGACTTTGGTAAACACATAAATAAAAAATTTAATTTCAAAGGAATGCTAATTTCTCTTCGAAATAGGTAATCCCCCACACAATTGAGTACGTGACATTTGAATACTACCAGCCCCATCTAGTATTGATTATCCTGTTACTTCAACTTCATCAAATGATCCAGCTGCCACTCTATTTAAGTGATGTACGTATAAAATTCTTCACAATGCAAAATCGCCCAATCCAATACTTCCACCTAAGCCAGCAATCCTATTATAATTTTCTAAATTCATTGGCTTTTAAAATTCTGAAAACTAATACGATAATTTTTTCATAGGTCATAAATGTCATAGCAGCCATCAAAACTGTTTGAAGAAGTTTAGATTCCAATCCACAAAAAAGCGCACCAGGTCCATCTTTTTTAACAATTGCTAAGATTAAGGCAAGTGTTCCAGGTGAAAAGTTTTTTTCTATTCGCTGTTTGGTTTGGACAAGTTGTAGGGGATACGTTAGAAGAGTAGCTGAAAACAATAAAATTAATGTAAAAATTAATAAATATGTTATAGGTATATATATATATATATATATATATATATATATATATATATATATATATATATATATATATATATATATATGAAATGGTATTATCCCTGTGTGAGTTCATTTTTATAATGAGGGTTAAATGAAACACAATTCTCACAACTCCAATTGGATTGGAGTTGTGAGAATTGTGTTAGAGTTGCCACGAATAGTGATTTGGCCGAATACCGAATACCGAATATTCGGCAACGCTGTCGGCCGAAGCGCCGAATATTCGGCCGCCGAATATTCGGCACAAAATACATGCGAGTCGAACGCGTAAAGAATAATACGACAGGTTGCGACCTGTCTCCAACGCGCGCGGGCGGTGTGAGGCTATTTGACTGTTTCAGTTGCGAGTAAATCGCGTCACGCACGCATTGTCAGATTCATTTAAATCACAAATTAAATAAAATATTACGATTTTGCTGAAAAGTTTGTTCGTTAGTTCATTTTCAATTGTTTGTTCATTAAAAAATGTTACCAATTAATAAAAACTCGGCCATATGGGAATATTATGAGATTTGTAGCGAAAATAATAAACTGGCTAATTGTTTGCTGTGTAGTAGCAAGATTTCAAGAGGTGGAGAAGGAAAGAAAGCAAGTAAGTAAAAACTTGAATTATTTAATAACTCGTTCACACGATATCCACGTCATTGACGATTCGTCAAAAGACACGATACGTCGTGACGGTTGGCCGTTCCCATTGCGTACGGAATTGTTATGTTTCACGATTCGTCAAAATGTGACCATCTGAATCTTGTTTCGACGTTTCTCGTCACAAAAAAACAGGATTCGAGTTTTTTGACGAAACGCCATTTGAGATCTGACCGTCATTTTTCACGATTTGTTATTGTATGAACACGGGCATTTAAAAAAATTAAAATGTATTACCGCCGTTAAAAAAAAGAACAATTCGTGAAAAAGATTGTCGGCGAGTGAAAAAGTTGTAAGACGTTAAGGAAATTGAAATTTAAAGGGAAACAAGGGAAATGAAATAAGTAGGTAAATCGATATAAGTGAATAAATAAATAAATGAATAATCTTCAAGTAAATTTTCGTTTTTTGTAGTGGATAGAAAATGTTAGTGCACAACTCAGTTAGCTACTTGGAATTTATTTTAGTTTTTTTTATTTTCAGCTACAACTTCTTCAAAAACCCATCTCAAATCCAAACATGCTGAACAGTACGCTACTTTAACTGCTGTACCCTCGACAAGTGGCAGCGGCAGCAATAAGGGCGGTACTTCTACTTCCACCGATTCCAAGATACCTGCAGTACCTGGAACGTTCAGATCAAGAGACCGTCAGCTAACTCTACAGGAAACATATGAAAGGAAATTGCTATGGGACATTAATGATCCGAAATCAATAAAATATCACTACTTGATAGGTGAAATGATTGCTTTAGACAACGAACCATTATCACTTGTTGAACGGGTCGGATTTCAGAGGCTTATGGCAACCGCTGTGCCCCATTATAAAGTACCTGGTCGAACTTACATGACGGAGAAAGTTGTTCCTGATATTTACAACAGAATTTGGTCTAAAATAGAAGCCAGTATTTCGCAGGCAACAGCATTATCAGTGACATCTGATATATGGACATGTCAGCACAATAACGAGAGCTTTTCAAGCTTCACTGCGCACTGGATATCTCCAGAGTTCAATCTGGAACATGCCGTTTTAGCTATGAAACCGTTTCACAGCTCACATTCTGGTACCAATATTGCAAAAGAACTCAATGCTATTACAGAAATTTGGAATATTCCTAAAAGCAAGATCCATTTACTTGTCCACGATAGTGGGGCTAATATGATAAAAGGTGTGCGAGATGCAGGATACGATTCAGGCAGGTGCTTTATTCATTCATTGCAACGAGCTATAGACGAATCGCTTCAATCTCAACCTGAAGTACTACAGATGATAGCTGCATTTCAACCATTCAGGGTTAGCAGAGCAGAAACTCAAATCCATTCAACAAGAACTTAATTTGCCTAATCACCACCTAGTGCAAGATGTGAGCACACGGTGGAATTTAACGTATTATTTAATAAAGAGATTATTAGAACAAAAGCGAGCTGTATCCTTGTACATAACAGATCATGAATCTTTAAATAACCTAACACATGCACAATGGGAATTAATGGAACAATGTATCAAACTTCTCAAACCATTCGAAGAGATTACAAAAATAACCAGCTCAGGTATCTCCTGTATCTCTGAAGTGATTCCACATGCAGTTACTTTTTTAAAATATTTAGGAAAAGCAGAGACGGCTGAGAGAGTACCAAATTTAGTGACGATGAGATCTTCACTACAAGCCGAGCTTGAAAAGCGATTTAATTTTGATGAAAAAAAAACAAATATCTGGTCGCTACATTTCTTGATCCCCGGTTCAAAACAAGTTTTCTAGGTTTAGTTCAAGCAGAAAGAGCAAGACAAAAAATTCTTCTAGAAGCTCTGAAACTAAGTTGTAATGATGAGTCTAGTAGTACCGATGACGATTCTTCTCCACGTTGTAAGAGAAGAAACTTGAACGAAAATGATAAGTCATTTGAAATACACGACAGTTTCTGGAATTGCTTTGAGGAAGTCGCCAAAGATAATATGCGAAATAGTAATGATGAGGAGAACGTGGAGAAGAATACTGTGGCAAATGAGATGGATTTTTATTTGAAATCAAATCGCCTAGATCGGAAAGCTGATCCTTACAAGTGGTGGTCAGCTAATGAAAAACAATACCCAAACCTCTCGAAATTTGCTAAAGTTTATCTTTCTTCTCCCGGGAGTAGCGTGTATAGTGAGAGGTTGTTTTCTGAAGCTGGTATCATTTACGACGAAAAGCGTAATCGTTTGCTACCGTCTAATGCTGAAAAGCTTGTTTTTATCCATCACAACTTACCGCTCATTAATTTTACTTACTAAAGTACTGTAGTTTGATAATAAATACAAATCTTGATTAATATGATGTGTCTTTTTTTCCATGATTTGGTATTCGGTATTCGGCCGAATAGTACCTATTATTCGGCCGAATACCGAATACCCAGCAAAGTGGCCGAATAGGCCGAATACCGAATAGTAGCCGAATATTCGTGGCATGTCTAGATTATACACCTCACACAAAAAAATTGTGTGAAAGACTGGATCGTGGCTATCCACCAATGGATTGACAGAGCTCAAAATTGGTCAATTGTTCTGATTTATAATAAAGTGTTTATGTTTATTTATCTGCAGCAAATAAAATACTCTAAGGCACTTTCTATTTTTTTTTTTGTTTCGCAAGAGAAACCATGCACAAGGATAATCCTTTTATAATAATACATACAAGAATGTGAACTCATCATAACAGATTTCAATTTCTTGGAATATACTAATATATTCTAAAAGTATTTTTGAAATATATTCTGACATTATGATATATATATATATATATATATATATATATATATATATATATATATATATATATATATATATATATATATATATATATATATATATATATGAGCCTCGATAATCCGGCCCCTGGCTTATCCGGCGCCCCCTGTAATCCGACATGGTATTTGACATACATAATGAAGTATAATTTTTACTTCCAAGTACATACATATATATATAACATGTAGAATCTTATCATTGGATCTGTCGGATTACAAGGTACTCTTTTGTAAAAAAATTCGGACTATAGAGGGTCTAAGGAAGTACTCAATAATCCGACAAATTCGCTAATCCGACACTGCCCTGCAAACTGTTTGTCTGATTACCGGGGCTCCACTGTATATATATTTATATATATATATATATATATATATATATATATATATATATATATATATATATATATATATTGGTATTTTTGCAGTCCTCTGTGCCATGTCGTAATAAGTGTGAATCATTTTATTTTATATGTTTGTTTATCTTATTTTATCAATAAATATTATATAACCTTAATTATATTATATTATATTGACGAACTTGTCTTTATGTGAATAAACGAGACTTTTGGCCCTTCAGGCACAATAGTGGAGGAACAACGTTGCCGCTTCGTTTGGTGATGGGTAGGTTAGGTTTGTCAGGAGTGGGGGAAGCACGTTAGCCCGGCCCCTCGACCCACCGTGACGATGTCAGAGAAATTCTAGATTTGTGCGATCAGTCAAAAGCATTAGAACATTGATTTTATCAACATTGAGAACCAATCCATTTTCAACGCACCATTTCCCAATATTTGTCATTGATGTTTTCAATTTGTAAGTAACCTCTTGCATATTCCGTCCTGATATCAAAACATTAGCGTCATCAGCATATAAATATGTTTCTATCAATTCTTCTGTAGATGAAATGTTTCCAGTTCTTATATTTTGTGGTTTTGACATTGCAGCTAACTGGGATGTAGGCAGAGAGAGATAAAAACAAGTATAATACCCAATACAGTACCCACTAAACAACACGGCCAGAATCGAACCTACAAATATGAGTATTCCGAAAGCGATTCACTAGACCGTTCGGTTACTGAGAATATAAAATTACTTCATCAGTGAATGCCTGGAAAATCCGATACAACATCGAAATCAAGTATTTATTCCAGTTTTTTTTTTATGCAGTGGACTTACAGTTCAACGCCTTTTCCAAACGGTCAATGGGCTTGTCATCAATGAACATGACCCAAAAATTATCATCACTGAACTACTTAAATCATAGACAAACACATACACCCATGCCTTCACAGGGGCTCGAATCTGAATCTTAACGCAGCATAGTCGGGTGTTTTCCCGACTAAGCCACGGCGGCCGACCAATTTATTCTAATACGTACACATACAAACTGACGCACATCCTATTTTCATCAATAAAAAAACCTGGTTGATAAACAATTTTCATTAATAATCAAACCTGGTTGAAGTTGATTGAATATACCCTGGTCTCTAGTTGTTATTTGATTGAAGAACATTTTCTCAGATTCACAGAACTATATTGTTGCTTAACAATTGTTTAGAAGATTCATCCCTTTTTCGAAATTTAATTTGAGACTTAAATCGTAAGCTATAAATAACGCAAAACTCTCAGCTCGACGTTTGAAAATGGGGTAACACCTCCAAACAATTCTCAAGCAACAATACAATTCTGCCAAACTGTGCCAAGTGTTTTTCGTTCAATTTTTACATACCTGGGTATATGTATGATGTGGAATAGATGCCTTACACACATTATATGTAACGTGATGAAGATGGTAATGATCGTATACAGGTGATTTGAGAAATATGGTATTTTACCTTCCAACATCGATGTTCAAAAACGAATACAAATGTGCTCAAGTTCTTGATATTACGAACAAATCACCAAATCAATTCATCAAAAACATACCGCCGCATTGATTTTAAAGGTTTTGAGAAAATGTTTCAACTGATACTGTTATCTTCACGTAGGAGACTATATCTATACTTTGGTGAGAAAATCTGAATAAAATAATGAAACACTGAGATTTTAGGATTTAGGACCTAAAACTGTGTACAAATATTACATGTAAATTAATGATGTGTAATTATAAAAAGAAAGGTATGAAATGAAGAAAGAGCTTACAACGTTTACAACCCTGCTGACAAGACCAAATTGATTGATATAAATATAGTAAATGATATTTCAAATCTAAAACGAAATATATAGAATTTGTATATACTGATCCATAATAAAATTAAAATACGAACAGACCGTGGCGTTAAGAAACTAATCTTAATTTCTATATAGTGATACACTTATTAGCCAATAGTTTAAAGCAAATCGTAGGCAAAATGTGTATTTTATCCCATCTACTTTCTGTTCTAGCAAATTGATAACGAAATAAGTTAGAATATTTGCATATCTTATAAACATATCTACCGATTCAGTTTTATATGTATTTTCAATAATCTATTGTCACTGAGAACGCCAGTGAATATTTCAAACAGAACTTTTTTCTCTCAATCAACATTTTCGTTTGAAAATTTTTCCTTTTGCAGATTATGTATATAATAAAAAATTTGTGGTAGAGTATTGAAATGAAGGTTATCGAGACTAATTGGGTTCAGAAAATAATTTAAGAACAAAATTTTGCTTTAATTTCAACTTACCAATAGTTTTGGATATTGCACCCATATAAAAATATGACCAAGAAGATTTTACTTGAATGCACCTTTTGAGATACTCATAAACAGTAAAATGAATAACTGGATTCGCTAATAACATCAATGATGGTATGAAACCAGTCCATAATGCACCAATTCCTTCCCTTGTAGCAATATATAACATACCATCCAATAAACCAGTAAAGCACTGTTGTTTTCCAATCTTTAGTCTATAGTTCACAACCCAAAGAGGAGTAGTAAGACAAATATTTACAAACCCTGCCAAAAAGCTCAGCATCATATCAAGTTTTGCTGTATTATTTAAAGTGCCAATTTTCAATGATTTCAAACTATGAAATGAGTAAAAAAAGACAAAATTGGAAATAGCTAGAGAACTAAGACATGGTGTAACTCCTCTGTATAGTGCCTCCCTAAAAAAAACAAGTGATACATTAAGCTACGATACAAACCTATAAATACTCACACACCCTCTGTTTTCAATATATGTAAGAGAGCGATAGTCGTAGATTTATTAAGTAATTCAGCATCTCCAACTGAAATGAGATTATTGTGATAATAATAACAAAAATGCAGAACTGACATAATTAGTTTTTCCAATATATCTCATTTGATCATATATTTACAAAACTAAATATATTTTTGAATTATTCAGCTGAATAAATTCTGAATATACAAATATTTATTTTTGTATTTATTCATTCATAATATTACATAGTCCATTCAAATGAACTGATATCCATGTGTAATATTAATAAGTAAGTTTATTGGTACAATATAACATGGATAACTATTTTTGAACAAATCTTAATATAAAGTACAATTATTGAAAAAATAAATATATAATTTTAAAAAACAAATATAAATATCTATGTCCACAAATCAAAAGAAAAACGGAAGTTAGATAGTATACTGGGAAGTATATATAAGAAAAAAGTCTGTAAAACTATAGGTACAACATTTTATATCAGAATATCCTTTAATCTCGTTCTAAAGCCACGGTTTCCTAACATGCGGTGACGTCAAATAGTTGGAGTGAAGTAATGGCGCTGACAACAACGTAGCATTATTAAAATTAGCGGAGGAAGTGGACATTGTTGCCAAATTAGAATAACGTAGTAACGTGTAGTCCAGGAGGTAGAGTTTTTGACAGTGATTTTAAGGCGATTGATTTCCGTCTTTTTCAATAAATCTCAAATGATTTAAAGAGTCAACTGACGCACCAGCGGTAGGTGTGAGATTGGGGTGAAGCGGAAGAGGTAAAAAAAATTAAAAATTTAGTGATAGTATGCCGCCGGCTGAAACTTTTTTCACAAATACTTGATATCATACTGAGCTGAAATAAAGTCGTGAGCTGCATCGAAGAGGAGGGAATATGCGTCAGCTGGTTACATGAACTTGTTAAAATACACGCGAAATAAAGTTATAGTACGCCAGATGAAATTTGAGTAAGTAATTGTTTAAATAGTCTGTGATAGGAAAACAATAATCAGCTGCTTGTTAAGTGGTGGAAAGACTGTCAGCTGACGCAGTAGAGATTTTAAATATTGCAGCATTGCTACTATGCTGCGAGCAACTGATGCACAATTTACTTTCATGTTAAAACACTTAATGTAGAGTTATAGTACGCCGAATGAAATTTACGAGGTTGTTTAAATAATCAAAAATACAGAAACAGTGATCAGCTGAGGGTGTAGCGGTGGAAACACCGTCAGCTGGCGCAGTAAGGATACAGGTTATTTGAGCGGTACATAAGAGTTTTTCTGAGTTTATTTTTGTCTTGTTTTATTTAGAAAAAAATGCACAATATAAAATAATATCGAGAGTATATTGAATTTGACATAAATTAATAGAAAAGTTATATAAAAAAGTTTAAGTATAGGAATTAAGAACTGTGCCGAACTCATTCGTTATCGATTGCATCGCATTAATTATTCACTTATGAAGCGTAGTTCCAGCAGTGCTGTAGAAAATATTCTCCTTATCTTAATCCAATTATTGAGCTCTTTATGATTATCTTCATCATAATCTCTAAATAAACATTTCAACTATCAAAATTAAGCTACTAGACCGACAAAAATATCACACAGCCAATATTTCCGCTGCTATCCGTTATACTGTTGACTGATGGGAGTACTTGATCTCCCTAGATCCATTAGAAGACGTATTCTTATTGTTTCCTCCCACCCCCAGTCAGTGGGAGAAAATTGAGTAGGTTCTTGAAGATTGAGCATGCCTTAATGACCGTTATGTATAGAGAGCGCCGTTAATGGTGGCGTAACTTGGATTTACATGGTGAGAAGCTCGGCCTGTCGTTACCGTTTTTCCACTTGACGATATCGTTTTTGTCATTGGATTGATATGGTTTAATAAACCCAGCAACTTCTGTTGCATTGATACCGTTTATCGCTTTGAATCCATCTAGACCACAAACAAATTCCTCAAACCATTATAAAGATTCGTTCAATTGGCCTATATGCCCGCTTTGGATTTTCCCAACTCAAAGAGCTTTTTCCAGCCTTTACTGTAAAATGCAGCCTTGAAATCACAATGCGATTTTGACGATTAAGACTCGTGTGTAATTTACATAGAAGTTTTATTGCAATTCATTGCCATTATATAGGAATCCTTTTGTTTGCAAATGGCGTCAAGATAAATCATGCTATTGTATCTACCCGTGATAAGATATTTGGCAATTTAAAGAGATGAGACAGTACCCAAACAAAATAAAGTTGTTTCAATGATCGAAGATTTCCAGGAAAGTATAATCGCAAAAGACTTTCAACATGCACTAAAGTTTCATGTAATTTTAGGTTCTTTGTTTTACGCTTTCAACATCACAGCATCAAAAGTGCGACGTCTCTTTCCAAAGTCAGCATTTAGTACAGCTCCTTCTAAATCCGCGAAATTCTCTGAGCTATTTGCTGAATCTTGAGACGGATCATTTGTGGGCCCGTACTGAGAAGAAGCATCCATGTCCTGGAATTTAATGCCGAAAGAGTCATGCCATATATTTATTTGTTTATATGTATTTATATATATAAACAAATATATATATATATATATATATATATATATATATATATATATATATATATATATATATTATATATATATTTGTATATATATTAATATATTTATATATAATAAATATATATATGTATTTATATATATTTATATTTTTATGTCATATATATGCCTGTTGGGGTAACTACAAACCGATTGTCGAGAATATATCTGGCAATATATGTTTGAAAGTGCTACAGTATTTTGTGCATCCTTTTGCTCAACCTCCAAGATCATTCTCAATTATCTCCCACCGACTGGGGATGGGAGGAAACAGAAGAAGAATACGTCTTCAAATGGAAATAGGATTAAACCCATAAACCACACCCGTTTGCTGTGATTTATGGGTTTTATCCTATGTCCATAAACCACGCCCGTTTGCTGTGGTTTATGGGCTGGTGGCATCATCGGTCCATTTTTTCAAAAAGGACCGTGGAAGAAACGTTACCGTCAACGGCGAACGATATCGAACGCAACCTTTTTTTGCATCAGTTGGCCGAGTTGAACTTGGTTGACATGTGGTTTCATCAAGACGGTGCCACATGCCACACAGGTCGTGAAACAATGGACATGTTGAAGGATGAATTTGGTGAGCAGCTTATCTCTCGAAATGGCCCTGTGAATTGGCCGCCAAGATCATGCCTCTGGATTATTTCTTGTGGGTTTATGTAAAGTCGTGAGTGTATGTGGACTAGCCGAATACGATTGAGGCTTCACAGGATAACATAACACGCGTAATTCGTGGGATATAGGCCGAAATGCTCGAAAAAGTGACGCAAAATTGGACCTTACGAATGGACAACATTTACATGAAGTTATCTTTAAAATGTAAATGGTAAAGGCCAAGTTATTAATTTCAATAAAAGTTTCGAATGTATGATGCAAATTGTGCGTTTTATTCGATTAAAAAAACTACGCTTAAAAAATCACCCATAATAACTCTATTTTACGTGTTTTTACACGAAAATAAATTGTGCATCAGCTGCTCCCAGCATAGTAGCAATGCTACAATATATTTAAAATATCTATAGCACCACAAATTTCCACCATTCAACAAGCAGCTGATTGTTGTTTTCTTATCACTGATTATTTAAACAAATAACGTACTTAAATTTCATCTGGCGTACCATAACTTTATTTCACGTGTATTTTAAGATATTCATGTAACAGCTGTCGCATATCCCCCCTCCCACGGAGCAGCTGACCACTTTTTTTCAGTATGTATTCAAAAATTCAGTATGATGTCAAAAATCTGTATCTGTGTGTAAAAGCTCTGTGAGAAAAGTATCTGATCGCTATGAGATCAGTATCTGTGAGAAAAGTTTCAAGGGGCGTACTACGACTTCAATTTATTTATTTTTTTTACATGTTTCGCAGCCTCCCGCACCCGCACCCACCTACTACTTGAGTAGCTGATAAGCGGGTTACTTATTAGGCACATAAGATCATCCGTCTATGTTCATATCAGCCGGCATACTATGACTTGTATTTGCAACGCTACCTCCCGGGCTAGTTGGAATGACCCACCGCACTAAAAGAAAAAAAACATTGCAACTCATAACGGTATGCTAACGTTATACAGTTTGTACATAAAGTAGGAATAAATTCATTATCTAGAAAATTAAAAGCTTTTCGAAAAAATCCGTGCACGCGTTAACTTTTATCTTTTATCGTTTCAGTTGCAATGGTGACTTGTCATCAATGTTTCGGCTATGACGTCATTGGTTTTTTTTCAAACTGCAACCGTTATTTTGGATAGAGCCATTTGACAGAGCACACTTTTCTCCATGTAGCAGATCAAAAGTTTTGTCATCTATTTTACTCGGTTGATTGAGAAAACTAATTGATTGAATGGTCAAACGAAGTCCTTCCTGTGACTGGCAGTATCCAAGACTGTTTTCTGTCAACTTTGCTCACTACTGATTGTATGGACCCATCCCGTTACTTAGTATTTAACAGTCCTTGCTGTGTTCGTATTTTAACACCGTATCAAATCATCAAAATTTTGATTATGGGAGTAACAGAAAGGCGCAATTAATTAAAATTAATCGAAAAACAGGATATCAATGAAATATTAATTGTCAAACTGGCATGGGCCTACCAAATTTCTCGGAAATTGCCTATATGGAGATAAATATGCTCTTTCAAATGGCACTATCAAAAATAGAGGTTGCATTTAAAAAATGTCAATCACGTTATAGGTAAACTATTGACGTCATCAATGCGACTAAAACGTCAAAAGATGCCGTGCCCGCTGATTTTTTCGAAAAATTTCTCCTTTTCTAGATGATGAATTTATTCCTTACTTTATGTAGGGAACTTTATTATCGCGAATCTTACACTTCTTGTAATAATGGTTATTTAGGGCCCTATTCGATAACGAAAAATGTTGACAGGTTTTCTAGAAGAACTAGATATATCAAGATATGGAGAAACCTTAAATAGGCTGAATTTCTTTATTTAAAAATCACATGAAATTAAACTGTTCAGATATAGAAATAAAAAACAGTATATAAATATTCAGTGTTTTGTAACCCTCTCTTTTTATATTTCGAAACTTTTCCATTTTCTTTTCAGATTTTGAAAATTCAAGCGTCAGATTCTGATATATGGTCTTGTTCCACTCTAGGAATATATCAGCTCATAGGAGATTCCAGTTGGTTTTAACTGACAATACAGTATGCACTATGGGCCAAATTTCAAAAATATATACATACTTTTTTTATAAGAAAATTCCTTGAAGAAGATTCCATTAGATTCAAGAATTTCAGTAGCTTTAAATAGATCTTTATTTGGCTTTAATAATTCACCTCTGGACATGAAATGTACCCAATCTTGAACTTCAAAAAAGGTCATTTCGTCAAATTCAATCCTAACAAATATATTTTGGATATAGTTGCTAGGAGCGTTTTCGTGGAAACCCTAGCTGAACACACACAGAGTTAGAACTCTTACGTTGTTAGAACTCTCAACTGTTTAAGTTGTTACACCTTTCAAACAGCTTAATAAAAGTAAATCGATACTTGTTAGAATAAGCAAGTTATCAGAACTTATATCGAAGTTTGAGAAGAAATAAAGTTTATCGAAGAAATAAAGTTTATCAATTAAACACAAATTATTATTTTTCCAATTAATAACAGAAAACAGAAAAATACGAAGATAAGGAAATGATTAATTAACTGTAAAGAAATGTAAGAATAATTTCGTTTAAGTGAGTTAAATCTGATGTTTCAATACACGAAATATCCGCAAAAAGAATGTATTTCAAAATACATTTGCTGAATGTTCGCCAAAACATTTGTTGTAATCAAATGAATTGCGCTAATTAGGCAACACAGTGTAGTAATACTAATTCTTAATTTTGTCTTAGGAAAAATACAAATTCTTCAAGTTAATATCAATAGTTTTACAAATAAATGACATGGAGGCTTCACTTATCTCTTGGTGAAACATATTGGTAAATAATGAATTAAAATTAAAACACTTCGCTTAAGTTTCACTGAATATATTAACAACTCTAATGTTTTGGGTGGGCTAACCAGTTCCCAAAAATAAACTCATCATAATATGATTGGCTTGATCTTCTTATTTAATTCTTTTATTTTAATTTCATTGTTTTCTAAAAACTAATTACATTTAAAAGGGCTTATAGTACTTTGAAAACGAAATCGCTACAAACTCGATGAAATCAAAATATATATGGGGCATTGGCAAAAAAAACTGTTTCAAATTTAGTCATTAAAGTTGTTTTGACATATGCCATGAATGCAAAGTCAAAAGTGGTCAAAGTCCCTATAGTTTCTTTTTGAGTGAAGGTATCATCAAACATTAATGATTACCTCCAATGCCAAAATGTGCCTCTAATGCATGGCTAGCATGGAAGCAGATGAATCTTTGCTGCATTCAAACTAATAATCATTTGAAATGTTTAAAAAATAATTTCAGATAAAAACCCTGAACTTACAAAAAAAATTCTAAAATCATGATCAAGAAATGGAAATACAATATTTATTGAAACATTTCAATTATGGTATAGAAAATATGTTCACTAAAAAGCTGAAAGGATTCAAATAACTTCATAATTTCAAATTCAATACAAATAGAAAAATGATTAAGTCTGTAGAAAATAATGTTTCACTGGTAAGTGAATTGTTAAAGAAAGTACAATACTTTTTTGTGAAAGTTTGTAATGGACATTCCAATTCAATAAGATTCACAAATGCTGATTGTAGCTCACACAAGACCAAATATATTTTGTTATGATTTTAATTTTTCTAGTGGCTCCATGGAAGAGGTGAAAACAGCAATTACTTTAACAAATAAGTTTATACAAAAAATAAACATCAAATAATTCAGTGAAAATCTAGCAATCCACTCATATTCTTTAAAACAAAAATATTTGTAAATAAATATTTGCTTTATTTTATTTACACCTAATTTCTTGAAATCATTACAATATATACGATGAAATGTGTAATGCAGATGAAATGTCTATAAATGAGGAACCTTCTCATTATGAAATAAAACATATTTTCATTCTTTACTGATCAAAAAGTTTTGAATAAAACTTTTCTCTTTAAACCAAAACTTTTGCATCTTCTTCAAATATAGTATACTATACTATTTTCCATCACTTCCTTATGGTGTGCAAAATCATATTTGAAAACAACATTCTCAATAGTGTCAGTCTGCCACTCTGTTAGTTTTCTGATCTACCTGTTTACTAATTATGACACATTTGACCTAACTATGATTCATCAATAAAACAATTGACATGTTTCACAATAAATATTAGTTTAATTTCATGTGTCTCAAATGTTATATTGATCACTATACGGTTAAAAGATTTTAGAAGTGTTATAGATAATTTATATTTGTAATATAAACCTACGAGTTCTATTCATCTTATTATTATACTTCTATTGATACTCCTAAATCATTTTATTACCACCATAGATAGTTTCTGAAATAATACATAAATATTTTTGCTTAAATAATGAATTTTTTCTAAGACAAGTTTTCATTTTTCAATAATCAGATATCGATATGTAATGTACATATTTGCCTATAATTTGAAGAAAACATTAGAAAACTAATCACAAAATGAAAACATTTGAAAATCTATTTATATTCAGATATAGAAACAAAAATTTCATACTGAGTAGAAGTAGTAAAGCAAATATAGGTTTCAAAATTATAGTGCACTCCCTAGTTTGAATACAATATTATCTTATAGTTGAAATCACAAAAGTATTCAACTGAAAAGCTTTTTATCTCAAAAGTCTTATTGTAAGTAATCAAATGACGGATGAAAAACGAAACTTACGTTGCATGCGAAATTTAAGAATTTCCAGGGGATAAAAACACAGCATTGTGAAGATGCTTCCCTAAAAAAAATATTTGAAATAGCAACTCATTTTATCATTTTGAAATCACTTACAGCAGCCCCACCAAAAGCATGCACAAAATTATCATAAGTAAAAACGGAACATTTTGAATGCGACATTTTAATTTTATTTTTAAAGTACGATAGTAAAACTAGTTCAGCAGATTGATTAATTTACTAATAAACCGATATTAAAAGTTTGAAGATATACTGAGAAAAGACTGAACACAGACAGACATAGCAGATAATCCTTTTTTTATTTGATAAATGAATGTAATATAACAATTACTGGCAATGCGTTATTGTATATCGATAACTACTTAAGTTTGTAAACATTTGTAATGACTGACTGTGACTATGAAAAATTGAATAGAAAAGAAACTGAGCTATTGTGGTTAATATTCTTTAGGTTATGGTAAAAGATAAAATGCCAATTCTCAAAGAATATTTTTCTATAGTTATTCAAATATAACGATATAATCATAGAAACACACTATATTGACATGTAGAAATGTACTTCACATTCTTCACAATAATGACATTGTTACGACTTTGGGTTGGACGGACGAATTCCAATAACTAAATTTACAAATCAACAAATAATTCTTTATTTGCAAACTGAATAATAATAAATACTACAAAACATCAATATATTTTTTTAACAACATAATATATGTTATTATTTTGCAAGGTTTTTTCGGTAGCTATCGAGTTGGACTATTTGATGGCATCTGTTTATTGTATGATAAATTTTGACTACTGGGCTTGAACCATAAAAAACTTAATATTATTTACAACCGAACTAGAATGCGTCATTTTGTTCCCACAAATATACAAATATTATGAACTTTAAATGCAGGTGTGGTAATATTTTTCAAAATGTGCTAAGAAGTTCTCTTTGGCGATAGATTCTTCAGATATTCATCATAACAACATAGCCGTTCTGAAGGAGGATTGTTCAGTTGCTTTTCTACCCTTTTTTTAAATTTATTCGATTTGTGACAACTCTTGGGGTTTTTATTTTCATCACAATTCGAATGAAAATTTTCTACTGCATCTGATCAAAAAATAATATTCAGTTCGATAAATCATATTACTTGTTACTTAGTATACAATTCACTTTCTATTTAATAGCATAATAATGAACTATTAGAGATGGGGAATTTGTCAACCCCTTTACCAGATTAAGTTAAGGCCATAGTAGTTGAGTAATAATAATTGTTTTATTAGCACATGTTTTTCAGAGCTAAGAAATTAAGCCTGGAAAGAAAATGTATCTCTTGATAAGTGTATGGTTCCTTTATAGAAAAATTAGAAATGATGATGTACTTTCAGTAATATATTATAAAAATGGCACATTACCATGTTTTGTACATAATATTTTTGTGTATAATTTTTTATTTATAATAAGCCTTTTTTAACGTATATAATCACAAAAATTGTTGCCTTCCTACCCCTTCACTTATCAGATTTAAGTGAAGGAAGAAGCAAAAAAATGATAAAACAAATGCTTGAGTGACTTTTATAAGGGCGCCACCAAGTGAAATGTGGACTTTCAATAAAGAATAAATCAACAAAAAAACACTCTATTGCTGAACAAATATAAAAGAAAAGTAGCTTAATCTAACATAAAAGTTCTCCCATCTACTTTCTCCTCCATTCAATAAACTCGAGATAACTTCTTCGTCAGTGTAGTATAGATCCAATTTTCCTTGGTCTTTTTAGTCAAAATTTTATCTTCCAAATACTTTAAAGTTCAAATTAAGTTACTAGTCCCAACTAACTGCTTTTCCAAAAAACCATCAACGATTATCACTATAGGCGGTAATTATAAAAGAACTAATGCAAAATCAATATAAAATACTATAAAATATGCATAAAATTGACAAATCGAAATGCTCCGCTCGATAACTGAAGGTTGAAAAAAATTCTTTTAAATTGCATATAATCTTTTTTAAATTCATTGATGCATCTTTTTATATCATAAAAAGCTTCTTTTCCAAGTTACATACTTTGAAAAGTTATATACTATATGCTAATTTATAAAGAACAGTAACTGCAATGCTATCTTACTATACGAAGGCAATAAAAGAATCCTAGTGTCTTTATGCTCTCCTTAAATTTTTAGCACCTGTAGTTGTGTTGCACAATACAGACAATAAAAAAAACAATAGTTTTCAAAGAAAAACATAAACTTTTATTATAAAGCAAAACTTCTTGAGTAAACTTACTTTTTGCAAGAAATATCTATCAGTACTTTCAAAAACTTTAATTTCACTACCTCCTTTAAAAGTACCTAAGTTGATTTTCCAAATTCATAACATACGGCGAGTGGGCGATGCTAATCAGAAATGCTGAAATTAAAAATGATATTATTTCAAATTATTAAGTTTTTATTAGTTATATTAATTTTATTAGGAGTCTTAATTACTCCCTAGTGACAAGTTCATTGTAGTATGTCCCAGTGTAAAGAGATATTTACAGGGGTCACAGTTCCTCATCACTATCCAAAACGGTTGTAGTAAGATTAGGCACAGCCTGACTTTACTTACATAAGTAAAGCTGCGGATTAGAAGCTGACACGCTGAATATTACAAAAATTATAAAATAGACACTTGGAAATTCAGTTAAATATGATTTCATCCATTAGATACAGATTCGCTCATTTGCAGATAGGCAAACTCCTAAGCGAAAATTATTTTGAGTTAATTTATTATATTTTTGAATGATTTGCCAAAAGACTTATTGATGCATGGTGATATATCGTTTATATCTAATGAAGAAAATTCATTATGTTTAATAAAATAAATTGACGATAAGGTGTAATCATATCGATATCGAAACTTTTTACATATCCATTAGCTGACTGACTTACTGACCGGATGACATTTACCACCACTGTAAAATGGGGTTCACAGAACAAGGTATGTTCTGTGGTGGGGTAATAACAATCAGAGAAATATTGATACTGTTTAGTGTTTACTGCTACATTTATTTTCTGAACGAATTTTAAATGTATTAATTCAGTGCTATGATATGCGAATAAAATATTCCAAACTGATTGCATTCATCATAGTTTTCGTTAACATAGTTTTAGTGTTCTATGCATTACGTCTCTTT
Organism: Henosepilachna vigintioctopunctata; assembly: GCA_030704895.1. NCBI lineage: Eukaryota > Metazoa > Arthropoda > Insecta > Coleoptera > Coccinellidae > Henosepilachna > Henosepilachna vigintioctopunctata. The sequence goes on along the minus strand of JARQZJ010000141.1, from coordinate 896,561 downwards.
AATCACTACCATAAATTCGTCTCTGGCCCCACAATAATTTTTCAAAATGTTAAACCTGAGGCACTGATAAATTATAAATATTCGCAAAAAAATATTGGCAAATTGATAACAGTTATAATTAGGGAGTTTGAGACTCATGAAAACGATGTCTCAGCAACAGTGGATTCTATTTTGAAAATCTTGCCAAATGCTGAAATTTATATTCTCTTTGATAAGGTACCATATCCTCCTATTAACATTGCAGCATCTAATGTTAGCAGTTCGAAGGTTAGGCTGATGGACTTGACTCCATCTCTTGGTAGAACAGCATTAGACTCATTCTCATTATTTAACATTAATTCCAAATATGTTTTATTCATACCTGATGCTACCAGATTACTTTCAAAGCAGTGTATTCAAATACTTTTGAACAAAGCTGTTAAAAACAAGGGTGCTGTTTTTGTCTCTCCAGTATCTAGAAACAAAGATTTGGAGTGTTACAGACTCAGTGTTAATATACGAGAATGGAGCCTGAAATACAATATGGTGAAAAGTTCATATTGTGACGCAATCAGTGGGAAACATGTCATTCTAATAGAAACTGATTCTTTGAGAAATTTATCAAGTCCCTTCTTGTTGCCCTTTCCATCTTCTCTATATATTCAGACATCTGCCTTAAATATTAAGGTAACTTCCTTTGTTGATAGAGCATGATTATTGAAAAAGTTAATGCTTGTTGCTTGTAATGAATAGTTTTATATATTCAGTTAAATGTGTTAGTTAATTACTTTATTCCTTGGTAATATATACAACTTATATATATATATATATATATATATATATATATATATATATATATATATATATATATATATATATATATATATATATATATATATATGTATGTATGTATGCGTGTTGTTTCATAATTCTTGATTATATTTAACAGTACTAAAAGTATTTCTAGTGTATCAGTTTTGGAAGCATGACATAGTGGTGAATTCATAGGTTCAAGATGACACATTCTTATTTAATTACATTGTTTTCAGTTTATTTTATATAAAATTCATATATACTTTGTAAGGTAAGATAAATGTTCATTAGTGTTTGATGATGATAATTATAATATTCAGTAACTTAACAAAATTTTTCCAGGTTTTCATTGTGAAAAGTGGTCTATTTCATGAAGGTAGAACGCCATTAAGAACACACTATGCCAAATGGAAGTTTAAGCAAATTGTCCAAGACAGGTTTAAAAGACTGTACGATTTATTTAAGATCAAACTTGTTGCAAGAGAAGGAAGAACTGAATGGTATGGATGTAATAGGGAAACCCCTAGATGTTTTGAAGAAGTACTGGATTCTATGCCTTCATATTTGTATGAAAATAAGTGGACACCTCCTTGCTGTTTGGCTCACCTTCGAAAAACTGCTAAATATATTTTAGAAGTTCTTGATCATGCAGGAATAAGATATTGGTTAGAATCAGGAAGCTTGCTGGGGGCAGTGAGAAGTGCAGATGTATTACCTTGGGATCATAAAGTTGACATAGGTTTTATAAATGATGATACTAATCGGTGTAGGTGGCTTCAAATTGCTCAAAATAGGTCAGTAATTGACAATAGAGGATTCTTCTGGGAGAAAATTTTAGCAGGTAATCTATTCAGAATATATTTCAGCAAATACAATAAAATTTTTGTTAATTTGATTCCATTTTTCCATAAAAATGGGACTATGTCAAGAGATATATTTTATGATAGTTATAGAAATATGGAGTTCTCTGATAACTTTTTACATCCTATGTCAAGCATTGAATTCATAGGTAAAAATGTGCCATGTCCAAATAATGTGAGGAGTTTTTTAGAACTTAAATTTGGAAAAGGTTGTATAGAACATCCTGAATATCCTAATCCTATCAAAATGAAATTTCCTGAGAATTAAATCTGTTTTGAGTAAAATTCATTTCTGTCATTTTAAATAATGAGCAAATATTGCTATTGTTTTGATGAAAGCCCAGTTTTTTTACAAATTTGGTAGGTAGATTGTTTACTGAATCATAATTTTCTGTAAAAATAATTTTACAAAATTAAATATTTGAATATAAATTTATATATGTATATATATATATATATATATATATATATATATATATATATATATATATATATATATTGCTCAAGAGCAACTGTGATCATTGTTTTCAATCAACTCCTCAAAAAAAAACTAGATTTGTTATAAAATTTTGTGCTACTATTTTGTTTTGATTTGACTACTTTGAATTTCAAAATATTTAACTAATTTTTTTTTTCAAAATCCTGAAATTCATTATTTATATTTTCATATTTTTTATAACACATTTACAAGGAACCAACTAGATGAAAAATTTAAAACTTTTTGAGTATCATACTCATAAAAATTGTGACTATTAAATAGGGGAAAACTCATCAAAAATTATAATTGGATTAATTAAATTACAATGAGTTACCAAAAATACTGAATATAAGGAAGAACTTGAAGCTATTTTTTTTCTATACTATGCAAGTTATCAAAGTGTCACTCTTAAAAAATTTTATTCAACATATCTAGAATACAATATATATAATTAATGTATTTTTATTTAAATTGTATTATCTAAAATTAGGAGAAAAACATTTTGCATATATATCCTTTGAAATAGATGTAAAGAATTACCATTCAATTCCAAAGTTTGTAAAAGAACAAATTTGAAAGTTTGGCTTGAAACAATCTAAAAATGAAAAATTTTGAAGTTTTTTGTTAATACTATCATCCCTTCTGAAATAAAATGTGCCAATCTTCTATTAAAGTATTGTCAAATACCTACTATCAGTATTAGCTATATATTATATATCTAAATGAAGCTTTTATTTTATTTATTATATCTTGTATTATTTATAATGAATACATATATAAATTGTTAAAGATATGTGCCAAAGTTTGAACATTTAGAATTATATTAATTGTTAAGATCCATGTACATCAAATATTTAATAAAATGATCAATTACCATATAAAAAAATTTTTCCAAAAAAAATATGTTATCCTTTTCTTACTTAGGGTGGAAATTAATTCAAATGTTGAACTCTTAGATAAATATTATATACAAAACTCTCATTCTAATTGTTCTATTGGTTCAAATTCAGATTACCTGAATGTGAATTTTAATTGATTAATATATAATTGAATATATCATTAATTAATTACGACTGTTACACTAAAAACTAATATCAATTTGTTAATGCTATATTGTGAACAATATTTCTTGTTAAACCATCTTTAGATAATCACAATCACAATCTGGAAGGTTTACCCACTCAAGAGCATGCCACGTATATTTGTCAGTGTGAAAAACATGATGTGCTCCAATCTTTTTTTTTGGTCATTTCCAACAAAAGTTTCGATATAAAAATAAAAAATTTATGGATTTCATAATAAATGTACAATAATCCGCTGTTGCCTTCAGCTAGTGACACTTATTGAGTACTTTTGAGGTTGTGTAAATCATTTAATTAACTGATTATATGGCGAACTATACTAAAAATTAATAATTTCATTAATTATCGATAAAAATAAGAATGAATAATTATAGTACAGCAAATTAATAATAAATTTACTTGAGAACATAGTTAATATGAGAGTAAAACTGAAATATTAAAATGATAATTGTAAACGTTACTACTACGCTTGATGCATAAACAATGCTAATGGCCGAAAACTGTGGAGGGAGTGAGAGAAACAGGAGACCGTCTTCGGTCTCATCCCAACTGCGTGCTAATTACTGGGAAGTGACACCGGTATAGTCCAAGAAAAACGCGGAAAATTTTAAAAATCTATCACTGGTAACACTAAGTATACCAGAAATAAATTCAATAAAGTTTCAATTAAACGTTCAACTGGCGGGGATAACTTACCAAGTGATAATTGATCAGTCATGGAGCAGATGAAATATGATTAAATTACTAAAACAACTGTTAAAAATAGGGGTTGGTGATAGAAGGGTGAATTTAAGGTTGTATATAGTTTTTGATGCCACATTATAAAAAAAATTTTGTCCAAAAAATTTCAAAAAAAATGTTAGTGGTGTATATATTATATATATATATATATATATATATATATATATATATATATATATATATATATATATATATATATATATATATATATATATATATATATATATATATATATATATATAAGAAAATGAACACTAGAACATTCATTCGAAAAATTCAAATTAATCAAGAGAATGTTATAGTAGTTATAGTATATATATAAAAGTATATATATAAAAGGATTATTATTCAGATATATATATATATATATATATATATATATATATATATATATATATATATATATATATATATATATATATATATGTACCTGGGAGGGATACAACACTATGTCCATTTTTTCCATATTGACTTTATTACAGAGTTAAAATCAGCTGTTCTCATATTTCTTAGAGGAATAGAGCACTATGTCCAAAACCAGTTAGAACCGGATATAGCATGTTTTAAAACAACACCAAATAACTGTGCCAATAACACTTTTTGTTGAAAAAAGTTTAAAACTCCTCTCCTGTAAAGTTATGAAAATGGACATAGTGTTGTATCCCTCCGAGGTACAGATATATATATATATATATATATATATATATATATATATATATATATATATATATATATATATATATATATATATATATATATATATTTATATAGTTTATACGTGGTATGTAGTCTAATTTTTCCAGTTGTTTCAAGTATTTATTTGAAAATTCATTTCTTTTTAAAGTTGGAACAAAAAATATTTAAGAAAAGTTTTAAATCTAAGAAAAAAAATGATCTTGATATTTTGTATACAATGTTTAGAGTTGATTCAGAATTTCTGGAGAAATATAAATTTAAAAAGCTGGAGTATGATAGATTTATTTCTACACTTAAACAGGAGCACTATGGTCACATAATAGTCAATTCTACCAATAAATATCAAGCAACATTGATAAGAGAACTGAGAGGCAAACAAGATGGACGGTTTGGGATACCCCCAGGGAAATTGTCACGGTGGTAAACAGGTTTAATAAGATTTTCATTAACATGGGTGGAAATACGCCTTCATCACTCTGCAATTTTACTAAGAAATCAAAATGTAAATCCTTCTGTATGTTTAACCTTTTACCATCTGAATTAATATCAATTGTTGCTAAAATTAAAAATTCCACATCATACGGTCATGATGGAATTCCTGTGAAGGGGCTGAAAAAATGCATACATGTAATTGCAAAACCCTTGAGTTTCATTGATTATCATTTTATATTTCATTAAAGGTCATTTATTGAAGGAATATTTCCAGAATTTTTAAAAATAGCAGTTGTTAAGCCCCTTTCTAAAAAGGGTTCCCATGAGGAAATGGAAAATTATCAACTAATTAATTAGTCTCTTGTCATCTTTTTCTGAAATTTTTGAAAAAGTCCTCTATCCGTTTGATTTTTTTCTTTAAAAAGTTTAATGTTTTCAGCAAATATCAACATAGTTTTATAGCACAAAAATTCACTGAAACCGCCATATTTCAACTCTTGAGTGAGATTTTAAAGGCCTTGGAGGATGGAAGCTTTACACTTGGTATGTTTCTAGACTTGTCTAAAGCGTTTGACACTCATGAAAAATTAGAGGCATATGGCATTGGAGATAATCAACTTTTATTGATTAGAAGTTATCTCAGTAATCGAAAGCAACGAGTTGAATTGGTACGAGATGGAACGACTTGTATATCCGATGATGTTAATGTTACAAAAGGTGTACCACCTCAGGGGAGTGTCCTTGGACCACTTTTGTTCTTGATTTACATTAACAATTTTCCGGTTCTCTTTGTACGCTGACGATACTAATATCATAGTTTCCGACGATAATTTGGCCACCGTTATCAATAGGGCTGAGGACGCTTTCGAGCCTACAACTTCCTAGTGTGGTGATAACAGTTTAAGGTTAAACATTCCCAAAACTGATATTTTTCCATAACGATCGCTATCGTCATTCATTTACATTGTCAGTAAAGATTCTTAATAATGATATACAACTAGTGAGTCTATTAAGATTTTGGGTGTCCATGTTGATGTTACCTTGAAATGGAGTCAACATGTTGATTACTTGAATGGGAGTCTGTTGTCTGTCTTGTATTCAATTAATGTTTTGAAGCATCAAGTTAGCTTAAATGTATACTACTAAATACATATCAACTGCCAAAGTTGATAAGGAACTCACACTTAAAAAAGCACAATGTACAAGTACACTTGTATGAAATTATATAATGCTCTCCCAAAACATTTCTGGGCTATAGTGTGAGTCTCTATGTATCAAGAGTTCGTAAGTTTATCCTGGATGCAGAACCTTATCATCTAAATGAATATTATAATTACTGTTCCATCCAGCATTAAACTGTGGTTTCATCTGACATGTTTCAATTCTATCATTTGTACCTGATTTATCTATGATAATAATCTTTGAAATAATATATGATACAACCGAATATGCAAAAGTACAAAGGGGATTACCCCAAAGCTCCTAACTGAAGCTAAAATTTTACTCGAAAGGCTGATATTACGAAGTCAGGATTAGATCTTGGTTAAAACTTCCCCACAACACAGTAGAAAAAAGGCTAAAAGGAATTTAAGCGGTGTATGGAAGAAATTCCTATCCTCATTCAAATTAGAGGACCACAGAATATATGACACAACTGATAAATTGAGATATTCTTACATTTTTTTTATTTACAAAATTTTTATGAAAACTGATAAATGTTGCGCTATGTTCTGATTAGAAATTCTAAAAAACTTACTGTTCAATATCCTAGTGATGCCAAATATGCATTTTGTTGAAAACACTTTCAAATTCTTTGAAATTCTCTCAAATGTTTTGAATATTTGTAAACTTAGTTTTGCCACCTCTTATTATGTTATATATTGAAGTTTTAGTATTTTGTTCACAATCCTCTATACATAAATCTCACGTACTGAATAATTTAGTCTAGAAATATTAAATACTAAGTACTATATCATGTAATATTCACAATGTAAGTCTATCACAGCCTCTCAAAAAAAGAAAACACTCACTCACTACAAGTTATCTTCACTAGGCTCACTACTTTCACCTTTGTCAACTTTAAAAACAAATACAGTTCTATCTTCATCATTGAATTCACAAGAAACATAGAGATCAGCTATTCTGAATACATAAGGACAATCTCCTTGTCTCTCTCTAAGGTACACTGACCTGGGATCTTCTGAAAGAACATTTTTAATGATTTTCTTCTTTTCCTCGCCCTGTGAATTGAGAAACATTGATGAACAATAAGTTAGCACTTCAGTGACTAAGATTTTAGAATTATTTTAAAATTGTACAATAATATTAACTGAAAATTGAAATGATTGATGACAATTGATATAAGTACACTTTAATTTTTCAACTTTATTTCGGTAATTTTATTGAAAATTGAGTAATTTTCTTAATAAAATGTACTTGCTCTTTAAAATGCACAATTTACTTACCTCCAAACCCAGTTGGCGCAGTTGAATTTCAGCAGGCATTTTGAATTGTACTGTTAATGTGGGCACAACAGGATTTTCTACCCACCGTGGAACACGTACAGGAATTCTAACTGGATCAATAAGTGAATCTACTTGCCTCTGTGGTAATTCATTTGGATTCATAGAAATAGAACTATTGTCATTATTGGTTCCTTCCTCTTCCCCATCAGGTGCCTCTCTCTCACCTATGCGTGAATTAGGTCTGAAATGATTTTGACACATGTACCAAAGTTTTTTTTCTTCAGTGGTCTTACAGTTTAAAGCCGTTTCCGGACGTCCAATGGGCTTGAAATCAATGTACAGAACCCAACAATTATCCTCATTAAACTACTTAAATCATAGACAAACTTATAGAACCATGCCTTCACCGGGGCTCAAAGCCCAATCCTGCCGCAGCATAGTCGCGTGTTCTTCCGACTAAGCTACGGAGACCGGCGAGTACCAAAGTTATATTAATAGATTCTTTAAGTCTGACGTCATACTTACTCCAAACAAATAGGTTAATTGGTGTGAAATCCCATAAAAATTCAGTGTTTTCTCATTTTTGATGATATAATGAGAACTTGTATTTTGTTTGAAGAGCCTGCTTTCTAAGCAAATCATATCCGTTTTTACCCAAATCAGTTAATTTAATTGAAAACTTTTCCTTCAAAACACAGGTTCCAAAATAAAATAGATAAAGGCGAAATCTTATTTATCGCTAAAAATGAGAAAACACTAAATAAAATATTATATAAAAAACACTTGGCTTGGTTTCACAAAATTTATAATGAATACTTGACAATTGTTTCGGGGTGTTACCCCATTTTCAAAAGTTAAACTCTTAAACAGTTTAACTTTGTTTAACAATTGTCAAGTATTCATTATTAATTTTGTGAAACTACGCCAAGTGTTTTTCATTTAATAATAAAACAATATTTAGAATTTTCTCATAATTTAATATAAAATACGCATGACGACGTTTCGAAGTACTGCTTCTTTATCAAATGCTGGATTAATACTGATACATGTATTAATCCAGCATTTGATAAAGAAGTACTTCGAAACGTCGTCATGCGTATTTTATATTAAATTATGAGAAAATTCTAAATATTGTTTTATTATGGATATTAATTTTCTCCAAGTATCGGCCACGTCAATTATTAATTTTTATTTAATATATTAAACAATGTTTCACCAACAGATCAGCGAACATTCATTTAACTTTACTAAATAAAATATTTCTTATGAGAGTTTAACTTCATAAACGTGAAAGAACCGTTTTCATTAAGAGCCAATTATTGGCTCCGCCCTTTTCGGTGACGTCGAGTTAAAGGAAGTCCATTGGTCCCAACTCAAAACTAAACACCACAATTCATGTAAACCAAATATGATAATACCAAAAGAAATACCTGAGATGAAACAATGATTAGTATCTCCATTTAGACTACTGAATCAAACATCTGTATGGAAACCAACAAAAATAAAAAAAACCAGCAAGGCGTTCTATGTATCAAAGTAAATTAGTTAGTTGGTCCCAACTAATCAACATCAAAAGACATCCATACTCAATATAATACCAAAAGAAATAGTACAGATGACATAAAGATTATAACAATATTGACATAACTGAATACTCACAAAAATAAAAATTGAACAAGAATATGCTCTCACTAATCAGACCAACAATTACTGTACAAATAATAAGAGAAATCTTACTGAATTGATTAACAAATTGTTTGTACATACCTGATGGCTTCAAAAGTAAAATATCTACTGTGCTCATTTGTTATTGCACCTGGTACAATATTACTGCGTTCGTTTTCTTGGCCTTCCAAAGTACGCATGTTACTATTTTCAACCATGGATTCATCTTCCATTTCCAACGATTCATTTCGTGTTGACTGACCATCACCTGAATATTTCCAAAAATTTATATTAAATACTTTTTAATTAACAAAGTGACGAAAATTAGTCATCACTGAAAATCAGTGATTTTTTTAACAAAAAAACCTTATACCAAATCGTGTTATTGTGTTATTAACTTAAACTTATTTCAATTTCAATATCTGTTATATAAAAGAAAGTGCTAGGACATCAATTTTCAGCTATGACGTTCTTTTGATTAATTTTAATTTTTCAAATGAATGTCTCAGTATATAAAACAACACACATATACATCTTCAGCTTATGTATTTTTATATACCTATAATATACATATAATAATAATAATGTTTATTCATGATATACCAACATTTCAATATTTTAACAACGTTCATATTTACTATCTAATATAATGGGTATTCTGAAATTGCTATTCTTTATGATATAATTATTCCTTGAAATTCTTTTTTTGGCCCTATGGCCTTATTTATGACCATAATTTTGAAATCAAATAGACAAAAGTTGAAATCTGTATAATTAAACAATATTTTCATTTTATTGAAATTTAAACCAAAAGTTCTTAACTTTTTATTTAGATATGAAACAAGTAAAATGGCCACTTGATATTAATCTACAAATATGGCATATTTGATTAAATCATTCTGAATAAATCCCGTTATTTGTTGGTCATGCTTGATCAATATATTAAATCTAAAAGACGTATGAAATAGAAGTGTTATACCTGAAGGGGGTCTCAAAGGATCTTCATCAGAATTATCGCAAAGACCAGCCTCTGGATAATATAGATTTATCTGATTAGGTGTATCATATTGGGGTATGTAAGGTTTAATATCAACAACAGGTGTTTGATCAACCATATCAACCCCACTAAAATAAATGACATTCTCAGAAATTTGGTTAATTTTCACTAATGACAGCCCTAATGGTGAGGGTCTATGAGGCGATCGAGTACCAAAAACACCCATTCTCAAGCCATTCAATCTAGGCGGAGCTACTTTAGCTGGAATATGGGTAGAATCTGTTTGATGGAAGTGAAATATTATCCTGCAAAAAATAAAGATTAATTTACTTATTATAAAGTAAAATACCTGGTACTACCTGGTAATACCTGGTGGAAAAATAAAGTACCTGGTTAAAATATAAAACATTATTCAGTTAAAAATCATTTAATTCAAAATTACATCCAATGAAATTTCAAAATTATTTTGTCCTTTTATAATACTAATACCTGTTACTTCCATAATTCTTTTTGGTTTTTTGTAAGACGAATCTTATTTTTCATCATTTGCTGAAATTTCATCAAAATATGCTGGTGTTTTTAATTTTATAGTGTTCGCATATTTCAAAATGAGACTTTTATAAGACTAATACTATATGGAAGTCTCAAGGAATAAAAATCATAGATACATGTCTTTTTCATTTCATACACACACACATATATTTTGTGAACTATCTTAGTTTGAAAAATACAGCAATTTTACTGAAATTTTTTGAACCTATCACCCCTTTACGACGCCAATGGCGGCTGCGACATTGAAGTGACCATATAGTATCGAAAGGGATTTAAATATGTAAACAAAATCATTCATCAAATTTTTGTGAACTAACTTAGTTTGAAAAATACAGTACTTTTTTGCATGTATCACCCCTATAGGACGCCCATGACGGTTGCGACATTGAAGTGACCATATACTATGGAAAGGGAATTAAATATGTAGTCAAAATCATTCATCAAATTTTTGTGAACTAACTTAGTTTAAAAATTACAGCAATCTTTCTGTAATTTTTTGCACTTATCACCCCTTTACGACGCCAATGACGGCTGCGATATCGAAGTGACCATATAGTATCGAAAGGCATTTAAATATTTAAACAAAATCATCTATCAAATTTTTGTGAACTAATCTTAGTTTGAAAAATACATTACTTTTTTGCCCGTATCACCCCTATAGGACGCCCATGACGGTTGCGACATTGAAGTGACCAGATACTATGGAAAGGGAATTAAATATGTAGTCAAAATCATTCATCAAATTTTTGTGAACTAACTCAGTTTAAAAAATACAGCAATTTTAGTGCAATTTTTTGCCCCTATCACCCCTCTACGACGCCAATGGCGGCTGCGACATTGAAGTGACCATATACAGAACAAAATATACATTTTCTTTATTATACAATATGTAAATATTGTAAAATATACAGTTTCTGAATTAAAATGAACATAATAAGAATGCTAAGTTTGAATGAAAAAGGAACATAATATTCTAAAATAAATACAAATAAACTAGATCAATATTAAAAACTTAACAAAATAACAAAAAAATCTTTGGTATAAAAAATTAACAAAATATACATATTATTTGTCACTTAAATAATCAAAAATTATCGGTCTAACTGTCTTATCAAACAACACTTTTTCATATCATGTTCAGAGCAAAAATCATATTGCGAGTAGTGATCTTTGTATAAAATTTTAGGGTAAATCACCTTTGTGCCCATAGTTATTCAAAAACTCATACAATTTATTATGAATATCCATTATAAATTTAGAAATTTTATGAGATGGGTATATCAATTTCCTTTTGTTTTCACAATACTCTTTGAACATAATGAAAGTGTGTTCATGTGAGGGTTCTTTGGAAATCAAATCTGTGCGATAAAGGTTGAAGATCAGCTACATCAGTTGGAGAGGTATTATATGGACCATTAATTGGTTCAGTGAGAGGAACATTATCAATATCAGAACTCATTTCTCCAATGCGAAGAATATTATGTCCAACCTCATCTGTTTTTGTCTGAAAATAAAAGGTCAAATTATTGAGAGCTTCACAGTCATCCTTCCCACAGTTTACATTATTAATGGGAGATGTTAGCCCATTAATGACAGTGGTTTTCAATGCAGCAACAAATTGATGACAAGTTGGATTTGTATTTGATATTCCATGCTGCCTTATAATACAGAATAAATTTTCCAATGGATCCTGACTGAAAGATCTCAGTGAAAAATAATTGAAACATTTTTCCAAAGGATTCCAAAGATATATCACTGATCTTATAGTTGTCTGCCAACCTTTAATGAATTTAAATTGGGATGTAACATCCCTACCATTACTTTTGTCAAAAAATTTTAAATATTGTAATTCTCTAAGCATTGTTGACCAAAATGCAATATGAGGTGAAGTATGTTTCAAAACCCCCTTCAAAGGCTTACCTTCTGGTCTTATACTGACTGGTACAAGATGGATATTTACAATGAAATTTCAATCGCTCAGCCTGCATCATTATAAATTCTGAAATTCTAAGATTTTATACTTGACTCTGAAAATTTTGTCGACCGTCTTCAACGTCTGGAACCTTGTGAACTAACGTGTGAAATCTTTTTAACCCTTGTTGATTATACTTCTTCCAATGATAGTATATCCCAATAACCTACAATCAAGAGTTATTTCATAAAATAACAAAATCATTGTTATGTTTTGTCAGTTTAACAAAAAATGCAATGTTTATGAAACATTTTCCACTGAACTACTTAAAAAATACGGGTTATATTTGTTAGTATACTTACATTCGCTGTAGTTGTTCTGATGGCGAACTTTTCCTCCAAATCTAAAACAAAAGTAATTAACAAATGTCATTTGTTTAAACATACTATCGAAAGGGATTTAAATATGTAAACAAAATCATCTATCAAATTTTTGTGGACTAACAATAATAAGTACAAAACACTATACAAACTATCAACACTATCGACATTTTCGAAATATATGAAAAAAGGGAAATAATTCAGTTTCAGCAACAGATATACTTGATGACCGAGTTGTGATTTCGAAGTTCTTATATACATATCTTGAGGCGTGTGACACCTTTAGGTACGATTCGTTGATGGGATTTCGTTGCTAACTTCAGACCGGCCCAGGTGACCAATGTTTAGTCATAAGTACGAGTGCATAATACTTTAGCTTGTTCACTAGTGTAGCCAGGATCGACATTTAGAAGTAAATTTTTTAATCAATTTCAAGTTGTACTTAAATGCACAAATTTTTTTTAAATCCCTTATAAACCCAGAAATAACATTAACAATATTGTGAAGTTAAGAAGTTTTTCTCTCCTTTTTGGAGGTGAAATTTAAAGGATTTTTTAAAATACTTCAATGAGTATTTTATCCTACAATAATGTTCAGATGAAGACAGTAGCTATGTTATTGTTTTGTTTTGTAGATACATTATTGATTGACTTATTTTTTAATTGGTTGTAGAAATTTTAAATGATGTAGCCTACTAAGTTTTCAAAACTTACCACATATGTGAAAATTGTTCCAAACCTTGCAATGCATGATGTGGATTAGTGAAAATATCATTATTCATAACTAACTTCCCAACAGCATCACTGCATATAGTTGGTTGTCTTGGAGTACCTCTTTTTGATGGAAACTGTGTATGTATCACACCTATATATTTTAAATCCACTGAATTTTTAACTAATTCAGAAGAACCTGAAGTAGATGACAAACCAATTGCAGTAGCCCCAATTTCATTGGAATCACAATTCAATCCCTGACAATTGCTACATTTGAACTTATTCATTCGTTTAAGAATTTCATCACATTCTTTACGATGTACATGTTGAAGAGTTTTCAACTGTTGTCTGAAATACGAAGATAATATTTTATCATGACTACCTTTTATCACTTTATCCAAACTTTGTGGATATCACATACCTCAAATTATGAATTTCGTTTCTTGCTAAGCTCAATTGATTTTCTAAATAGTACAAATCATAACCTTTTCTGACTCCGCTTGCCATAACTGTTTTTTGAATAGTAACAATAGTAATAGCAATATTACTTCATTTCAAAATGATATTTACTAATAAGAGCAGAGGTTAGATTTCCCGAAGTAATCAAGCGTCATCAAAAACTTCATTCGTTTGTGCAGTTGACTGACTGACAGATAGAACAGAAACGCTGTTCTGTCGTGTAGGACTATCGAATTCAATTTCGCCTCAGTTGATTCTTCACGTTTCGATGTCTTTTAAATCGTAAAAAGCAACCCTTTGTTAGATTTAGTAGTTATTTAGAACTAATCTCTTATAAGTCTTGTTCTTGATATTAGCACAAAAATTAACATGCCAAGTCATTGCTGTGTGCTTGGATGCAAGTCGAACTACAAAAGTTACCTCGAGGCCGGCGAACCACCAGTTTCTGTATTTCGTTTTCCATATGATGGAAATCTAATGAATCAATGGCTAAAAAATATTTCTAGGGCATAATGGACCCCCACAAAATATTCTGTAGTTTGTGCCAAACATTTTCAAGCATTGAAGGAACGTTGTGAGAAATTGAATGAAGCCTTTGAAAACTCAGATTCAATTTGTAATTTTGTTGATTTAACATCCAATTATAAATAAAGATTTTAATATGTAAATCATGGAATATAAAAGCTTTTGAAACTAACAGTATTTTTTTACACTCTAGTTTTTCCATCCAACGTAACTGAATGTTCACAAATAAACAGTATACAAATTATTAATCAGATTTTAGTATATTCATAGATAAAGTGAACTTGTTAATTCAATCATAATGATTGAAACGGAGCAGTTGACATTAATATCCTATTAATTCAGGAAATATTTTTTCCACGTTACTAACGTTAAAATTTATTCATATAAATTCAATTCTGAAAATTATAATATATATCATATATATAATCCATATATTATTATTATTATTACGATTGTTCCCCATGAGGAGAGGAACTGAACTTGAATTCGCAATCATTAGGAATTTTGCTTCATCTTTTTTGCCTCCCAAAAACGCTTCATCCTCTCTGAATGCTCTTTCTTCCGTTCATCTGTCCACTTTACTCCAAGTTGACGATTTGATTTTTGCTGAAACTTCACATGTGCGATTTTATAGCGACATTCAGTGCGATCTTCGAGATTTTTCATATTGATCTGTTGTAGATCCTTTTGGAACACTTTTAGCCACTCTGTTCCGCATTTACTATCCATAATTATATCGAGTAGTTTCTTCGGTATTCTGGACCGTTTCATTCTGTAGACATGTGCATAGAACTTTGCTCGTTGTTTTCTGATTCCTTCCGTTATCGTATTTGTCTTTTGATACAGTTCACTCTGAGGTCTTTTCATACAAATGCCGTTTCTATTGATGAGCCCGTAAATCTTTCTGATAGTTTTTCGTTCTTGTTTTTCTATTTCTCTAATTCTTGAATGACCCTCAATAACCATTATTTCAGCTGCGTAGATTGCTTCTGGAAGAATCGTTGTGTTATAATGCCTCAATTTGGCGCCTCTCGAAATGCTCTTTTTGTTATATAGTGAGCCCATGTTAGTTTGTAGGCCCTTTGGAGCTTGGTAATCCTCTGTTCATTAGCGATTCGGTTTAAACCTGAGGACTGTATAACTTACCCGAGATATTTAAAATGGTCGATTTGAAAATTTTCACCATGTTTTGTGATAAGAAAGGATTCATTTTTTTGGTTTTTTTTCCATGTATTTGTTTTATCATAAGAAATTTGTAACCCGGTTTTCTGCGCAATTTCATGTAGTTTTTCTACGGCGAGAATGGAGTTCTGTTGTCTGTGATGATAGCAGTATCGTCTGCAAAGGCGAGACATTTGGCATTGATTCTATTTTATTTTTTGATACCCAGTTGTATGCCTTTACTTGAAGTTCCCATTCCCTAATGATCTTTCCGAAAACAATATTGAAAAGAATTGGCGAAAGTCCGTCCCCTGCCGCACACCGGTTTTAATTTCAAAGCGATCTGATATTTCGCCCATAAATTTTACCTTGAAAGTTGTACCTGTAAGTGTACGTTCTATAATTTTCCGGGTCTTTCGATCGATTCCAAATTCTTTCATGATTTCAAAAAGGGTTTCGCGGTCTACCGAATCGTATGCTTTCCTGAAGTCAATGAATGTGATCACTGTATTTCTACATTTCCTCATCTGTAATATCGTCTTCAAAGTCCAGATCTGTTCAGCACATGATCGGCCTTTTCTGAATCCAGCTTGGTATTCCCCAATTAGTGGATCCGCTTGGTGTTCTACTCTGTTTAGGAGTGCTTTAGAAAGTAATTTGTACGCAACCGGGAGTAAAAAAATTCCCCTGTAATTATTGATATACATTTTGTCCCCTTTTTTGTACAATGGATGTATCAACGCGCAATTTCCAATCCTCTGGTATCTGTTCCGTTCTCCAGATTTCTGATATTAAATGATGAAGTTTTTGCGCCATAGTAGTATCGTTCAGTTTCCAGAGTTCCGCAATAATCCCATCTTCTCCTGCTGCTTTGTTGTTTTTGAGTTTCTTGATAATTGCCGTAATCTCTTCCATATCAGGGACTTGCGAGTCTGAATGCGTAAACCCCGAAAAGTCGAACTTAAGTTTTTCTTGGGGTGGATTGCAGTTGAGAAGGGTGCTGAAATATTCGGCTAACATTTTGCAGTTATTCTTTGTGTTAGTTTCCAACGCGCCATAGGATGTTTTGAAGCAAAGACTGGGCGCTTAGTATCCTCGCAAGTTTTCTCTGATAGTTTCGTAAAAATCTCTAGTATTATTATTGGTGAAATCCTGTATTTCGTGACACCTATTATTATCATATCTGCGTTTTTCTCTTCTAATTACTTTGGAGGCCTGTTTTTGAGTTATAAGGAAGCTCTCCCAGTTTTCCTCATTTTTATGGCCTTAAATTTTTTTCCATGCAGTTATTCTATAGTCGACTGCTTGGTCGCAAATTACGTTCCACCAGCGGTGTTTCCTGGTGCGAGGAGGTTTGGAGGACGAGGTGCAGGTGAAATGGCTTTCGGAATATTCTTCAGAACAATATTCAGAATCTTCTATTCTGATTCTTCCTGATTGATTTGTGCAGTGATTCTATCCTTGTGAAGTTTCAGATATTCGGGATCCGATCTAACTTTTCTGGGTGTAAATTTTTTATTTCTATTGGGTTGAAATTCTGTTTTTATTTGGAGGAGATAGTGATCCGAATCAAAGACGCCTTTGCGAGTTCTAACATTTAAAATTTCCTTCAGATTGTTCTTGGAAATTGCGACATGATCAATTTGATATTCACCCTGCTTGAGCTTGAGACTGGGCGATATCCAAGTAGTTAGCTTATGTGCAGGTTTTTGAAGTTGAGTTCGAAGTTCCTACAGAACGCGATTAACCTTCCACCGTTCTTGTTGGTACGTTTATGTTTGGCATGGGGATCCGTAGTATCTCTGAATTTCCTTTCCTAGCTGTGCGTTAAAATCTCCTAGCAAGATTTTCACGTGGTGTTTTGGTATTTTATTGGTTGTTTCTTCCAATGTTTCCCAAAAATATTGTACGCTTTCTGGAACGGTTTTGTTCTGGTAATTAATGGGAGCGTGCACGTTGATTAGAGTGTAAGCTTTATTAGCTGATTTAATAGAAAGCAAGGAGACTCTCTCGTTGGGCGATGTGAAATTAATAACCGAGTCGAGTATGGAATTGTGTATCGCGAATCCGTTATACCTAAAAGCGGTAATTTGTCCTTTACTTTCACGGCAGGTTTCCCCTTGTAGATTCTGAAACCGTCGGTGTCGAAATGATTCTGGTTTCTTGGAGAGCTGTGATTTTCAGATTGAACTTTCTCATGGTGTTGGTGAGCTGCTTCAGTTTACCTGTTTTAGCGAGTGTATTAACGTTAATTGTACCGATGTGATGTTTTTGTTTGATTGTGAGATTATGGAAGGTTTTTGATAAGCTCCGATTCTTCTCCGCATGGTGTCCCTGATCCCTCAGAATCCGATGATCAGGTGAAGCCAGTCTTTCGACTGGTGCCTGGGGTATTGATACTTTGATCTTCTTTTCCATCATGCGTTCAAGCTGAATAGAACTTTGTGGTGGTCTTAGTTGAGACCACAGGGTGTACGACTCGATTTTTGAGTTCGAGAAGATTGAAATACAGCCGCCTCGACTAGAGAAACAGACGCTAACCATTGGGCGTCAAATACTGAACAGACGCCAATGGATTAGTTTAGTTAGTTTTTGGTCCGCCCGTGTATCAGTGTCTCCTATATCTAGGAGACTTTCCCATATCCGCTACCCGGGGAGGCGCCCGATGGCGGTACTAACATTATATATATATATATATATATATATATATATATATATATATATATATATATATATATATATATATATATATATATATATATATATATATATATATATATAATATAATGTGAAGCAAAAAAAGTGGAAAGCGCTATCCAGACGGCTTAATATGTTTCCAGAAAATTATAATATCCAATCTATTCATTATGGCAATACCACCATAAACAAGTACCTACATTTTTAAAAATGTGTGTTCAAGAATATATTTCATTACTGAGGCAAAGATTGCACTTTGCCTTTCAAATTCTTAGCTAGAAAACGTTTACTTTAAGCTTGTACAGTGTACCAACAAAATGAAATATAATCTAAAGGAAAATTTAAAGAAGTCGTAAAACGGTTACTGAAATACACAACAGGTCGTCCCAAGAACATACAAACTATATAATACATAAGATGAGCAACACGATAAACTGTAATACGACAAATTCTAAGACATATTAAACCAAGCAGAAATAGTCCTAAAAACATTAAAACTAGATTCTTTGAAATGGATAATTTTTTTTTTATTTTTACAATACATTATCTAAATTGAAAAAGCCATATGTTATAGTATAGACCAGCGGTCGCCAACCAGTCGATCGCAAACTACTGGTAGCTTGCATAAGGAAATCTGGTAGCTCTGGTAATTTGAATATTTATAAGTTCCACGTATTAGGAAATTTATATGTTCCATGTATTTAATAATTGTTTATAACACCGGTATAAACAATTACCTTGGTCTTACCTAATACCCAAGATAATACAAGATCAAATACTTATGAATGAATTCTACATTTTCATAAGAATATTTCTTTTATAACGTCAATAAATGTTCTTGAATTAAGATAAAACTAAACAAAAAATGTATTGTGACATTTTGTAAACTGAGACATAACATCAGATAAAAATTGGGCTAGGGGATAAAAAATTTCAGTCAGATAAAGTTCGTGTTTATGAACAATTTATTTTAACAATAAATATTTTCAAAGGTACAAAGGAGAAAGTTGTAATGAATTTACCATTCATTTCCATAACAACAATATAATACTTGATCAAAAACTCAAGATAACTAAATCCTACTACTCGTTTTCATTACCTGACATCAATTACATTTATTTTTAGATGTTAAGGAACATGCTACAACATAGAGCATTGAGAACTTTTGGACACACAAATAGATAACAGCTAGGTAGATTACTATTGCTATGGTTAGGAAGAGATCAAAAACTGCTGGTTTGACACTGCAAATAAAAAAAAATTTAATTTTCGATATCAACAACACAACTAATAATACATCAACTGAATTCAACTATTACATATTTTGAAAAACTCACCTGTAAATGTTAACAACACTTTGAGTAATATCATAAAATTGGTATTCAGGGTCCCTTTTATCTGGGCTACTATAATAAACTTTGGTATCTTGTAAATTTTTGTCAAAATAATCCTTGAATGCTTTGAGAAGGTAATTATCCTTACTACTGAGTAGTTGTGTAGATCGGGGTTGCTTCGCTATCAGTTCTAACCAAGATTCTATGTGGTGTCTATCAACATCCTAAAAATTATGTACACATATAGCATAAAGTAATATCGATATTGAAATGAAACATGTATTATATACTCACAAAAGCTTTTCCTATAATACTTTTATTTGATATATTATGTATTTGACTTGCAAGTGCCTCAGCAATGATTCTAGTATTTTTCACTAATCTATCAACATTTAACGAATCCTTTACATCTAAAATTGTATTCCTAGAATTATCGCGATAATTTTTTACCTGTAATAAAAATATAAAATGAGATGTACACTTACAAACCTTTTCTAGAAACACTTACTGTTGATAAAGTAAAAGCTGGTAAACGTCTAATACTGTATCTCTCATGTTCCCAAGCTAAAATATCATCAGCTAAATTAATCTTTTTATGCACTCCTTCAACTGATCCATTCAGTTTATGTTCCCCAGCATTCTTCAGTTCTTTATAAAAGGAATGTGGAGCAGTTCCTTCTTTTGGCGGTTTTGAGACATGCATGTAAAGAGAATCACTATTTCCTAGTGTGTCCAAACACATAACAAATGCGGAATCCTACACAAAAATATTAATATTATAATCCCAGAATGATTTTAACCAATTAGTGAATAAAGTGCATATTTCTTAATATTTTATAACATTTCAATGTTCAAATTTAGAATTCAACTAATCACAACTGAATATAATGTTAACTTATTTCTCACACAACACTTGTTGGAATATTATTGAATGTATTGTACAATTAGAAACACTTAACTAAATTATGAGACAGATGTACCAAAACGTAAACATACATTAAATCACGTATGAGTATCTTAATTTATTCAATTTTATAATATGACTTACAGAGACACACTTCATTATTATAAATTTACATATTTGATCCTATTCATTTAAAGATAATGAAAATATTACAAATATTGACAAACAATATTTACTTCTCTGAAATAATATTTACATTTAAACATTTTGTTTTTGTCTATATTCTTATATAGGTATTTCATTTATTTATATTTCTTTTTGCATAGATGTATATTGTTTTATTTAAGCTGCTTTTTACCTTTCATATAAGGTTAGAGTAAATAAATTCAAGACGCTTTGTGACAATTCCTAAATTTTGTTCTAATGTGAGTAATATAAAAATAACAATAAAACACAATGAACTTCAACAATAAAAAACAAGAATACCACAAACTAACCTGAACTATTGAACCATCTAAAGAATCTAACTGATCTTCAAGCCACTTTTTACTTCCCATAAAATTTATTTTTCCACCTCCGGTTAAAAGAAATATAATGTTAGCTTTTCCATGTGTTTTTGGATCCTCATATAAATCTGAGAATATTCTTATCAGTTCAAAAAGCACTGCTACCCCAGATCCATTTGAATCTGCTCCAAAAGATAATTCCTGAAACAGTTTTAAATTAAAAATCAAAAATTTTACATAATATAAAAGAAAGACTCACAGGAGCAATTCCAAAACTGTCATAATGGGCTATTATTGCAATGGTAGAAATTTTTTCATCTTTTAAATTATTTGCAACAAGTTGCCCTTGTATTGTTGTTATTTTAATATCTTTCTTAAGGTTTGGTGTACCAGGTGATATTACAATCTGATAACCATTTGCAGCTACTGAAGAAAATAATGCTTCAGTTGCAGATTTCTTCAAATCATTAACTGCAGAATTTTCTGTTATCTCTGTGTAAATCTCTTCAAACTCTGGCGAATCCTTGATGAAGTAAATGGGTATGGGTACATCTTGGCTTATCATGGCACTTTCCAATGATAAAAAATGCTGTAAAAAATGTTATGTGAACAAGTCAGATATATATATATATATATATATATATATATATATATATATATATATATATATATATATATATATATATATATATATATATATATATATATATATATATAATATTATATATATATATATATATGAGGGAATGAAATTTTTTTGTGCTTATGGCACTGAAATGAAATATTTAAAAAAATGAACACTAGAACATTCATTTGAAAAATTTAAACTAACCAAGAGAATGTTATAGTAGAGCTAGATATGTGAACGTGTACGATGTGATGTCTCTGTTATCCTTCAAGGGATAAATGTTAGAGAAATATTGAAATCGATGCCACACCTGATGGAAGTGCGAGACATATATGTTTCTTTCTGCAAGGAACTCGTCAGTCGCACCACGTCCATCGAAGTGAGGCAACGATTTCAACCCCCAAGCATCTTCTTGTGACTCCAAGTGGAAGACTTAGTAGAATTATTAGACTTGGAAGAATTAGTAGATACCTACGGGTATAGAAGATAAGTGAAATTTCGATGCTTGGTGTGTCTGTAATCTGAGAGGTGTTTTCTACTGATTCCTATAGATGGAATTGTGGAGTATTCACATTACTACACGGTCTTCCACTTGGAGTCACAAGAAAATGCTTGGGGGTTGACATCGTTGCCTCACGTCGATGGACGTGGTGCGACTGACGAGTTCCTTGCAGAATGAAACATATATGTTTCGCACTTCCATCAGGTGTGTCATCGATTTCAATATTTCTCTAACATTTATCCCTTGAAAGATAATGGAAACATCACATCGTACACGTTCACATATCTAGCTCTACTATAACATTCTCTTGGTTAATTTATATATATATATATATATATATATATATATATATATATATATATATATATATATATATATATATATATATATATATACATATATATATACAAACCTGCTTTTCCTCTTTAGATAAATTGGCTAAGTCGTTTGGAACAATGGTCAATAAAGCTCCAGCTTTTGTCCGAATATCACGAAATTGGTCAATCGTTAAATCTTTCATTTTGCTCACAACACAATGTCTTAAAGCTTTCCAGTTTAATAAAGATCTAGCTTCCAGATTAACTGATGCACTACGGCTACCTTTAAAAAAATGTTCTAATTAATGTTAATGAACTAATTTTCTTAAAAGTAGAAATCTTGAGAAATTCTTTTTCCTTTTTTCCAAATAGATGACTTAAAATGTGAAAGGAATTAATTTTTAACTTCTACTAAAACAAAAAAATTCATCTTTTGAATAATATATAAAAAAATTAATCTTTAAAGAATTTACCATCTCTTTTAGTATACATATATCACAAAATTCAACCATGATACAAAGATAATTTTTTTATTTGAACATTTGAAAATATTTGTGCCTAAAATACGTGCACATAATTCTCCAATTCTTCTTGAAAAGATTAGGAATACGTAACAAAAAACTAGATTATATCCATATAGAGAGGAATATTCAACGAAGCATTGCTCCTCAGTTCTCTACTGTGCTTGATTATAATCTTAGAATTATATTCAACATAATGTTAAAATTTTCAAAGCGTTATTTTAAGCATTTGAGTAATGCAACTAGTCTTCAGAAAACAACACAGTACCAAATAATCCTTACTAAAAATCAGTACTTATTTAGTCTGCAGTGGATAGATTCATGATTAATGTATTGAAACTACTGGACTGTATTAAAAAACGTTTGCCTTATTATGTTATCTATTGGTGGAAAGTGATAACACTATATTTCAATTCATGAAAATGAAAGACATTCATTGATATCTTGATATTATTTGATATATTCTAATGTTGTCCTGACTGAATTCAAAATTGATGAATATGCTGATCTTTACTAAATTAATATAATTCAACCTTCACATAAGTTGACAGGTAAATACAATTTGAATGCTCTACTACCATTGTCTCAAATAATTGGGTTGAACTCAAATTGAAAAACTATTTATAGGAATGAGAAGCTCAGAAAAGGCAGTCAAAAAAAAATCAGAATTTATTTTGTATATGATAAATTTTAAGGCAATTGTCCAAAACATTGAAAATGTTATCAACACGGTGTAGTTTAAGATAACCAGACAAGTATATAATTTGTTCTAATGAGCATTATATCAAGATTAAGTATATTTACACTTAACAAGCAAACACTTGAAAACATTTGAAAAAAATATTTCCTTCAAAATATACTAAATTCTACAACCTACCCTATGTATGATCCTAACTTACCCTATGAATTTGTGTTAAAATTGTGAAAAATTCATTATAGAGCATATAATTTAATCAAGGTAAAAGAGTAGTAGCAACAAAAATAATATTAAAATAGTTCTTATGTATTGATATGAATTAGATTGAATCTAAAAGTATATTCTTACCATAGGGTACTCCGTGCAGATCAAAATGTTGCATTCGATATACTGGAAACTCGTGAGACGCATGAATTGGATTGATAGGGGAAATTATGATGAAAAGAGGTAGCACAATTAGAACATAGTAAGGAAGGTAACCTTTGAAAAACTCATCAATTTCTTCTACCCACATTTTCAGTCAAAGTATTTGCGAGGTAACGTTACTGCAAAAATACTAATAGTAATCTGAAAGAAAATCAAATATGTAATTAAATTAGCATATCACACTTCTATCGATTAGATATTCCATCAATAAATGGCGATGTAATAATTAGTTTAACACCAACATGAAAAACGTACATTTTCATTTGCTTTTCACTAAGGGATTATATTTATTTATATTTAACTTAGATTTATATATTTCTTTCACAATAACCTAACCTATTACCAACTCAACTACCGATCAATCTAGTAAAAAATTCTATTCCGAATGTCAAAAATTATATTTTCTGCGAATACGTCAAAACAAAATATTGCTTCTTTGAACTACGAACAATGGACTATACACTGACACTGTGAATCGAAATGAATATTAAATTTTGTGAATATCTTTACGCCAAGTTTTCATCTATTGCGCTTTCTGAGTATTGAAAAGAAATTGATTCACTAGAACAGAGATGAAAAAAGTGTAGTTGAATTAAAGATATACGATCTAATGAGTATGAAATTACGCCAAACAAAAAAAGTTCTTTGAGAGAATACAGAATAATTCCGTAAAAATAAAACCCGTATTTTTTTATACTTACCTGCCTGTGTGATTTCCATGAGAGTAGGAAGAAATTTATAAGATCGGAAAATATTCACAACTATCCCATAAAGCAGTCTAAGCTCTATTACTCACCAAATTGTCGAATAAAACGCACTAAACGACTTACTTGAGTATGTTAATCATTTTATACAAGCTGCCACCAACTTTGAAATCTTTGAATCAAAATTATTTTAAATTCAAATTACTAAGGAATGCCGCTTATTACAAGTATTCATAAAATATATAAACAGCATATGATACGATTAGGCTATATTTAAACATGGTACATTCTTTTATATTCTAATTTATATTTTAATTATGAAAATGGTTGTTTCAATCACGAGATGATTTATACAATCTTATAATTTATGAAATCTACATACGCATTCTCATTATTAGTGACAAGTTGACTTGATACTACAAGAGGTCATACGCATATCTATTATTCCTACAATGCCATTCACAATTATGTCTTTTATTGATCGGCTTCTGTTTTAATGGACCAGTCTTATTTTTTCACTATTTTACTGAATATCTGCAAACTAAAATATATATATATATATATGTAATTATTTTATAAGATAAACTTACATTGTTTCTGTATACCTTGAATTCATAAATTTTCAGGACCTATCGCTACTTTCAAGAAGTTGTATTAAAGTTTTTGCCACCCCTTCTAAAATTTTTAGTCCTAATTTACTATTACCTTTAAAAAACGTTGTTTACATTTTTATTGAAATTCTTTTTTAAATTTAAAACCAAATGCTACGAACTATTCATGCAAACCATGAATACGAAATATCTATCCAAAGTTATCGAGGTTGTTCCTGAAGGGGTTGACGATATCTTAGTAGTGGTTATTACCCTTATTCATTTCCATGTTTCTAAAATATTTACAATAACGTTTTCAAACAAACACAAAAAAATAATGTATAAGAAAATTGTTTGTTTTTTTCAGAAATATTCTTTCCCAACATCTAAATTTTGGAGGATAAATATAAGCATACTAGCGGACCCGACAGACGTTGTCCTGCCTTGACATTCCAAGCTATTAGGATAAACGAATGAATGCATATACAAAAATTCACTCAAGTCGATCCAGCCGTTGAATTGCAGTATATTAATAATAAATTGAAATTGAATCACTATCAACTCAACATATGTTTCGTTGGTTAGTCCCTTATGATGAATAATACCTAAATTTCTGATTTAATTTTTGAATTGACGTAAAATCAATATGTATTTTTCTAATTGTAAATTCGTGATTTCAATTTATTTCAAAATTAAATCAGAACTAATAATTGATGAGGCCGATACTTGATGTAAATCGATCAACATAATAAAACAATTTTTAAACTGATTTACACATATATTAAAAATAATACTGCATGACGTACGTTTCGATGAGATTCACCTTTTTCAAATGCTACGTGCAGACTAATGACAATTTCTCGAATACATACAATATATAAACTTAAATACAGAGAAAACAGGTGGATAACAGGTAGAAGGGATATATTCATACTAAACTACTATATAGTAAACTAAGTAATTTTTTAAAGATTGAGAAGGGGGCTTGAGGTATGATCGATTTTTCTGTTCAAAAGGTTGCCAGAATATTTGTATTTATTAATTTGAAGTGATTCTAACAAATTAAGCTTCATTCCCTTGTTTGCGGTATTCAAAATTTCAAAATCGGAATTGAATATATGATTTTAAATTAAATGATTTTTTAATCAAATGATTTGCATAATAAGAATCTGTCTTCTGATTATCAAAGCTACGTTTATGTTTCGAAATTCTTATTTGAAAATTTCTAAACGTTCTACCAATATAAAACTTATCACAACTACCACAGTTAATTTTATATACACCTGATTTTTTATTTTTGTTGACTTTAGATTTGTTATTTTTGATATGTTTTCCTAAGTTATTTCCAGTACGGTAAGCAATGTGGATATTATACTTAAAAAGAAGAGATTTGAGTTTTTCACTGGACTTACCGATGTATGTACTTCCTCAATTTCTGAAATAATTTTGTTATTTCAGAAAGTTTAATTTCTACTTGAAATCAGAAATTTCCAAATAGAAATTATGCATTTTGATATTTCGTCAATTTCAAAATTGATTTAGAAATTAAGTTATTACTCTTAATAATGGGATAACCGCCCGGAACATACTCGTAAGTAGAGTTGTTAAGTTTCACCCAGTGAAACTCAATCCAAATGTTTTAATACATTATTTTATTATATGATATATTATATCGTTAGGTAGCTCTTCGCACATTTGATTGACTGCCACGACCTAAGTCAGGTCGTCTTCTCCTCGGCATCCTAAATTGTAATTAATCAAAGTGAGAAAAGTTCTCGCGCACTTACAGGTAAATTGTCACTATCACAAAAGGTCAACAAAAAAAGATCACATAACTTGAAATATCACTATCACAAAGGATCACCGAAGTAAAGAAAGTTCTCGTGCACGTAGGGGTAATCGCCACTCACTAAGATAGGATAGAAGGATGCACTCTTTGTATGAGGTATCGCACAGCCTAACTCTACTTACAAGCCATGAACATAAACTTGGCAACACCGCATCTGCTCAATCCGGTAGACCGATCGATCTTCGAACATCGGTCTACTACATGTTAATAATTGCCTTTTCAGAGAAATTTTCTGCGAAACGGTACTTTGTATACAAAAATAGTTTCAACAAAAATTGTAGATCATACAGTTATCTATAGAAATCAATAATACACTTTTTTTCTAAGAACTATGTCTGAGTTATAGCGATTCAAATGTTGTTTTTTTAGTATGTACACTAACAAGTTCACTTTATCAATTAAAACTGACAATATACTATAAATTTCATTATTTTTCATTCTCAGGTGAGAGTAAGTTTAATGCGTCAATTCCTTTAAACCTTTATTGAGATGTGTACAATAATTTGGACAATAGAATGGTTCAGATATCATATTTGTAACGAGCAAGCAAATTTTCCAGTTGAGACTATCTAGTTAATTTCAGTTGAAAAATCCATTTTAAATCATTAGGAGACAGTTTATTTTCATTGATAAAAACATTTACATGCATATATGTATATACTAAAATCTGATTAATAATTTATATACTGTTTATTTGTGAACATTCAGTTACGTTGGATGGAAAAACTAGAGTGTAAAAAAATGCTGTTAGTTTCAAAAGTTTTTATGTTCCACGATTTACATATTAAAATCTTTATTTAGAATTGTATGTTAAATCAAGAAAATTACAAATTGAATCTGAGTTTTCAAAGGCTTCATTCAATTTCTCACAACGTTCCTTCAATGCTTGTTCTTTCAGCTGGATATTCTCTTTGAGAGTGTACTATTTTTATAAGTAGGGGTAAATAAAGAAAAATACTTGGCACTGCATTTAAATTGAGTTTAACTTTATCCATCTAGCCTTCTTGCCTTCTGTTGATCAATCTAGCAAACGATGAGTACCTTCTCTAGTAAGTGCTCCCTCTGGAAAATGTTTGGCACAAACTACAGAATATTTTGTGGGGGTCCATGATGCCCTAGGAATATTTTTTAGCCATTGATTCGTTAAGATTACCATCCTATGGAAAACAAAATACAGAAACTGGTGGTTCGCCGGCCTCGAGGTAAGTTTTGTAGTTCGACTTGCATCCAGGCACACAGCAATGGCTTGGCATGTTAATTGTTGTGCTAATATCAAGAACAAAACCTATAAGAGATTAGTTCTAAATAACTACTAATCTAACGAAGGGTAAGTAACTCTACTAATCACAAAAAGGAACAATTCTATCAAATAATGCTTTTGTTAATGTCTGAACTACTCAGTCAAAACATCAGTAATCGGTAGTTATTTACATACAAATTTCAAAGGTATTCCTTAGTCTGTTGCTGAAAAAAACACAGTAGCACTTTCTACACACTACACATCACATAATAGCACAACAACTAAAACGCGGATTTTTGTTTTTACACAATTATGAGATGGTAAAAGTTAGGTATTATTCCTACCTCTCCAGGTATAACCAAAAAAAAGCACAACTTAAAACACAACAGATATTCCTGTTTATATAAGACATTTGCGGGAAATTTCTGTTGCTTGTTCTTCACAACTTCAAACAATAGCACTTTTCAGAACTTGTTTTTGGATTTGAATGTTATTTCTGTCGTTAAATAGCGATTCATTCAGAAGCAATGACCAGAAACCATTACAACGCCATTACAGCATCATTAGTTGTGGGTCTTGCTTGGATGTTGCCAGATTTCCTAGTTCATGGCTTGTAAGTAGAGTTAGGCTGTGGGTATCGATCGACATAGACTGTATGTCATAGAGGATAGACCGATAGATTAGTTGGTTGTCAAACGTCAAATATTATGGTAGCTTTCAGAAATTCAGTTTGTGACAAACCTTAGGATTTATCAATCTACATAAAATTTATCTGATAGTTAACAACTGTAGTTAGCTAAAATTCAGTTCATTTTTTACCCTCTAAGAATAAATATGTAGTAAGAAAGATATAAAAATTCTCATTGGTTATTCATTTCAAACTATTCTTTCAATTTGATTTCTGAACGACAGGGGATTAATTCAGAGCATTTTCATATTTATTCACCTTCTAAATCTTCTCTGGACTTCAACAAATAATTCAAGACCAAAATTAGCGCAATCGGTCCAGCCGCTCTAGAGTTTTAGCGAGACTTACGAACAGCAATTCATGTATTCAAATGAATCTATAATATAAAAATATTATAGATTCATTTGAAACTATTCTATCAATTTGATTTCTGAACGACGGGGAACACATCAAAGGAAAAACAAAAGGGTTGTTTTTATTTAATTCCGATCATGCTCATATTTATTCACCTTTTAGACCTTCTCTGGACTTTCACAAATAATTCAAGACCAAAATTAGCCAAATCGGTCCAACCATTCTCGAGTTTTAGCGAGACTAACGAACAGCAATTTATTTTTATATATATAGAGATTTCAACTCCAGGGCTTAAACGGATTTTTCTTTTCAGTAATTTCGACTCAAAAAATGGATAAAATCATTAAGGTATACTCATAGTTTCGAGTGTTTAGTACAAATATTGGAAAATGATATAATTAAATAATTTATATATTTCTACATTTAACTTAGTGAATCGTTTTTTTGCGTTATATTTTAGTACTTAGACTAGAGATTGAATTGAAACTCCTAGAGACAGAATATTCATTTCGATGTGAACCTATTTTATTTTCATTTCAAAATACATTTTTGGTCGGTTTTGGAATATGTTCCATGAGGTGGAACAGATTATGTTTGAAGCAGAGGTTCAGTGTCACTTGTATTTTCTTATATTTTATACCTACATAAAATTTGTATTTATGATTATATAATGATACAAAAATTGTAATATAACAGTATAATGAATAAAATACCAAACACCCTGCAGAATGAAATTAATATACCCATAAACGAAAGCATATCAGTCATTTTCTCATTTCGATTCATCTCGTGGATCTTTATTGGGATTATTGAACGACTTCATATTGAGTGGATTGAAATCAGTTTCATCATTCTCTTTTTGAGTTGCGTCATGTAATTCCCTGGATACATCTTTAGTTCCATTAGGTTTAGATTCCCTTATTCCAAAATTTTTCAAAAAGAGTACAACAGATTTTTTGTTGTTTTTCTGAGCTGCGATGAGGGGAGTTTGGCCCCATCTATCAATAGAATCGAACTTCACTTTTGCATGTTTCAGTAAGAATTCAACACAATCTAAATGACCCTCTGTAGCTGCTATATGAAGTGGTGTTCGTCCATCGTAGTCGGCCGTGTCTAAATTTATTCCGTAAACGAAAAAACTGAAATTAAAAATGAGTTTATGTATATGTTTATTAAAATTGATTTATTGCCTGTTTAAGATAGTTTATTTTCTATGTTTTCAGCAATAACAGGCACATTTTTAATGTGAAAAACTTTATTTTCGTTGACGTTTCGTTGTATCACAACTTTGTCAAAACTAATATAATAATATAATGAATAATGAATAATTCTATAATGAATAATTGAATTTTATGAATTACTATAGATATCAAAATGTCATACTTATTTTTTAAAAAAATCAAATTAGTTTTTTTTGTATTTTCACATATTGATTTTTAGTATCAGAGGAATATTTCTGGCTTAGCATCCGCTTCGGAAGTTTTAATCTACTTCACCATGAGGAAACCTCTGAAAAACTCATGGTAAGCCAGAAAAATTGAAATTTAAATAAAATTTCCAAAATTGAGTACAAAAATTGCTAAAATATTAAATACTTATAATTTATCATTTATTTATAAAAATAAATACCAAATTAAAGAGTGAAACAGTAACTCAGAAAAAAACTCATAGGTACTGTTTATAATATACCATGTAATAATTGCAGTAAATGCTATAAAGAACAAACATCACAAAATCTCGAAGAAAGAATTAAAGCGCATAAATACGCAAAAACTCAAATAACAGCCTTACATAATCATAAAATAACAGAAAAACGATATAATCAAATCACGATTTTGATTATAACAATGCAAAGATTTTAGCAACTGAAAAAGACAAAAAATGTAGAGAAATTTTAGAAATGTAACATATTCGTAAAAATTTGGGAAACAAAGTAAATGAAAGAACAGACATTAAACATCTTAATTCTATTTACAACGATTTGATAAACCTTACAAATAAGACTCATGAAATGAATACACAACAATCACCAAACATCACATCTCAAAACTCATTCTTTCCAGATTTACCTTCAATTTCACACACATAAACCAATTAATATACATATTCTGGATAAGTATGAAACTCGACTATATGTAATTATATATATATATATATATATATATATATATATATATATATATATATATATATATATATATGTATATATATAATTCACACTTATAAGAATCACCTGGCTTACCATGAGTTTTTCAGAGGTTTCCTCATGGTGAAGAAGACTGAAACTTCCGAAGATATTCCTCTGATACTAAAAATCAATATGTGAAAATACAAAAAAAAAACTAATTTGATTTCTTTAGTAATTCATAAAATTCAATTATTCATTAGTTTTGACAAAGTTGTGATTTACAACGAAACGGCAACGAAAATAAAGTTTTTCACATTAAAGTAAGTCTGTTATTGCTAAAAACATTGAAAATGTATATATATATATATATATATATATATATATATATATATATATATATATATATATATATATATATATATAATTTCGAACAGTTATTTTGCTAATATTTAAGTTTTTCATAACTGAATTTGATAAGTAGCTTTTCAAAATGTTACCACGAATGTTTCTTGTTATTTGAAATAGTTATAGTGCTAAAATATATTTAGAGATCTCGTGTTTTGATCACTTCAATAAGCTTTTCGTAAAAAAAATTAATTTATCATATAAATATATTTTAACATGAAAATATTTTGAAGACGAATAATTCAGTAATTGCACGTTATTAAGACTTCTACCCTATTGAATATTCATCCTGAAATGATATCAATAAGAACAAAAGATGGTTGAGTGCCATATTACTTTTTCAATTTATTAAGTTGACCTTTAGCAGCTGCATAAAGAACTTCAAACAAGCGAAGGCTCGAAATATCTAATTGCGATATAATATTTCCCTTGTGTGCATGATCTGGGTATATCCTCCGATTGTCATATTGATGGAATGGAAACGTCTTCACTAATTCCTATGAAAAGAAAATAATGAATACATATAGACCATTCTGAAAGTTTTTCTCGAAATATCGAAATAATTCGAATAAAACTTTCATGGAACAGTCTGCACTGTTGCCAACGAAAACACAAACTTATCAACTGTTGAGAGTGAATATTTAATGCAGTCGAAGAACATCGAACTCGTTGAAAATACCATACAGCATTGTGTTTCCTATTTTGGAAATTATCAGTAGCATGTATTTATCAAACGAATTTCGATGCTCTTACAAACAGACCAAAGCCCTATCTCTACAAAAGGCGGAATAAAACGAACGATTCAAAGATTCTAAACTTAAAACTATTGAATGATGAAATAAATGGATTATTAGATCGGTCAAATTCGACTAAAAAATAGGGGTGAGGTTACAAAAATTCCGACTAGGCTGAATAATGGTAGGATTGTTCAATACACTATTATAACCGAAATGTGAAAAACCGTCATCGATCCGGCACGTGCAAAAAAATTTACTCGGGGTCAAAGGTCACCAAAACGGGTTTTTCGCGATTTTAGAGATCAGATAATTATCTATAAAAAGTGTCTAAATACTTTTTTTCCTAAGAGCAACCGTTTTAACCGTTTTGCTGAAAATCGCGATAAACCCGTTTTTGTGACCTTTGACCTCGAGTAAATTATTTTGCACGTGCCGGATCGATGAGGACTTTTCATATTTCCTTTATAATAGTGTATTGAACAATCCTACCAATATTCAGCCTAGTCGGGATTTTGTAACCTTGGATGTCTAAATTGTCTAAATATCGAGATATAAGTATGGTGACCAGGAGCTTAAAAATGAAAACATGATGGAGGTGTTCAAGAAAATCGGACACGAAGTGAATTTCGCTGTATCTGAGAGCAAGATTCAGGCCATCCACCGAGTTGCGGAATTTTCTATCCAGGTGAGGGGAACTCCCATGAATATTACAGTGAAGTTTATCAATTCCTCTGTGAGGAGTGCTTTTCTAACGGTTTTCCTGAGAAATGGAAGAAGGAAGCTAACCACTAAGCTCATCAATCCAATTGCAGAAGCCTGTGGTATATATGTAAACGAACATATTTCTCCTTATTACAAAATATTACACAAGAAAACGAAAGACTGTTGTTAGAGACTGAACTACAAGTATTGTTTGATAAAGGATGCTAACATTTTCGTGAAAAAGTCGGATGACACTCGGGGTGTCATAAAACAGTACTGTCAACAATGGTGGATTTATACTAGGGGCAGTCGGAGCTAGTGCCCAGGGCGGCAAAATTTGGAAAGTGAGAAAAAATTATATACAATATATAGAAAATTGGGGCGGCATTTTCTTCAGTGCCCCAGGGCGGCACAAATTTAAATCCGGCCCTGACTGTCAATATATGAATCTACTTGAGTACCTATTTTCTTTCTCTCTGATGTATTTCATTAATTTTTTCATTAGGGTTATTTTGTATTGAAGATCAAATATCTAAAAAGACAATGTATCCAAAACTTTAGTTTGTAATTAACATGTGTAATATGTGCTCCTTTTCTATAGGGCAATTTTAAACTGTCTGTTAAGTGAGCCCTTGTATGTGAAAATGAAAAAATAAACTAAAAAAATAAATAATATTAATTAATCTTTACTTTAGTAAATCCTTGAGGACAGCAAATACTTGTTGTCAAATATAAAATTTACACGTACCTATATTATTAATAATATAAGAAGCACGTTTCGGTGAAAATTATCTTCTTTCGACGCAAATGATCTGCAATTAGCATTCGAAAAAGAGGCACCTAAACCCGTGTCACTCAATATTCATTAATATTCGTGATAATTTATTATTCAACAAAAGTCTCTCCGAAACACTTTAACGCTGTATTTGAATGAAATAACAAAAATTGAAACAATTTACGAAGCTGTATTTTGTGCAACAACAAAGGCGATTATTTTAAAGTGGTGTCAAGAATTTACCCAAATAAATACTGATATTTACTCTACAAAATTGAATACTTCGTTTACTGTTACCAAGTTTTCCTAATCTTGGCGACCATAATCCTATTCCCATTACGTCTGGTATAGCTATCACCATTGCTCCACTAACGCCTGATTTACCTGGTAGACCAACCTGACAAAAACGAATTTATTAAAAGTATGTACATATAAATATATCTCAAAAAAATCATTACACGATTTACACAAATTTTAAGAATTCAAAAATATATATTTATTGTCCACTACAACAGTGTTTCGGTATACAATGCCTTCATCAGATGGATAAACACTGAGTACAAAAATGAAT
The DNA here is from genome assembly GCA_030704895.1 of Henosepilachna vigintioctopunctata. Lineage (NCBI taxonomy): Eukaryota > Metazoa > Arthropoda > Insecta > Coleoptera > Coccinellidae > Henosepilachna > Henosepilachna vigintioctopunctata. Next base: position 861,376 of record JARQZJ010000141.1, on the reverse strand, counting down.
TAATATTACTTATATACTATTACTAAACTTAAGGTTTAGTAGTGAGGAGTTGTTAACTTACGTTCCGTTCGTTGAATGCTGAATCGTATTTCTTATGTATATTAATTTCGAGATCATCCAGGAAGTTGAGTTTCAAGACTTTGCCTTTAACTTAAAGACATCCGAATTTGATCCTTTTTTCGATCTATCTCTGTCTCGGGGAGATCGTTTAAAAGTAGGTGTAGTCTGCCAACATTATCGAAAGTTTTTGAAAAAATTATACTCAATAGAATAAAAAATTACATAAAGAAAAATGAAATCACACCTATTATTAATGAGCAATTTGGATTCCAAAAAAACAAAAGTACAACGCTCCAACTTGCTAGAATAACTGATAAAATCACAAAAAACTTTAATAAAAATAAAACAACGTCCATATTAACTTTAGATATCGAAAAGGCTTTCGATACAGTCTGGCACAAGGCCCTAATATACAAGTTACATTTTTCAAAATTTCCATTATTTCTCACAAAAACAATAGCAAGTTTCTTACACGGAAGAACATTTCAAGTTAAAGTAAACAAAATGCTATCAAATCAAAAATGCATAAAAGCAGGCGTTCCCCAAGGAGCAATATTATCTCCGACGCTCTTCAATTATTACGTTAATGACATACCTAAAACGAAAAAAACAGAAAACGCGCTGTTTGCTGATGACACAGCAATCATATCCGAAAGTTGGAAAACTGATCAAAATATAATTAAAATTCAAAAACATATCCATATCTTAGAGAAATTCTACGATAAGTGGAAAATTAAAATTAATGCTGAAAAAACTAATATCACTCACTTCTCCACCAAAATTAAAGATAAACCTAACATCAATCTATCCATTTTTAACACAGTAATTGATAACACAAATAAGACAAAATATCTAGGAGTCTTACTTGATAAAAAATTAACCTTCAGTGAGCATATAAAATCACAAATGAACAAAGCTACGGGAATTGCTAAAAAATACTATCCACTCATAGCTAGAAATAGTAAACTTTCATTAAAACACAAACTTTTAATTTATAAAGCAGCCATAAGACCAATTATATTATATGCTTGTCCCATTTGGAACCGAACATTCAAATATAATTACAATTCACTACAAAAATTTCAAAATAAAATGCTTAGAACAATCACAAATTCCTATATTTTCACACCGATCCATGTCATCCATAGAAAGGCTAAAATTAATCACTCAACGATAAATTGAAAATTAATAGTATCACTTCAATAAAAAAAAAAAAAAATTTCAAAAATCTTTATGATATATAATACGAAAATTTTTGTGAGAACATAAAAAATGGCACAAAAATGAATTAAAACATTCCATTACATTTGAAAATAAAAAAAAAAAAAAAAAAACGTGAGTTTTATTTACCTAAAGAGGAGATGCAGAACATCTATTCGCATTCCTCAAGCGAAGAGAGCGAATATGATTCGAGTATGATGAGAAAAATGAACAAAAAACCGAGAATAAGAACGAAGGACCATCAACCTCTCAATAATCCAACAAGCTCAAGTACAGGTTAGGGAACATTTACAAATTACGTAATTACCCTCATGTAAGGAAACATAAGATTAGGAGATATCCACCCCCCTCTTACGTAAGAATCGGTTATTAAAAATATAAAAGACAATGCACATCAAAATATTTTAACGTAATGACGTTTTATGAAAAGTAAATAACTGACATACGTATGTATTATAGTTTATTATGAGTAGTTTATTAAAAAAATCTAAAATACAACTTGAACAATTAAAAATTATTAATCTAGATAATAATTAATCCTTATCTGCCGCAAAAGGGTTTGTTAACCAGTCTGACATAGAGTTGACAACTGGGATACTATTTGATTCCGCGGTATATGGCATTTTTTGTATATGGTTTTGTTTGAGTGCGGCCGAATAACTGATAGTAACTACAGTAGAAGTCCATTAGTCCGGTATCTAACAGTCCGGAATGCTCAATAGTCCGGCAACGCTCCGAAAAATTGTAAAAAATGTTGTAAAAAGTGTGTCTTTAAAGCAAATAAAAACGCTCGAGAGCTAATCGGAAGTTTTCGGGGTACTTTGGGATTATCCGGAAGTGCTAAAATACTAAACCCATTATTCTTTTGGACAATTGCAAAGCTCACCCGCCAGTAGATGAGTTAGTTTCTGAAAATATTGTTGCTATTCTGCTCCCACCTAACATAACATCTTTGATTCAACCCATGGACTAAGGGGCTATTCAAAATTTCAAATGCTTTTATAGAGGGTCTTTTATTCAAGGCCTGTTAAATGCCGACTGTGACGTGACTGATTTTCAAAAAAAGTTTACAGTAAAAGATGTCTATGCTACTTCACTAACTTGGAACCAGGTAAAAAATACAACACTCCAAAAATGCTGGAGAAAATTTCTGACCTATCTCTACATAGGATCTGACCTAACTCTATAGACTGATGAGGAAGAAAACCATCAAGATGCTCTGACCAAAGTTTTGGATATCAAATGACGTTAGAAGTGCTGACAATCCCTTGAAAAACCTGCCTGAATATGAGGTAGAGGAGTGGCTTCTAATCGACGAGAATGAACCTGTTGAACAAGAACTAAACGATGCGAACATTATCAACATTGTAGTAAACCCTCAGCCTACTCAAAATCTTGAAAAAAGTGACTCAGATGCCTTAACGGAAAAAAAGGAAAAAATCAGTTGGGCAGAATCTGCAAAATCACTAAATAAGTTTATCTCTTTTGCTGAGGCTAGTACTAGCTACAGTGCTTCAGAAATTATTCATTTTCATATCATTAGAAATAAATTTTATACTAAACGCAAAAGTCAAGAAAACAAAAAGACATTCGTGACTTTTTTAAATCTAAGGTAAATATGTTTTACAGTACGTGTACATGCATTATATGAAATGTAAAATGAACTTTGTTGTATATTATTTGCATACTGTATCTGTAGTTTAATTATTAACCTAATTGTTCTTACAATTACCGCCCGATAGACCGGAATTTTCGGTAGTCCGGCACAGAGCCGGTCCCGAACGTGTCGGATTATCGGACTTCTACTGTATTATAGAAATCATCGAGTTTCATTCGGAGCTTATCGCGCTGTTATTTGAATTCGAGATGTTATACGAAACAATTTAAAATCGCAGAAAGTCAGCGCGCAAAATACGTCATATTTACGATAACCTTACGTAAATATGATGAATATCCCCCCTAACCCTCATGTCGGGTTTCATAAGAGATTGTCAACATCATCCACCCGGCAATAGGCCTTACGTAATTTGTAAACGTTCCCTTAGAGTTCAGACACGAAAAAGATTCGTTATTCTAACCGAAGAACATTTTTCTGAGAAAACTGAATCTGAGTAATCACTCAAGAAAATGTTGAAGAAAAGAAGAAACTACCACCTCTCACAATTCAGTAGAAAATAAAAACAAAAATCAAAGGTGAATTGTCTTCCTCATATCTGGTAAAATTCCCAAAATCGACAACAATAAAAGAAGTAACCAGTATAAGGCAAATTGATATTAAAATATAATTAAAGCCGTTTACCAGGTAGCAGAGGGCCACCCAATGTTATAGATGCCGAAGGTTCGGGCATGGCAGCTCGAACTGTTACCTGACCCCAAAATGGGTTAAATGCCTTGAAAACCATTAAACCCAATAACAAACAAATCCGATTACTGCTATTCCCAAATTAGATATTACCAGGTATATCATTAGGCCGACTTACACGGCATTCCCTTTAAATTACTGCCAGGCTGTAAAACGATCACTTCCAAACCCAAATTTAAATGAAAACACTCAAACTAATAGTGTACAGAGTCACCCTTAAATAAATCCCTCTTAATACCAATCGCAAAGTTTTAATGACTTCCAATCATTGAGCGAAATAAATAATTTTGAAAAATATGTAAGTAACTTGAAAAATTTATTTAAAATTGCCAGAGGAATGCATCAAAAATTAAACAAATCTTCTAATCAACTAGATAAAATCATGATAGTTCAAGAAATATCTTGTAAATTCTATATATAAAATATTTCCACAAAACTCATTAAGGAACGCTGATTGGGTATGGAGCATTTATGGAACGGAAAGTCATGGAACGCTAATGTTGGTATCAGGAATAAAGTAAATGAACTAGAAATTTTATTCATTGAACATAACATTGACATGATTTTTAATAAGGTACTGTAAACACTGAGTACAAAGGAAATTGATAAATTGGACACTCGTTTTTTTAATATATGTTTAATTTATATATATAATTTTTTTTAATATATATTTTATATAAGATTCTCTTGATATGTATATTTATTTTAATTTCAATTTATATATTTGTTATAATTTTTGTTGAGCTGTCCGAAAGGAAAAGGGTAATTTTCAGTTATCCATTATATGGATAATTAATAACGAATTTTAATTTTTAATGGAAGTTGGCTATTTTTAACTAATAGCGTGTAGTAGTTTTTGTTACTCATGTACCATTAACTTCTGACTTATAAGCTGTGTAAAACTCAAATTTTTATCTATTAAAACTGCCAAATATTTTGTTTTATTAGTGCTGTTGATGGTGTTTGCGAATTCAATATTAATTTTTTGTTTAGTTTTTGTTGTAAAATGATGTTATATTAGTTTTTTCTGGATTATAATTTTCCACTTTTTTAATAAGTTTCTGACATGTCTTTGTGTTGTATATTGCGTGAATTCTGATCGGTTTTCCAACTTTCAGAGATTACTTATAGTCGTGTCATCTGCAAATAGAACTAATTCAGTTTTCAGTGTTTTATATAATAATTGAATAACGTTGGAGAGATTATTGTTCCTTGAAGCACGCCTGCAGTTACATTTTTGATTGACGAGAGTGTGTATTAATTCTTACCTGGAAAGTTTTTTGTTTATAAAACTTGTAATCAGTTTCATCAGAAATATAGAACATTGTGATTGAAATAGTTTATGAATTACCGCCATGAGCTAAACAGTATCGAATAAGAAACCCTTTTCTTTAAGTGTAAGGATAGATGTTACTTTATTTTAGTTAAAATTTCTAGATATTTTGTTTGTTAATCGAACAATCTGTAGTGTAGTACTTTTGTGGTTCTGAAAGCCAAATTGTTCGTCGATTATTCGGACAATTCCATAATTTTTTTTTGTTATTTATTTATTCTGTTCAGGGTGATTTTTTTAAAACTTTTGATAAAAGTTGGTAAACGGATGATTGGCCTATTATTCTGCTGGAAAGTAAGATTCTTGTTAACTTTTTTTTAATTGGGAGAGTGATTGCATTTTTCCAATTTTTTTGGGAAATTATGTATTATGAGGTAGAAGTTGAAAATCGGTTTTGAATTTGTGAGAGTGATTTGAAGTAAGTTTCTCACGGTTTCGTTCGTTATTCACTATTATTATCCCTTGAGACTCAGTTTCTTGGAAGGTTTTTAATTATTGTGTAAATTTCAAAAGTATTAGTGTAATCTGAGAGCTTGAAATACTATTCAGAATTCATTATTTTAAATAATGAGATGTTGTTATAAATAAACAAACAACGTAAATCTCAGGTAAATACCGTAAACTCTTAACTTCATTTTCAGCCTGACAAACCTTGTTTTTAATATATATATATATATATATATATAAAGGTTTCTATAAGAAAAGAAACCCTTTTCTTTAAGTGTAAGGATAGATGTTACTTTATTTTAGTTAAAATTTCTAGATATTTTGTTTGTTAATCGAACTATCTGTAGTGTAGTACTTTTGTGGTTTTGAAAGCCAAATTGTTCGTCAATTATTTTTTTGTTATTTATTTATTCTGTTCAGGGTAATTTTTTTAAAACTTTTGATAAAAGTTGGTAAGCAGATGATTGGCCTATTATTCTGCGGGAAAGTTTGGTTCCTGTTAGCTTTTTTTTTAATTGAGAGAGTCATTACATTTTTGCAATTTTTTTGGGAAATTTTGTATTATGAGGTAGGAGTTGAAAATAGATTTTAAATTTGTGAGAGTGATTTCAAGTAAGTTTCTCACGGTTTCGTTCGTTATTCACTATTATTATCCCTTGAGACTCAGTTTCTTGGAAGGTTTTTAATTATCGTGTAAATGTCAGAAGTTTTAGTATAATCTGAGAACTTGAAATACTATTCAGAATTCATTATTCTTCTTACCTGTTTATTGACCTGTTTTTCTGTTCTATAAACCGAAGAGTTTTCGGTAATTGTTTGGGTTTTTTCATTTGAATTCACAATATCGTCCGCTTTCGCTACATCGGATGTTTTTATTCTATCTACATGTATAAGGGGGATTTTTAAATTGTTTTTATCTGTTTTTAATGACTGCTATTTTCCACATATTGTTGTTTTTTCAATTTACTGACCAGGTTTTTTTTTATTGAATTTATACAAGTATTAATGTAGTTTGTGAGTTCATTAATGTCATTTTTGAGGGAGGTACTACATTTTTTAAGTAATTTACGTCTAAGTTTTTGAAGTTTCATAAGATTTTAGATGTTTTCTGGAACTGTAATCATGATTTATTTTGATTTTATTGTAGACTGAAAAGCTATTGTAGGCTAAATTTCTCGTTATAAATTGATTTTCATTATCAATGTTACTGTTGGTTAATGGCAATGTCATTTTATTCTGAATTTTTCTAAAATTCATCCAGTTTGTGCTATATTTGGTTTTTAGGATTACTTTTGGAATTAGGTTTTAAATCTGTAGATATTTCCAGGAATACGGGAAATGATTAGTGTTTGGGGCATTTAACGATTCTATTTTATCGATTGGACTTTTTTTTTAGCGAGATCAAGATCTATTGTAGTCGGATCGAAACGTCCGTTGAATTCTGCGTTTAGTGTAAATTTAAATCATTATTCTCTTCTTAAAATTGGTGAATTCTACTTCCTGTTTTATTTGAGTTTTTGGTATTCCAATTTCGGTATTTGGTATTAATTTACCTAAGATAATAAGGATTTCACAAGATTCAAACTTATTTCCACTCCAAAGAGTTGAAGTTATACTTAGGGGATAGATAAATATTAGCTAACTCTAAATTATTGATTTTAATAAATTGGGATTCTCTATTTTAAAGAACTTTATCGGAATTCGAGATATTTAGTGTGTTTTTAAAAATCCCCCTTATACATGTAGATGGAATAAAAACATCCGATGTAGCGAAAGCGGACGATATTGTGAATTCAAATGAAAAAACCCAAACAATTACCGAAAACTCTTCGGTTTATAGAACAGAAAAACAGGTCAATAAACAGGTAAGAAAAATAATGAATTCTGAGTAGTATTTCAAGCTCTCAGATTATACTAATACTTTTGAAATTTACACGATAATTAAAAACCTTCCAAGAAACTGAGTCTCAAGGGATAATAATAGTGAATAACGAACGAAACCGTGAGAAACTTACTTGAAATCACTCTCACAAATTCAAAATCTATTTTCAACTTCTACCTCATAATACATAATTTCCCAAAAAAATTGGAAAAATGCAATCACTCTCCCAATTAAAAAAAAAGCTAACAAGAATCTTACTTTCCTGCAGAATAATAGGCCAATCATCCGTTTACCAAATTTTATCAAAAGTTTTAAAAAAATCACCCTGAACAGAATAAATAAATAACAAAAAAAAATTATGGAATTGTCCGAATAATCGACGAACAATTTGGCTTTCAAAACCACAAAAGTAGTACACTACAGATAGTTCGATTAACAAACAAAATATCTAGAAATTTTAACTAAAATAAAGTAACATCTATCCTTACACTTAAAGAAAAGGGTTTCTTTTCTTATTGAAACCTTTATATATATATATATATATATATATATATATATATATATATATATATATATATATATATATATATATATATATATATATATATATATATATATATATATATATATATATATCGATACTGTTTAGCTCATGGCGGTAATTCATAAACTATTTCAATCACAATGTTCTATATTTCTGATGAAACTGATACAAGTTTTATAAACAAAAACTTTCCAGGTAAGAATTAATTCACACTCTCGTCAATCAAAAATATAACTGCAGGCGTGCTTCAAGGAACAATAATCTCTCCAACGTTATTCAATTATTATATAAAACACTGAAAACTGAATTAGTTCTATTTGGAGATGACACGACTATAAGTAATCTCTGAAAGTTGGCAATCCGATCAGAATTCAAGCAATATTATTTACACTGCTTATAAGTCAGAAGTTAATGGTACATGAGTAACAAAAAACTACTATCCGCTATTAGTTAAAAATAGCCAACTTCCATTAAAAATTAAAATTCATTATTAATTATCCATATAATGGATAACTGAAAAATTACCCTTTTCCTTTCGGAGAGCTCAACAAAAATTAAAACAAATATATAAATTGAAATTAAAATAAATATACATATCAAGAGAATATTATATGAAATATATATTAAAAAAAAAAAATATATATATATATATATATATATATATATATATTAAATATATATTAAAAAAACGAGTGTCCAATTTATCAATTTCCTTAGTACTCAGTGTACCCACCCTATTACGGTATTGTATCCCGAAACAATACTGTAGTGAATAATATTTATATTTTTGAAGTGTTAAATTTATTAATTGTGTGACATGACATTTCAACTATTCATTCATCAACTTTATCATTACTATTTTTACACTTGAATGCCATGAAATGTAATGTGGTTATTTTTACGAGAAAGAGAAATGTGATAACTTTTGATTGCAACATTGAAGGTGTTAATCTGACGCGACCTCTGGACGTTAAGGATCTCGGCCTAGTATTTGATCAAAAATTCTCATTCATACCTCATATCAACCAATTCATTTTATCATGTAACGAAGTTTATGGTTTCGTCGTCCGCAATGGAAGATTGTTCGCGAATTCCTCAACACTGGTCCATTTATTTAATACCCTAGTGAGAAACAAACTTGAGTATGGCAGTCTTATTTGGAGACCAATATACGAGTATACTTGTCACATAAACCTGGAGGGACTGCAGAGGAAGTTTTTGACATGGCTCTCATTTCGAGAGGATGATCTATATCCACCAGGGGTTGTGATCACGCTTGTTTGCTGTCGAGGTTTGACACTAGAAGCCTCCACACCAGGAGAAGTTTGAATGCATTGAAATTTTTATACAATTTTCTCAATAATAATCTCGACTGTCCTGAGAGGTTCCTCAGAAGTGTACTAGAATAAGCCAAACATTTTACTCGAAAACCCACAGAACCAATCTTCTCTCGCAATCGTCGCTTAGCTTTAATTCAACATGTTATATTGCAAAGCAGGTATCGAGCTGCTGTGATTTGCACTGGGACTCACTTGTTTCCATCACTAATGTGTATTTAAATCTTAACCATTGAGGTATCTTGATTTCTTCCCGATTGAGTTCTGAGTGATTTGTTTTCCATTTTAGTTATTATATATTGATATTATAGATTTAGATTATTCACCATATTTTTCATTATTCATTATGTATTTTCCTGTCATTGGGTTGTTACCTTCTTTAAATATATATGCTTATTATTATTACTCTTTCGATATAATTTCGAGAACTCATTGAAACAGAAGCAACAAAAAATAACTAAATCCAATTGTCCAACTGCAAGACAATAGGATTATGTATAAAAATGAATAACTTAATTTAGCATTAGGCGAATGTTTGCAGCAATAAGAAGATTTAAACCACTTAACCTTTCGAAGGAATAGAAGAGGAATTAATTTTCTCATATATTGAAAAAACAACCACATGTATTATATAACATTATGAGAGCATTTGAATAATTATAAGGAGGAACAAACATTTCTAAAGAGAAAATCTTTTTTCAAAAAAATGTTCCAAATTTGAGAATCCTCTCTACATACACAAAACTAGTTGTATAGAAATTTGTAATTGTGCAAATCTGGAATAAGACGAAACAATAAAATATTTAGATCTCTATTTCGACCAGAACATGAGCTGAAAAATGCATGTTAAAAAGACGAAGAAAAGCTCAAAATAAAACCTAGGTTATATTTTCTAAAGCAAGTGATGTATACTAGTACTCTGCGCCTAGCGTGCTTTGCTTTGGTTCAGTCTGTCTAAACATATACAATGAGTAATTGAGGTAGAATTTACAAAACGTATCGCAAGCTTCTAATCGCTACTATAGAAAAGCAGGCGATCCGAATAATATACCAAGTGAATAGATAGCATCCCTCCCCTCTATTCGAAAAACTAAACTTACTACAGATTGAGCGATTATACAAAAAGTACGCTGCTAAGGCAGATAATATATCAAGAGCTCTAAAAATTGAAAACGAAAATAAGTGTCACAAGATACGAAAGTTTGAAAGAGCCAAAGGTTAACCGGACTCAAGACTACAAATAGGATATTTACATCAAGAAATGCCTAACGTTAGGTATTGATGGTATTTGATTTAGCTACTGCACAGTGGCATACCTCTGCCTTTTGCAGTCATTATTTGTTCACATTTGTTTCAGTATATGACTTTATCATTAACATTAATTTATATTAACATACATATTCATATGTTTAATATATTTTATTTATACATCATACAGCGCACATTGTACTAATTTAACTATCTAATTTACAAATTAGCTTCAAATGAATTTTATTCGATTCTATTAAGACATTAGACACCACTTCACCATAACGGTTAACGCAATAGAAAAATCAACAATTTCAAATTCCATTTGCAAATATTCCTTCTTAACTTAAAAAAACGGTGTTTAGAGATTTGATGAAAATGAAGATGTTAATTATTGCGATTGATTACTTCGAGAAGGAAGAATGTTCTCACTATAACCATGATAACGAAGCAGTTGAACATAGAAAAGTATATCGAGATTAACGAATAATATGATATATGTATGATAAGATATAGACATTTTCTTTGTGTTTTCTTTTTAAGTCAGGCAGTTCTGAAACTTATAATGCTATCTGACTTCACGTACAACATTTGATGCAACATTCTTAAAAACCATAATACTTAATATGAGATTGAATTCAAAAACATAATTTTTAAAATAAATTAAACTCTTGGCTTAATGTTTCACGATTTATTCAACAATATGACTGTAATAAACTGACAGTTTAGTCTTGATAATGAGCTAACGCTCGAAAAATGTTGACTATTTATATTGTTAAATAAATCAAACTTTAAGTCAAGAGTTTCATTTATTTTAATATAATACTTAATATAATTCAAAACATTTTTTTCCGTTTTACTAACTCATTGTCAAGAGTTAATAGAACTGGACATTAGTTTTAGTCGCCTGCAACATAGGTCGAACGAATTATATAATTTTAATAGAATTCTGTCGAGTGTTTTGAATTTTAAATGTTATTATACTGATAGCACTCCTTTCACTATTGTATAACTAAAATTTAATGCCATATAATCGTTTACACGATAACATCTTGTAACTACTTTTTAATATTAATTGTGGATATGTCAGATCAATATTTATATTCATGTCAGACCAAAAGCATGTAATTTGGTTTTGAAATCATTATATAGGTACTAAGCATTCTGATTTCAAAATGACTTTTACCTCAAACGCAAACTGTCCAGAGTAATCGTACATTCCACAGCTGTACATTAATGATAGTGTATTTTTCACACTACTCGTTTTATAAATTTTCTCTGACGTTAAAGGATTGATCCCATAATTGGCCAACGATGATCCCATGGCAGCTAAAACACTTGTTGAAACATTTAATGAACAACACTGAAAATAATTTATCGTCATTAGTGTAAATATTCGATTCAAAACAGTTTACACAAAAATTTCAATTACTATGCTAAATTTAATTGAAAAAATGTAAGAGTAAATGATTGACAAACTTAATATAATACTTAGAAAACAAAGACTGAATATGTTTAATATAGGTATTTTATAATGTAATCAACTTATGATGGTCTTAGTTTTGAATTAAATTTGACGATAAAAGAAATGGCCCTGAATAATAATAAATTAATTGAAACTCGTAATGGATCACAAAATTAATTTCAAAATGCTTAATTACAATTTTTTTCATAGAAAAATCAATTTTAAATGACGATCAAGTATGCCGTTCAAGTATTACGTACGCATTATAGGGGGACAGGTGGGTATTTTTACACATATGGCAACCCACATATTGTCTATGCTTGAAAACGAAACGCATTTCCGGGGATTACCACAAATAATGAATGCGTCCTCGTTAGATACGAGAGGAGTTGAATATATTGTTCCGTTTTATGCTTGTATTACCGTTGATTCACTTTCGCCAAAGTCCATTTTTTTCGAATAGACAAATCCAAGTTATAATAAAAATTGTTCGAAGGATTTAAAAAATCTCGTACAAATAGTACAAGATATACAGAATATTCTGCATATCTTGTACAAGTACAAGATATACAGAAATTAGTTAACAAATTATATTATAATATGTAACTCCTACTTCTAATCAATATTAAAATAAAAAAACATTTACCAAATATTTACTTAAGCATTGGATGGGGCTGACAGTTTGCTTACTTTTACTCACAATGGGGAGAGGGGTAAGTAATTGTAATAAACTTTTTTACGTACTATTCAAACAGCCCCTAATTCTGGAACAGTTAATCAAATGAAAATGTTTTTCAAATTTACTTTTGTTGATTTTAGATTGTTCATTTGATTGGTATATACTCAGTGAGTGTAGTATATACAGTGAGTACCCAAATATATATATGGTGACTTATGTTAACGAAATTATTAACCTATGATGTAAAAACGTGTAATGCTTACCCGAAAATAGAACTTTAGAGTTTCACTAAGTTTGGAATTTGAAGGAAAACATTTGTGTTCTTTGAGATAAAATGATATTGCGTAATTTCTATCAGCAGTTTCCTGCTCCGAGATATAAACTGAAGTGTTGAATCCTACGTGAAGCCCTCCAGCTAATTTCTGAAATGATTGCTCTTTTATAATGTGAAATATATTACCTCCTATTATACTTACTTCAAAGTATTCTTTGGTGCGTTCAAATACTAAGCTTGGTTTATTTCCAAAACTATCAATCATTGAATGAATAAGGGAACAAGTTACAATGGCACCTGAGTTTATCATAGGGTTATGGGGCTTATCTATCAAAATGAATATAATATTTAATGCGTTACACATTTTAATAAAAATAAAATGTATCATGTTTATTGATTAGACTACTAAGTAAATAGAATATTGAGGTGAAAGATCTTCAATATCTGTATATAATTTGATTTTAAAATTAAAAATATCTCATATTATAGAAACGTGGGTTTTAACAATGATATTTGAAAAAAATTGAAACTATTTACATTTTATTAAAGTTTTTTCGAAATTCGAACACATTTACACATTCTAAATGTACAAAATTCTAAATGTATTTGTAAAATCACATGAAAATTTGCAAGGAAAATTCGAGTAATTGAAAAACGGAGATGGAAAATTGATAGTGAGTTTTGTTACTTTCTTCAACAAAAGCATTGTGAAGTATAGTGAATATACAGAATATTCTATGAAAAAAGGAATTATGTACAAGAAGAATGAAAATGTCAATAAATAAAAAGTTGATATAAAAATTGATAATGAATTTATAACTTTCTTCACCTAATATATCTTGATGTAGAAGTTAACATTCACAAGACTTTGTGAAGCTATTGAAAGTCATAACTAAAGCGAATGTACCCAAAATCAAAGTGAATGTAATAGATCTGTAAGAACAGTTAAGAAAATTAAGGCATTACAACTGAACAGTCGGACAAAAATTAAAGATTTTTTTAAATGCTGAATATACCTACCAAATTATTTTGTTCACCTAAAGTTTAATAAACACTGATGTAAAGGGTGTTTTTTAGAGGTATAGAACTTTAAATTGCAATAAAACAAAGATGGATCATTCGATTGACAAGAATTTTTTTTTATTCGAAAGATAATCTTGTGGCATTACATTTTAAATATGATTTCTGGTATATGACCGCCACGGCTGGCTCGGATGTAGTCCAATTTGGACGTCCAATTTTCGATGACTTTTTCCAACATTTGTGGCTGTATATCGGCAATAACACGGTGAATATTGTCTTCCAAATTGTCAAGCGTTTGTGGCTTATCCGCATAGACCAATGATTTTACATAGCCCCACAGAAAGTAGTCTAGCGGTGTTAAATCACAAGATCTCGGAGGCCAATTCACAGGTCCAAAACGTGAAATTAGGTGGTCAGCAAAAGAAACGTGTCTTTCAATAAATCGATTGTGGCACGAGATGTGTGACATGTTGCGCCGTCTTGTTGAAACCACAGCTCCTCGACATCATGGTTGTTCAATTCAGGAATGAAAAAGTTAGTAATCATGGCTCTATACCGATCACCATTGACTGTAACGTTCTGGCCATCATCGTTTTTCAAGAAGTACGGACCAATGATTCCACCAGCCCATAAAGCGCATCAAACAGTCAGTTTGTCTGGATGTAAAGGTGTTTTGACATACACTTGAGGATTATATTCACTCCAAATGCGGCATTTTTGTTTGTTGACGTTGCCATTCAACCAGAAGTGCGCTTCATCGCGAAACAAAATTCACATATGAAAATCGGGAACAACGGCAATCTCGTTTTGGGCCCATTCGACGAATATACGCCTTGCTTGATGATCGTTTGGCTTCAATTCTTGCACGAGTTGGATTTTGTAAGCACGCAAACCAAGATCCTTCAGCAAAATCTTCCATGAAGTGGATGGACACAGATCCAATTCCTGTGCTCGATGGCGGATGGACTCATTCGGGTCTTCCTCAATGCTACGTTCTACAGTAGCAATAGCTTCTTCCGTACGCACCGTACGGCGTCTCTGGGGATGCGAGTTTTCAATAAGAGTAAACGTGGTGCGAAAACGTTCAATGGTTAATCGAATTAACTGCTCTGATAGACGATTTTGTTGAACGATAAAATGGACGCAGTGCGCGATACGTATTCCGCACAGAACCATTATTTTCGAAATAAAATTGCACTATTTGCAAGCGTTGTTCAGGCGTGAGTCTATTCATGATGAATTGCCAAACCAAACTGAGAATAAATCACTTCTCAGCTGTTAAATCGGTCGCCATCTTCAACAGTAATGCCAACTTAAAGTTCTATACCTTTAAAGAAACACCCGTTAATATAAAGATGAGGTATAGTGAATATTTTCAAACAACGAATAACAACCCCTTGTCAGTATCTATTCAGCTTGGTTTATAATGTACATTGAAATATGTGATTTATCACGCGAATAGTTTGAATAATTAAGTATAAAAATATCAAGGTATTAGTGAAAATTACTAACTTTCGTGATTCAGTATTAATTCGTTGAACATTTTACCACTAGGTTCTTTTCCAACATATTTATGAACAGTGTCTTGGCCAAGGTGATCCAAAGCTATAGCATAAACGAACGGCTTGGATACCGACTGTATAGTGAAATATTCTTGGTAGTTGCCCAAATTAAGCTGCTGTCCGTCTACAGTGCATATACTCACTGACCAATTAGATGGGTCCACTTGGCCAAGTTGGGGAATATAGGTGGCTACCTACAGACATTATAATTTGATAAGTACCTATCAAATAGATATTAAAAACATTTCCATATTTCTTCAATGCTTATTGAAGAAATCAACATATCAGAGTTGCAATATTTCACCGAGAAAGAATTTTCATAACTTCTTATACGAAATTATTCCTCTTTGAATCATTAAGCGAAATAAAGGACTATATATATATATATATATATATATATATATATATATATATATATATATATATATATATATATATATATATATATATATATATATATATATATATATATATATATATATATTAGTGTATAAATCCTTAATTTTTATTGCTATTGCTGCATATATCCCCAGATATTCTCTTAACTTAAAAATTAACTTATAGAATTACCCCTAAGTGATAGTTCGGCACAATGGACTGTATAAATCAATTGCCTTCCAAAAATTAAAGGGTAGATCTTGCAAAGCATTCATTCTGTCAATTCTCGTTTGATCAAATAGCGACGTTGGCCGCGTCGCTGTTTGATACTCTTAGACCTCCGATTTAAAAGTTTCGGAGGAGAGGGTGTAATAATTATCGAAAGTTTTGACTTATTCGAGTCGGAGTCGAAGCTCCCAAACATCCCTGATACCTATTATATAAAATGGGTATACTTGCCTGGCCTTGTTCATTCTTCTTACATAATTCATAAATCTGTTCAACTTGTTTCCTGAATTCTGTCCAATTTGAAACCACTAGTTCTTCCCCAAATGCACGGCATACTAATTCTTCATTCGATTTTATAAATCTAAAATTGATTACATCATTATTTTTCTTGAATATTCAAAATATTCAATATATATATATATATATATATATATATATATATATATATATATATATATATATATATATATATATATATATTTGAACGTAGAGATTCACGGATGGAAAAATATAATTAATATTAATTCATCCGTTGGTTTGTTGAGTGTCAACTAAAGGTCTCACTTGACATTAACAGATTATAAGGCTTTATAATAATAATAAGTCTTTATTTTCCTACAGGTAAAAAACCCAGATACATGAAAATTTCAAAAAATATAAACAGTATTTAGATATAGGTATAAGAGATAAAAAATGATTATCATTAAATGAGGTAATAATACAGAATTAACAGACAATAAAAATATAACTATACTTCAAAATTCACTATACACGAAAATATTCCTAGTAAAGCCGACTAATAAAAGCAAATGAGTCACTGTTGATATATTTGTCAGACATATTCTCAAATAGCGAACACATATATCTAATGGTGATTGTATGAGGGAATTAGTTTTCGGAGGACCCAATGAAAAAAATTTACTTGAAAGTGCACATTGCCAAGGTACATGAAAATCAATAGAGCCAATAAGGAGACCATGGACTCTATATAACCAACTAAGATGTTATACAGAACCTTCAGAGGCAACAAGTCGCTGCCAACTTCGAGTGATTTAGCTCTAAACTTGTTTAACAGATCAGTTTGGCTATATCCTCTGGCCGGATAAACGTGATCTTCCCTCCAAATTAGATATTAGAGAAATTTTCGTTGTATCGACTCTAAATGATTTTTATGGGAATTGTAAATGAGACGCCAAATCATATATCCGATATTTAATTTGCTCTTTACAAGCCCATTAAATAATTGTATGTTTTTATATTCGAAAAGTGTTCAACATTACGCACAATAAACCTATAAGATTTCAATGCTGTTGAAATTGTTTTATTTATATGAGATACAAAAGGAATTTCCGATCAAATATTATACCAGGGGCTCGAATTTCGGAGACCCTGGTCAGAATGGTTTCGTTAATTGTATAGGCTGTTTATTTTTAGTGAATGTGACAAAGTTACATTTAGTTACATCAATATTGAGTTTATTGAGGCAACCTTATCAAAAACAGCGGTTCATCAATCAGGCGGCCAGCCTGTAAGCTGATGAAGTTCTCATATGTTTCAATTGTCTAATGTTATATAAACTCAGTATGACCTAGGTGAGTTAGTCTGTCAGACAAGTATATCTAATTAACTGATTATTCAATTAATTCGACAAAACATTATAACTTAGTAGAACAAAAGTATCGTTGATAGATGAAAATGTATCCATTAAATTCTGACAATAAACAGACGCGATTTAAGCGAGCTTAAAGTGGAGTTGGATCGGTCGTATAGCGAGAAGAACTCACAGAATCACATTTTGGAACCCCAGATAATCACTAAGTGGGTGATGTCCACGCAAAAGATAGATCGATAGTGTTAAAGAGGTGGTAGGGGGACAATGGCTGAAAATCTTTTCAAAACATGGAAGAGGCATATATGCGACATGGAAGAGGTATATATGCGACATGGGAGGAAAACAGGCTAAGAAAGAATAAACAGTCTGCCTAGCTGAGCACTGAAATGAAACTTGAATTTCATTGAGGTCTATCGAAGTTATATTCTTCAAATGCACGATATAACTTACAGGTAATGAATTATAAAACTTCACAAGGTTAATACGAAAATGTCTTTGCATTATTGCTTTAATGGATGAAGTTAGCGATGTCGAAATATATATGCATACATATATACGGGTGCACCGTATGTTATTGAGATGTACCACGTAAAATCCGTCAATTTCGAGATAGCAAGATCAGAGAAAATGAAACAGAAATATGAAATTCGCAAATGCATTCATACTTTGCTCACATTCCTTCAATACTTTTTCATAAACATATTTGAACTATAATACCACTCAACATACTCTCTGAACGTTTCCATGCTTACTCCCTTATAATAAGAGGATCCATGTTGTTTTTTGTAAACTTCTATATCAGTAATCATTTTCATTAATCTCGGATCATCTTTGCTTAAACCCAGTACCTCCAATTCCTAAATGGAAGATTATGAAACGTCAAGTTGTCAAAAGCAGTTATGAACTCACGTTTATGAAGGTTGGCATAGAAAGTAAACCGGAGTCGGGACTCTTCAATAGATTAAATATGCGGTCGATCCTTTCATTATCCTGAAATCTATAAGTAAAATTCGAATTCAATTTCACCGTATGATAGTTCAATCAAATTTATAGAGATCATAACTTATCTCGTAATAATTTTCATCAACTGGTTACTTACCCATTCTTTGAAGATGTAAGATAATTCCGACTAAAAATAAATTGATCAAATAATAAATTAGTTCAATTAATTAATAGTAAATTAGCTTAATTAACTTACCACTTAGATATTTTAAGAACATCGATTCCGCTATGCCTGCATAATTTCTTTCTTGATTGATTGTATATTAGAAAAAATTTATTTATTTTCGTCAAAACTTTTATTGACATATTTGAAGTTTTGGAATATATGTCAGTGTAGCCTCCTGATGTAGCTTAAAGGGTATGATTTATCCATTCATTGACACGATCCTGTGGTTTTTTGATAATGAAAAATGAATTTCATAAAATGAATTTGGTATCCTGAATATTTTTTAAGAATATCACTCATATCTGAAAAGGTTGCAGCAACGCCAATATATTTTTGATAAATTATAAAAATTACCTAATTTTTGTCTTCCTTATTGCACACATTTACTAATTCATTTGAAATATAGAATTAATTCAATATCAGTTTTATACAATTACGCAAGAAACTTTCAAATTAATTTAGAAGTCATCGAAAACCCCAAAACTCAATATAAACGCACGCTTAATGTAGTATTTTACGAAACGAAAATAATTTTGACACAAAATAGGGATTCAAAATACATTGTGTGCCCCTTTTCGTGGATGGACACCACTTAAAGAGAAAAAAATTGTTACTCCCATATTCCCACATTGAAATAAATTGAAATAGAGACTACTTCTATAAGGATTGCTGAAAATTTAAATACGTGTTTATTTGTTACGGTTTCAGATATGAAAGTATGTAATTGTAAAACAGATATAGATACAACGTTTTTTATATTTGAATTAGTAGAATATTTAAATTATTTATACTAGTTATAAATATTATTTACATTTTTATATATGTAAATAATATATATATATATATATATATATATATATATATATATATATATATATATATATATATATATATATATATATATATATATATATATATATATATATATATATATATATATATATATATATATATATATATATATATATATATATATATATATATATATATATATATATATATATATATATATATATATATATATATATATATAGTTGCTAAATGGTCACAAGAACATCACCATTAAAAAAACATGAACAAGCATTGAAGCATAAATTTAAATTCTCCAAAACAAAAATCCTAAAATCCGAATATAACAAGAGAAAACGAGAATATCATGAATTGATGTTTATAAAACACAACCCGGATGCCATTAATGACAAGATAGATATAAAAGGACGAAGGTGAACGTGTTCGTATCAATTGAAAAACAACATCATTTTAATAAAAGTGTAATTATTGGAAACCTTTCGGCGTTTTGAATGTTGTTTCATGTGTAGAAATAAGTATTGTTTTTGTTTACGTGTGATGACAATACATTGATAAACTTAATTTGAAAAAGGCCCAAAAACATGGACCGAAGCGTTATGTGCTGAAGATTTTTAATAAATGATTTTGAGAACCACAAAACCCAATATATATATATATATATATATATATATATATATATATATATATATATATATATATATATATATATATTATATATATATATATATATATATATCATTCATTTTATCATAGATCACAAAAAACCTTATGAGAAAGAAAATAAACTACCCCTGTTGATGGGTGAAGAAAATTGAATATTATTTGTAACAATAATAATTTTTCCATGTTAAAGCTTAACCATATAAAAATGAAAATTAAACAGCACTAACAGCAAAAATATATGTCCTATTATTAAGAAACTTCATCTTCACGAACAAAAATTCATCTCAGTTAATTTTCTCCTTAAATCAAGTCATAAGATTTATAATAAAATTGAAAGCACTAGCGTGAATTGAAGAAATTTGCAATTATTATTATTCAATAACAAAACTATCATTGAGAAATCAGTAGAATATAAACAGAAATATACTGATTAAAACGTAATTTATATATGACAAACTGTAGAAACATTGGTATACGAATGGAAGAACAGAATATACAACATCAAAGTCACAAAACAAGAAGCTTAAACATAGATGACCTTCCGTAGACCTTTATAGCAGAAGAAAATTGCCTTAATTCAACTAAAAAGTATTGACTTGTTTAAGGCAAAGACTATGTGGTAAAACTACAAAACTTTATACCAACAAACTTTTGATGAAGGGTTAAGAACTAATTGTTGTAGGAATAAAAATTTAATCAAGAAAAGTATTTATATTAAATAGTTATATTCAGTAACATTATAATTTTCATATTTCATGTAATACTGACTTTAAAATGTTTTCTTCCTTATCTGGACATCAATCAAAATACTGTGTTGTTTTTATAAGTTATTATAGTTGGCCACGTAAGGAGTAATAACGAATTTAGCGTCTTGATTTTGAGTTTTCTTGAGAACCTCAGCGGCATGATGAAGTTGGACAGCGCAATCTGGATGAACATTTCCAGGAAGTGAAAGACATTCCTGTTCGAAAATAGTAGCCAGAGCTAACAATAGTTCTAGGAATCCTAAAGAAATTGCTGCTTTTCTTAACCTATTGAGTTCCTGAAAATATATTTGAGTTATCTCTAACCATAATTATTAGTTTTCGATAATATCATTTTATATATAATATTACGGATATGTAATTAATTTTTTTATCATAATTCAAAAACGCTGCATCAATATATTCGATGATTATCTCTGAATTTCTTTTGTTGGTTAACATTTATTAAACTTAATTTGTACATTGACGAGTTACATCTAAACGATTAACTGAATAATCATTAGTTGACACAAATCACGGATGTGAACAGCAAGTAATTATGAGTTGTTACATGAAAATTTATCAGACAGTGACTGTTTATGGTTTCTGGCTTTTCCACCTTTTCATTTCTCGACAAAACATTTTCTTGAGTAGATCGAAATTTTTAATAGACTGCGATTATATTTTTAAATTTTGGTTTATTAAATAGACTAATAGGTAAGATCACTTAAATGAAATAGAAAATTTTATTTACAGAAGTTTACATCTTAATCAACACATCAACAACAAACAATAAATACAAAAAATTACACCCTGCTGGTCTATATAAACAGTAAATAGTAGAGTAGCAGTAATTCAAATAATTAATTTACTTGTTACATTGGTATTATTTATGATGGTGGATTTATTATGAACACTCAAACTGCCCGAAAATTGTCAAGTGACTAAACATAACAGTTATTCTTGTACTTTGAAATAATAATGACAGTAAAAATTAAATATTTTATGAAAATTAATATGAAATATATATTAGATGAAAAAATTTATGAAATTGAATTCAAAAGCTACTAGTAACATTATGATAAGGATAACTCAACAACTTTGTTTACCAAAATATTTTACTACCAATTTAATAGGAAAGCGGTTTCTTTATGTTTTTTTTTAGTTTTGACTAAAAACGAAATTCTTCAGAAGACACTTTAATTTATACTATTTCTGTAACTTGGTATTTTGGCGTTGCAGATGTTCTTTTTAATACACTTTTTTCTCAAAATGCAATAGTATGTATATAGCTATCGTGCTTATCGCCCTTTGTAAATATTAAATGTGAAAGTATACTAGGACATTCTTTCAAAAAGATGTGAATTAATCAAAAGAATATCATAGCAGAGCTGGATATGTGAACATATACGAAGTGATTACTCCATTATCCTTCAATGGATACAGTTGGGAATATTGAAATCAACGACTACATTTGATAGAAACACAAGACAGTACTGTTTTATTCTACAAGTTATTATTTACAAATATTCTTATATATATTTTTTCGGAACCTGAGTTTTAAAGGATAAGTTTTTAAGCGGAATTATTTGATTAAATTAACTCACTTGGCTTAAAACGGATATGATTTACTTAAAAAGCAGGCTCTTTCAAACAGTATACACAAAACGAAGTTCATATTCTATCAAACTATAAACGGGAAGACACTAAATGAAAATATTCTTATGGGACTTCACACTAGTAAATTTACTTGTATGAGTCAGTATAATCGCTTGACTCAAGGCAGTGACGCCAGACTTGGCAGTTCATTAAAAGTCGACGCCTCTGTTGTCGTCTTGTGTTTCCATCAAGCGTAGGCATTGAAGTGAATATTTTATTTTCAATATTTCTCAATATATATATATATATATATATATATATATATATATATATATATATATATATATATATATATATATATATATATATATATGTGTGTGTGTGTGTATGAAAGAAATCGACAACAAGAAAAAGAATTCTGTAGTTATCGTGCTCATATCATCGCACTTGTAAATAGTTAATATTAAGAGTATACTATAACTTTCGTTCGATAATTTTTTGACGAATTATTCAAAAGAACTTCATAGCAGAGGAGGCTATGTGAAACATGAACAATGTGATGTCTCCATTATTCCTCTAGGGATAAATGTTAGAGGATATTGAAATCGGTGCCTACCTTTATTGGAAACGTAAGTACGTTGTAGTACTTTTGTACTACAAGGTACTCATCAGTTACGCCACGTCCAACAAATGAAAGGAAAAGACTTCAATCCTCACATACCATCCTAATGATCACAAGACAGAAATATACTGTTAATTCGTATGCTTATATAATGCGTAGATTAATGTTCATCTCAAATCTTAGGAATCAATGAATCAATGAGTTCACTGTTTCGTACTACAAGGTACTCATCAGTTACATCACGTCCAACAAACTGAAGGCCTTTCGTTTGTTGGAATTTTATCCTGATAAGGATAATGGAGATATCACATCGTTCATGTTTCACATAGCCAGCTCTGCTAGTTTTCTAGAATAATTTCTCGAAAAATTATCGAAAAAAAGTTATAGTACACTTTTAATATTGTATAATTTTAATTATACAATATAATTAATATATATATATATATATATATATATATATATATATATATATATATATATATATATATATATATATATATATATATATATATATATATATATAATCCTAGTAGTATAGAGCGTTGATTCTGAATGTACTAGTTCTAAAATAATGATATGTATTGTGATGTGTATGTCATATTAAATCGTAATATCAATATATATTATGGATCTAAAATACACATTTCTTACTTTATAGAATTGCTGTGTTTTTTCAGGTAATTTTCTGGCGTGCCTCAATATTTTTTGTATGTCAGATTGTAAACCAGCTGACCTGATCCAAACCACACCGTTTTGTGAATAACTTCGTTTTTCTGATGGACGTATAGGAAAAGAACTACATTGCTCAAATTGTTCCGTACAACCAAGATAATTTAGATCTCCTAACCAAGGGACCGAATCAGATCCAGGTACCAGTAAAGTTAACATCAGATTGGATTTCTTTTTGGTATCTGCCCATGAATAAATAAAACCAAACCAATTATCACCTGAAAAAAGAAAAATATAGCAATCCCAACAAAAATACTTATTTATTACAGCAGCCATAAAAATTGTGTGTCAGTAACTGTAAGGCTTAGACGTCAAAAGTTATAAATTTTCGAATTATAAACTTGATATAATCGAAAAAGTTGGAACATTTCATTTCAAATGCACCATTTAAATGACATTTAAAATTTAACAAATTCATTTGTATTCTCGGATGCGAGAACTATAAATCGGCAACAGGAAGCCCAAAGGTAATGTCATAATGTGAATATGTCTTAATTTTCAAATATGCTAAATGATACTGTGTTTTGACATCTATGTGTTAGATACAAAGGGAATTAGTAGCCGACAAGCATGCAGCGATACACACTACAGGAAAATATCAAACTGTTGTTTTAACACAGTGTTAATTTCATCTTCGTGTTCCATTTACCAGAACAATTGAGCTAACTCCATAATAAATAATGCTAACTCCATTCGATCAGGCAAGAAAATAATGGTGAATGTATATTCTTGATAATGGATTATTTGTCGTAGGAGTGTTTGGGATATTTCCATTATCATTTGAATATAAACTAAAATTCAAATGATAATAACTTGAACATTTGATTTACACTATTATTGATAACATAGCATAGTTTCGTCGTTACAAACAACTTCTTCAGATGCTACTAGAATACTTACTAACAACAAATTTGTCAAAAGAAGTATAAATAACAAGGGAACTTTAGGTTTCTATGGGTCTGGGTTATACCGAAGATATTCCATTCTAAAATATAATTTTATTAAAGATTTAACAATGGTGAATTATACAATTGTATCTGTTCATTAAGCAAATTTCCAGAATTTTTATGCCGATAATGAACAGATACAATTGAACAATTCACCTTTGTTAAATATTTTCAGACAATAATAATTAGCTTTATTTCCAAATATAGTGCATGTTACAAGAATAAGATCACAAAAACATACACTAGAAACAGAAATAGGGTCAAAATAAAGTCTCTATTCACAATAATTGATGAATTCATTTATATTATATGGCTCAATACTGAGGAGATATTTATAGATATTAGCTTTATATGTACTGAGATTTTTGTCCTTCTAATACTGGATGGTAGTTTATTAAAGTACTTTATACATTTATACAAAGGTCCTTGTTCTATTTTTACCAGCTTGTGCATTGGAAAATCCATGTCCAATGTGCGGGTGTTAAATGTGGTATTCTTATTTTCTTCAAACCTATTTCTATTTTTGAATAAAAATAGGAGACACTCCTGAATGTGAATGGCAGGAACTGTTAGCTCTTCTCTGAACTTCCCTCCAGAAGATTCACGAAAAGTCAAGTTTAATGTTGTATGTATAGCTCTTTTTTGAAGTCGGGTGACTCTGTCTATTCCGTACCTGATTTTAGCCTCAAATACAGTATGGTAAATAATTTTCATGGTTTTCTTGTCCAGATACTTGCTCAGAACCCCCAAGGAGTAACATATAGAACTCAGTTGGTTGCACAGTTCTGAAATATGTTTATTCCAATTTAGTTTGTCATCTACATATACACCCAAAAATTTGGATGACTCTTGCAGTGACAGCTGGGAATTCCCTTATCTTAGATACGAGTATTCAACTGCTCTTAATGCGGTGTTCTGAACATCATTGCATTTGTTTTTTCAGCATTCATAAGTAGATTGTTTGCCCTGAACTATTCTTGTGCTATGCTTAAGATGTGAGCAGCTTGATTTTCTGCTTGCGTCTGGTTGCTTGCCCTTACAGTGATGTTTGTGTCATCTGCATAATTCACAATTGTTGCTTTTCCTATTTTATTTGTTATACTGTTGAGGTCATTTATGAGTACGATGACATGTAGGATCCAAGATACTGCCCTGTGGTATCCCAATTTCAAAAGGGGGTGGTTTCAGACAGCACTTCAAATCCAACAGCTCACACCAATATTGTCTGAGTTCTGGAGGCAAGATAAGACTTGATCCATTCAAGCGAATTCATTCTTATTCCATACTGTTCCATTTTGATTATAATATACTTATGAAAAAGGCTATCAAAGGCCTTTGAGAGATCAATTAAAAGAGAGATTGTGATTTCTGAACTTTCAAAAGTTCAAAAATACAATAAAATTATATTTTAGAATGGAATATCTTGGGTACAACCCAGACTCATAGAAACCTAAAGTTCCCTTGTTATTTATACCAGTTTCGACAAATTTGTTGTTAGTCAGTATTCTAGTAGCATCTGAAGAAGTCGTTTGTAACGACGAAACGCGTCATGCTATGTTATCAATAAAAGTGTAAATAAAAAGTTCAAGTGCTCGAATTTTAGTTTATATTGAATTATAATGGATTTACATCAAGTAAACGCTAACACTATTCAATAATATTTTGAAGGTTTGATGCTTCAGACGTTTCAGCAAGCGTACGCCGCCGTATTCATCGCCCTGCAGACTTGACGAAACGTCGGATAATTAAACTGTTAAATAGATAATAGAAATAGCCCAAACAACCCTAATGATATAGCAAGAAGCTGTAAGCGATCACGCCAATAGAGCATCCACATATATCAATAATTCGACATCAACAGACGTTTGTTGGAACGAATTTTGTTAAAATATTTGATGGTTCCTTACAAGTGCAAACTGTTCACAAATTCACCATCAGAAAAGGCTAACTTACTGCTATACCCTGTTAAACTTGGCGCAAGAAATGGATGATCTGGTATCAAGAATGATAATGAGCGATAAATCACATTGCCACTAAGTAGTGTTAACAAACAAAAGTTGTTTTTTTGGGTCACAGAGAATCCACATAAAATGCATGAGCTGCCATTCATGACACCCCTCGAAGTGCTTATGTGCTGAGGCATTTGCATTGAAAAAAGCATTAGTTCAGAGGTTGTCCCTTATTTATCTAATTATTTTATTTACGGAAACTTCGAGTGATCAGCGTTACAGACAGATGTTAAATGGGTTTTTCACAGCAAGTTGCTGTATTGAGTTTCGACCATATTGGTTTCAACAGGATAGAGCAATCCAGCTCTATAAATAAGAAATATAAGAAAATGAACACTAGAACATTCATTCGAAAAATTCAAATTAACCAAAATAATGTTATAGTAGAGCTAGATATGTGAATGTGTACGATGTGATGTCTCCATTATCATTCATTTACTTTGGTTAATTTGAATTTTCTGAATGAATGTTCTTGTGTTCATTTTCTTAAATATTTCATTCAGTGCCATAAGCACAATAACTTCATTATATATATATATATATATATATATATATATATATATATATATATATATATATATATATATATATATATATATATATATATATATATATATGGAAATGAAGTTATTGTGCCTTATATATATATATATATATATATATATATATATATATATATATATATATATATATATATATATATATATATAGAATGACAATATATATGTATAAATATTTTACAAATATGTATATTAAAATAGAAAATTTAAATATACCTAGAGAAACCAGGGCGGCCATATTCTCAACCTTCAAGGCACCATGTAACAATACACAAAAGGAGGGTGTTTTGCTTTCATCGTTTGTATCCTCATCAATGGTTAAATCTATTTCCGTTTCCATTGACATAGGATCCTTAATATTTTGTACACCATGTAAGACAAGATGTCTACTAACTGCCATTGGGGATCCGATGTCGTTTACAGAAATGAAACCTAGAATATCTATTGTTTCCGAAACCATATACGTTTGACAATCAAAGTCAGTTACCTTGGTATAATGCTGTAAATAGATAAACTATAAATCTTATAAAAACACCCAGAAGTTGTTCAATTATTAGGAAACATGTGCACATTTTGGAATCTCTAGTAGAGGAATTTTGAAATTACAATGGATTAAATT
Source organism: Henosepilachna vigintioctopunctata (assembly GCA_030704895.1). Taxonomy (NCBI): domain Eukaryota; kingdom Metazoa; phylum Arthropoda; class Insecta; order Coleoptera; family Coccinellidae; genus Henosepilachna; species Henosepilachna vigintioctopunctata. The sequence goes on along the minus strand of JARQZJ010000141.1, from coordinate 833,252 downwards.
AATATATTAATGAGTATTATGATGATCAATTATAAAGTAACCTTACGATAAAAAGCTTCCAGCAAAAATAAAATTATAAAATATATCAAAGTATCATCAGAATACTTACAACTGGAGCAGGATATAACATTATCCTTGATTTCAAATTTCCACATTTCAATGTTCCTTTGAAGGAAGTATATATGTCTTCTGCTAATTTGTGGAAGAGAGATGTAACACCCACCTCATTCAACTGTTCAGGAACAGAAATCGATCCATCATAGCCACTCAAATCAATCAGTTTTTGATAAAGTGGTTTTGCTAAAAAAATTGCAAAATATATTGCTATATGCTAGATAGTATTAATTAAGAAATAACTTACATCTTTGAAGACACATATCATTTGGATGTGCTAAACACACAACATGTAATTTAGCAGGAAATGAAAACGGTACAGGAAATGGGTTATTCGGAGATCGATGAATTAAATTTGTTAATGACTCTTTCAAGGACATAGGTCCTATTCCAACACTTCCATCAGTTACTAATACAACCTGAAAACAAATATTTTTAAATATGGAAATTTTCAACCTAATGAACACATGTTACATAAGTTATTATTTACTTCTTCGATAAACAATAATTTACATTTTTTGAGGTATGTTTATATAACAAATATTTCAGAGAATATTTAACCCATACCATGCCCTTATTTCTGATCATAGATAGATCAAGAACCCATTGCTCACACGCCCAGGTATACAACCTTAAATTGAATCAACTATTTTGATAGTTATATGATGTTTTTACATCTTAATATGTTGCGTTAGTAGTAAGCCCGCGATCTTCACGAATTTCAGTGGCAAATTGGGCGAATTATTTTTTACACAAGTATTCATTACTTAGCAATTTTTAGCTGGGATTCATAGGAAGCTGATTGAAGATTGAAGGTATAGTGTCGCTTGACGATGGACTGTCACAACTGATGAGTTCTTAGTAGAACGAAACAGTATGTCTTGTGCTTCTATCAACTGTGGTATTGATTACAATATTCTCTCATAATTATCCCTAGAAGTATAATAGAGGCAACAGATCGCACGCACTCACATAGCCAGCTCAACTATGACAATTTTTTGATTAATTTTAATTTTTTGAATCAATGACCTAGTATTTCTATAATATTTCATTCAATGACATTAGCACAAAAACTATATTTATGTGTATAAACGTATATGTATTCATATATCTGTATATATACTTATATATGTATTATCATTCTCATATACATAGGTAGAAAATTTGTTAGAATAAAAAAATATCAGCATAGTCTGTACAAGGAAATAACTATTGATGCGTGCTTCTACCCTTGTTGTTCTTCATCAAAACAGGGTAGCTAAGTTTAAGTTGTACAAATTTCCTAAGAAACTTTGAATTTGATTCAAAAATACGATTTTCTCTGGGCTAATAAAGCAGCTTTTATCGTTAAGAGCACCTCGTACCAAGAATTGGAAACAAAAAAAATAGGTTCATTGCAGGGCATTTATAGAACTAAATCAAAAATAATTCTTAGTATAGCCCGGATGAGGAAACAACCAATAACACGTGTTAACTGCATCTTGACTATACCCACATTTTTTATTTTATAATTTTATAATAGCGATAAACTAATATTTCAAAACTTTTCAAATTAATATTTAAAAATTCTCTAAAAAAATATTTTACTTTGACGAGTTAACTTGGAAGTCACAAAAGGGAGCTTAACCATAGTGTGGATTTGGTTTTTTACTTCATCTCCAAGTTTTCAGAATTTATGTGGATACCATATTAGAAAGAAAAAGCTTGAAATACAGTATAGTAATGTGGCTGCAGCTTCATGCAGGCCATTCTGATAACTTTTAATTCCAATGTATAAACGTATATTATATACGTATAACGATAATAGGAGTATTGACGTATAAAAAAAAATAATAAAAAAATTTTAATCGAAAATTGATGTGAAACTTCATCAAGACCAAACTATAAGTGAACATTCTGCCTAGTTAGCCCTAAGATGTAATATATTTTTTCATAACAACTGTATTTTGTACCGAGCCCTGATATAGAATATAACCATATTCAAAATATAGACCAGATTGTATCAATTATAGTGGCCCCATTTTTTGCCGAGAACTCATCAATTTTCGATTTATATACGTATATATGCAACATTTCACCTGAATATGAAATATTATCAACAGACTCTTTTAGAAACGAAGATATAATAAAAGTCAATTATTTAAAAGCAAAACCTAAAATGGGTTAAGTATTCAATATATCATAGTGGACCTGGTGTTTTTATATTTACCTGACACGCAGTGTTATTTCCCCATTCTCCCAAGACCATTTGGTTAACTCCATGTAAAGCTGTTTCCAAGCAAGTTTTATCATAATCATCAATATTCTGTAATGTTGCTTTTATTGCATTGTAATCTCTCGTGAAAGGAGATTTTTCCTCATATAAAGACGAAAATGCCATCTAAAATCATTATTCAATATACCATATTAAGTAACAATAACGCATTGGCCTGTAGATCATGAAATCGTTATATACCACCATAATATATGCTGCTGTGTATTCTAAAACTATTTCTATACAAGCGTTAATGTATGAATAAGACACCAAATATATGAGATATACTATGTAATCTCAAATTACTTAATATATTTATTATAATGGTTTACTGAATAAACATTTATTCAACACAATAAATACTCTAGACATCATAAATATAATGAATATATGTTATAAAAAATGAGTGTGCCTTTTCTGTAGATGCATATTCAATTTATTATATTAGTGATGAAATAAGTTTAAAGATCTTTTCAAGTTATTTAATATTTTTATAAAATGTTGTCAGCATATGAGCTCTGTTTCAAAAATTGATTATTCAAAAAAATGGATAAATGTAATCAAATAAGGGACATTGATTTCAAAATAGCTTATTATTTTTTTCTAATTGAAATATACTTTGTAGATTTATAAATACAGAAGTAGCTTTTCATCTGAAGGTTAATAAAATGTTTTTTTTTTAATTTACCAGTAAAGTTAACTGATTTGGTCAATGAAACGATAATATATATAACTTCAGTAAAATTTTCAACATTTTTTCACAAAAACAATGTTTGATTCACCTGCTACAGACTTCCTTATATAATAATAATATGTCTTTATTGTATATGAATGCATTAAATTCTGAATGCTTATTATAGTCACGCTTAAATTATATAAGGTGGGGATAGAACTTTTCTGACTTTATTTAGACTATTTCAATTCGGTATTTTATCAAATGGTCCTTTCGTTATACTTGTTCTGATTATGTTCAAATCATTAGGTGAAAAACTATTCTGAATTTTATTCCACACAACAAAAAAATCAACACGAAAATATTTGCTCAATAGTTTTCTCTACAAATTTAAATAATATATATTGTCTACTACATTAATGATACTTTTATTAGGAAAATGAGTTGTGTACCAAAACAATATCCTAGTGGATAATAAATAAATAAATAAGTATATACATATGAATTTTTCAAGTATTTGAATTGACTGTCGTTCAACATGGAATTAAAAAGTAACTTCATCGTTTTCAAGTAATTATGCTGAAATAGCTGGAGATTCACAGGATAATTACTGGGCAATTTAAAATTATACGGCTTTAATGGCAACCAAAATTTGTAATTTTATTACATTTAATGTAGAAATTTCTATTATACTAAGTTACAGATTACAAAAGGTTCAAGTTTTTAAAAATGAAATATTATCTGATGCTACTGAATTAGCACTCATATGACTACTGGATAGTTAAGCTTTTGCTAAATAATTTTCATTTTCACCAACTTGACTTCTTCCCTGCATGATATTTTCAGTAGTCTTATAAACCAACCAATATATAAGATTAAATTGAATTGTTTTTAAATAATAATACTCCGAATACCTAAAATAATCACTTTTCCCAATTGAAAATAAATCTTTGTCATATTGAAAAACATGTTTGACATCTTTCAGTTCTCATCAATTAATCATCAAATTTCACTTTCAACATAAGACTTTTTGTTTATTAAAAACATACTTGATTTCAATTTTATTCATATATTGATAAATTTGATATAACACTATTTATGAAATAGGAAAATCAAACAACTTATGCAAATGATGATTTAGTTCAATAGTATATATTCCTAAAGAAAAAAATCATCACAATATCATTTTCAAAATACTTGAATGTATTTCATTTATAACACAGACTGGTTAAATTTGTCATTTTGTAGAATTAACAGCAGCTTGAGCAGCTTTTTTTGCTTTAATCGTTTCTACTAATTCTTTATATCTTTTTATACATTCTTTTTTGTTTCTATTTGGAATACATTCAGCTACTCTATCCCAACGTTCAGGAGTATTAGTAGGGTAAGTTTTCAATGCTTGCTCTAAAAGTTGTTGCTCTGCTGTAGTCCAAGGAGATTCTGATTTATTCTTCTGTTCATCACCCTTTGGCTTTTTATCGTTCATAGACATTTCATCTAACTTCTTAGAAATTCCATTCTCGTTAACATTCAACACACTTTTTTTATCTTTTCTAAAATTATCGAAAGCTTGCTTATTAGCTACATCTTTCAGATTATTTTTTGAGAAATCTGTATTCTGAAGATCTTTGGCTTTAGATAACACAGTTTTTGCAGTGAATAAGTTTTTCTTATCTTTAAATTTACCGTGCTGGTTTATGAAGTTAGCAACAACATCCCACCTTTGACTAGTACCAGCAGGAAAAATATTAACTGCCTTTACTAATAACTGAATATTATCTTCATTCCATTCTGGCATAATTTGAATAGTACTAGAATTTTGTACTTCAGATTTAGGTCTACTTGTTTCAAGGACTGTTTGACGCTCCTTTTCTTTCAATTCATTTACTTTTGCTACAGCTTCTAAAAACGCAGTTTTGCCTTTTTGCCTAATAGCATTATTCAATTCTTCCAATTCATTCAATTTCATATTTTCACATATTGATTCCAATGCAGTTAAATGAGAAATTTTTTGTTCAGGATTGTTAGAATAATAATCACTACACTTACAAAACTCCCTCAAAGTTCTCCTTTCCTTCTTTAGGCTTTTTTCATTTCATCTCTTTCTTTTCTTTTAGCTTCAATTTTTAATCTCTCAGCAGCTTCAGCTTTTTCTTTTGCTAGTTTCGCTTCTCTAAGAATTCTATTTTCCTCATCTATTCTACTTTGAGCAGCTGTTTGTTTGGCTCTTTTTGCAGCAAGTTTCCTATCCTTATCTTCCTGCTTGAATTTTGCAATTCTAGGATCATTACTATAAGCCATATCAACTAAAGAACGTATTCTAACCATTTCTTCCTTTTTTTTTCTCAAACGTTCTGCTTTATTTAATTTATCTACATACCTACGTTCATCTCTATCTGTACATTTCTCTTTATCCTCTTCATCTTCATAAGAATATTCTCTCCAAGATTTAAAATCATACCAGAAAGAATAAAATCTTTCCACGTCATTTCTACTAGAATCAGGACCACCTAATTTTGGTACATTTTGTTTTTCGGACCATCTAGAGTTCAAGTTGAAGTAATGAGAAAAGACTTTGTAAAAATCACCTTTCACTTCTAAAATTGAAGGAATACTATTGTCAAATTCTGGATCTACAGAATCATATGCCCTTCTTTTCTGAAGATTTCCTAATGTTTCATAGGCCATCGTAATGCAAGTGAAATAATCATCATCATCTTTAATTTCTTCTCCTGCAGCTTTTCTTTTATCTGGATGATGTTTTAATACTTTCTTACGATAAGCTAACCTTATGATTTCTTCAGTTGCATTAAATCTCAATGTTGGTATTCCAAGAACTTTGTAATGATCTTGATGTTTCCATTCTTTTGGATCTAGGCTTCTTAAATATTCAACGTCATCTTGATAGAAAACTGTTTCAGGCTTCAGCTCTTCCAGAGGTACTCCGGTAGGTACATATTTGAATTTTCGAAGTTTGTGAGGTAAAAACTGTAGAACATTTTCACCACTAATATTTTTCCAAATGAAACGATATCTGAGAGCTACCGTAGTACTGTTTTTGAAAGGTTTTGCTTCTCCCATAGTTAACAGAAGTTAAACATAATACTCATGGAATTTCAATATTATCACTTGTTAATTGAGATCACTTCAACAGTTTATGATGCCGCTAAATAAATTTGCTATTTCGGCACGTTATTCACCTGATAAAAATGCAAACTTATAAACTTCAATATTCTTACGAAGCACGTTGCACGAGAACGAAAGATACGGTCACAATCTGTGGTACGGTATTTATAAAATTTCTGACAGAAAATGGCGGACCAAGATATCGGTGTCGTTCGTTTATCTTTTTCTGTGCACATTCATAATCATAGACTAAAGAAGCGCTACGATAATACAAATTCAATTACATATCAGCTTTCGGAAACATACATGTCTATTTTGATATTTATAACTGAAAATATTTTTTTAACATTTCTAATATAACCATATATAGTTAAATTCAATCTCGTATAATGCGATCAACAGAAATGAAATTGTTTCAGTGTACTTTAATTACACTGCATCAGATTCGGTGTGGATCAGCTACTGCAGAATATTGAAACGAAAAGACAAACAATTACATATAAAATCAGTAAGAACTCAAAAATTTTAGCTTGAATTTCAGAAGTATATATATTTTTATATATCAGTAAAAATAATCTAGTATTCCTACAAAAGTATCCACTCTGGCTAATATTTTTAAACGCAAAGCACAAAGACAACTAGTTAAACAAAATATTGAGGTTATTTTGTAGCAGAAGAAAATTGACAGGAATACAGAAAGTATATTTTAGCCATAATAATAAATGAAAATTATAATTAGCATTTTATGGAAATACGCATTACCTTATAAGTATGATGATACCCACCAAGGAAATAAATTCCAACTTCGTATTAGCACTAACATGATCGAGGAAAGCGTTTATACCCAATACAGCTAATTGCTTCGGAGAAGTTTCGAAGTTTTCCGTAGTTTCAATTGGTTTTGTCATTGAAAGGGATACATCTAGAAGGATTATGGTGGGCATTTTTTAATGATTTATCAAGATAACGTTCTGCTTGTAATTAGTTCATCTAGATTGCAGGTTTCACTTATGCTTCACTTATATTCTCAAAACCATCACACTTCTTATACGATAACACTACCAAACCATAGATTTTCTAATATCTTAATTTTGATTTTTTATTGCTACAACAGCTAAAACTTTTATGAACCAGATTAATGCAACCATTTACTCTTTTTCTCCTTAATTGATCTATACATCTATATATACATACATATATTTATATATATATATATATATATATATATATATATATATATATATATATATATATATATATATATATATATTATATTGAATGTTTTTAGCAATAACAGGCTTCATTTAATATGAAAAACTTCATTTTTGTTGACGTTTCGTTGTATATCACAACTTTGTCAAAACTAATGATTAGTTCTTCTTTATTTCAAATGAAGTATACTTTAAACTTGAATATGGATACTGTGATCATGTGTGTACTGTGACATTTTAATTATCGTTTTTCATGTTTTGATGTTTATTTATAAGTTCACGTTGTGGGAATTCTTTTTTATGACAATAACCTATATTTTTATGTAAGTCTGCTGAAAATAAAAAATTGTTATTATATATTAGCTAAAACTAGAGACCGTCAATGACATTAGAAAAAAAGGTTTAATTCTTAATTATACGTTAAACCTCGAAATCTCCTTCAGAATCAACAATGTTTTCAGTTTTTTGAAATGTATTTCATGAAAAACATCGGCATCAAAATTACTTTGAAAAAAAATTACATTGATTCAGATATCTTCCAACAGAAATCTTATTTTTGGGATTTTAAGTAACCATGTTATTCAGATGGATAATTCGTGGTTTAAAATGTTGAGTGAACTGAAAAGGATTGAGGATTTCGTTCATAGTTATACATAAAATGATTAAGCATAAAGTTATACATAAAAAAAATTTTACTTATGGAATGCATTTTTTGTTTGCAGTTATTTTTACAATTGATAGTATTGTGAGTATTCAATTGCTTCTGCTTATATATTGTAACGTTCCCTCTTCTAGAGAACAGATTACTCTGAAGAGTTAATGGAAGAATGGAAAACAGATCTTAGAACTGTTTTTAGAGTTGAACTGTTTTTAGAGTTGAAGTTTCTTTAATAATGTACAATATAAGTTATGATTTGGGCACCATGACACTAAACAGGAATGAAACAGGAAAATGAAACAAAAATTCTAATGACAGCAGAAAAAGCGATAATCAGAAATCAGGTATAATGTCGAAGGTACCAAAATCCAGGTAAAACGTTTTGAGGAGCGAAAATCCGGTGTAGGTAGTTTGAAACGAAATCCAATTAATACGTAAGGAGTAATCAAAATCCAGGTCGTAGGTAGTGGTACTAAAATCCAGGTAGTACGTGGTGAGTAGAGAAAATCCGGTATCATGTAGTGGGACACAAAACCCAAATATTTCACTACTGTAGGTAACAAATTTTATATCCTATACAGCCATACTTGGGACCTAAATTGTTTCAAATGCTTCAATAATCGCTTCAGGTGAACATCAGAATGAATTGTTCTTATAGCGTTAACTATGTTAACTGTTAACTATGCGCATAGTTAACAAGAACGTATTCGAGTATTGAGTACGAAAGAGAGATACAGGGTTCCTCCGCAACCTAGATATCCGTTATTTGATGCACGTATTTGATAATAGACTGTGAAGAGCTCAAAAAACGGCTAGAATGTATATATATATATATATATATATATATATATATATATATATATATATATATATATATATATATATATATATATATATATATATATATATATAGGTAGTACTTTCATGAATAGATAGATATACGGTTATCGGAATATACATAAATAATCAGCATACATAAATTGTTTTAGGTACACCCGGCACGGTGTATGAAAATTTTAGATAGAAACAACCCAAATATATTCTATCAAAAGTAGAAATCAATCAGAGAAAATTTCATTGTGAAATCATATCTCTAAAAGCTTATGTCAACGAGTGATTCTTCTGCGTTGTATACCTACCGCAAAAGGGAACATCTTTATATTTTATTATTCTCTTTGTAGATATAGTTACTTTAGAGGATAAAAATTACCTTCTGGGCAAAGGGAAGATCAAAACTACCATTTCGAAATCAAGACTACCATCAAGAAACCTATCGTCATTTGATAGAAAAGTTGTTTGTTTCTACAACTGCTGCATATATCGCTTTTACCGATTAATATTTCATACGGTTTTATAATTTTCTTGCCAGATATTTTTAAATATTTAATAGTGTTGGTGTTTACTTGATGTGAATTCATTATAATTGAATATAAACTTAAATTCAAACACTTGAACTGATGATTTACACTTTATTGACTAGATAGCATGACGCAATTCGTCGTTACTTTTTCCGATGCTAACAGAATAATAACACCGAATTTGAAAAAACAGGCATAAATATAAAGACAATTTGAGATTCTATGAATTTGGGTTTTACCTAAGATATTCCATTTTGAAATCTAATTTTTATTACCTGAAGAGGTTTAACAAGGGTGAATTGTTTAATCTGTTCATTGAGCAAATTTTCATTCAGATTCAAAGCATAATTCGAATTGCTTTGAATAGCTAGCTTCCGAGAACATAAATATAGTTTGGCGCATAACAAAAGCAATTCGAATTATGCTAACCATTTATTAACAGAAAACCATACTTTTGATACGAATTTCAAAATTTTGCATAATATACAGAAAAGTAATCAATTAGATTTTTGTGAAATAGTGGAAATAAATCGGCATAAAAATTCTGGAAATTTGCTTAATGGACAGATAGAATTAAACAATTCACCCTTGTTAAACCTTTTCAGGTAATAAAAATTATATTTCAAAATGGAATATCTTAGGTAAAACCCAAATTCATAGAATCTCAAATTGTCTTCATATTCATACCTGTTTTTTCAAATTTGTTGTTATTATTCTGTTAGCATCTGAAGAAGTCGTTTGTAACAACGAAACGTGTCATGCTATGTAGTTAATAAAGTGTAAATCATAAGTTCAAGTGTTTGAATTTAAGTTTATATTCAAATATTTTTAGTTAAATGTCTTATCTTTCAGCAGTAGCACGTTTCATATATTCAAAAATCTTTATCAGCTGACATTTAGCAAAAAAGTCCCTATTTTTTAATTATTGACATTAATTTTACTTGTGAGAAGGAAAATGGCACGTAATTCCAGTAACAAAAGTAAAACTACAACTCTATAAATTATTAGATCTGTTCAGAGTAAAATACTGGCTCAGCATTCGATTCGTTAGTTTTCGTTAGTTAGATTCATCCTCTTCGCCATGAGAACATCTTTAAAATAAGTCTTGGCCAAATAACTTGATTATGTTGGTACTAGATACTCTCTACTAACTATAAGTTAAAAGTCTTTTATACAATTATTATATAAAAAGTCTATTATACAACAATACTTCTCGTTGTCGTGAAGCTCTCGTGAATACTGTACAAAATCAAGTTGAACCAATTTAAACAAAATTGAATATTCAATACTTTGAAAACCTATAGAGCTAATAATATTCCGCGAAATAATAGAATTAAACGTCGAACATCTCAAAATTCAGAAAAAGGAATTGGAACTTATAAATATGCAATTACCCAAATACTGCCCTACATAAACACAAAATAAGTAGAAATTATGAATTATACCAGACAAGGATTTAGGCAACTTATAAGTATAAAAGATATTGAAAAACTGTAGAAACTCATACATTCCGAAATTTGAGGGTTAAAATAAGAGGAGTTAAGTATTATAAATGATGTAATTATTTAATAATAGTAAAGTGTCGCCCACGGGTTCGGCTTACCTGGGTTAACGAGGGGAACTAGTAACACTCCCAAGAAAATGGAAAAAAGAAGTGGTAAATGCTTCGGAAAATAGTAGCTGCCTGAGATGTCCGGAGCGGACGCTGCACATGACAGCTTGCGACAAAGTGGACAATGCGTTGTTTGTAAATTCCGAGATATGTTTTTACAGGTCGCTCAATACCGATAAATCGGGAGCTATAAATGACGTAAAGTACCCCATGGGTGAAGTCATTCTGTTTTTGTGTAAAAACACAAGTGTAAAAACACTTGTCAAGTGTTTTTGAAAGAACTAAGTACTTATTAAAATCGTAATGCGGGATGTATATAGGAGGAGAACATGGCCGCCGACATCTAGAATGCGATGGGTCAACACCCAGTCACTTTAAAAAAACTTGTTATTATTGGACATAATCACAACTAGAAAGCATCAGGACCTGACGGTCTACATAACTACTGGATTAAAAAATTGTAGTGCAGTCACGGTTCAAACAAAATTCTTAATGTTTTGAACGATCCTCAAACTATGCCACTTTTCCTTATACTTTTTTCTAAAGGATTTGTCAGACAAACGAAACCCTTCCAAATATCGCCCAATTACCTATCTTTCAACTCTATACAAAGTTATACAAAATACAGAATATAAGAACAATGAGAGCGAAAAAATATCATTGCCGATCAGCAAGGGTATGTACAAACAAAAACGCTTCAAGTTTTAAGACCAACTAATTATATTCAATATAGACTCTGTGTTATCTTCAATCACACCTACTCCGAGAAAAGACACCTGTTTATCGGATACATTGATTACATAAGAAAGCATTTGATTCCGTACCTCATGATTGGTTAGTACAAAATTGACTCCACTGTAATTAACTTCCTAGAGCATGCTATGTCTACGTAAAATATCACAATACACCTTAATCAATTAAATATAATAACACGAAAGACATCAAAGCCTACCATATAATATACACGCTTGGACAATCTGAAACAAATGACCAGCACCTTGCTAAATCTCAAATGTCGCACCTGAGTGTCAAAAAAAGGCAAAATACAGTAGGGAAATTTCAAATACCACAGAATTAATTAAGCAATATTCTGTGGGGCAGTCTACATAACCATGAAAGTTGAAAATCAACTTGTAAAGGAACTTGGAATTTCAATGGCAATAAATTTCTGCCAACTTCAAGAGAAATAGCTCCAAACCTATTAAGTAAATCAATTTGACTAAATCCTTTGGCATGATAGATGATCTTTCCTCCACTCTAGATGTTTGAGGATTTTTTCTGTATAGATTCTAGGTGGGTCTTAACTGAATAGTATAGAATTGAATAATCGTAAAAGTAATTAATAATATAATATAGGTAAAAAAATTTCGTTAATGCTGTAATCAAATTGTATGACTCTTCTCTTCTTCGTAAGTGTTAAAACTCGTAAGTGTTACATTGAGCCACATTAATATTCAGTTGATGGTATAACCAGTTGATTAACATGACAACAATCCAAAACAGCATTGAGACACTTCTGTAATCTAAAGAGTCATTTTAACCAGTGTTCAATGATTTTAATCATCGAAGAAATTATATAAAATGTACAAAGTGGATAGACCGACCAATCACTCATTAGTTTTCTTGAAAAAAGTTAAAGGACATAGTCAAGTGAGGCACCCCAAGCTAAAAGATGAATTTGTAGAAGACGCGTTACGCGATTTGTATGGTGAAGAGACCTTGAAGAACTTTTTCACATATACAAGATCCTATAACACGATGGAAGGTCATTATGCCAACCTCTGGTTGTATGACAGACCTCATACAAAAGTGTAAACGACCCAGATTACTATGAAGCTATGCGCATAACAGCGGATGTTTTCAGGCTAGCAACACCAATTCCTTTGATACGGTGGGATAGACTTCAAACTGTGCCTTTCATTAGTACGTAAGGAGCAGGTTGGACCTATGAGGGTAAGAAAGCTGAAGGCGACAATCATGACATCGCGATTAAGCGATGTACACACGATAAATTGGAGGTACACTCCAGATGTGGCGTTAACACGCACTGAACTAGGAAGTTTGGATAGACCGAAAATCTGGAATGTTTGGGGTAAGTCATTCCATAACATCATATTGGAAGGTGTTAACGCCTTTCCATTAATTGACGAATATCAACGTTGGGCCGATAGTCCAATTATTCCCGGAATGAATCTATATAAGATTTTGCCAACTATTATTCGTGATATTCTCCAAGATGGAAATTCGCCATCTACTGGAATTTGTGTAGACATTGAGAGTTTTGACGCTACTCCACAGAAGTCGATGATCTATGACGCATTCGATATACTCAGAGAGAATATCACATTTAGTGACGCGGAAGGAGAACAGTGTTGGAATTATAGTAAGGAGTTTTTTGTTGGGACCCCAGTTATTATGCCAGATGGACTTATGTGGCTAAAGACGTTAGGCATCCCATCTGGAAGCTACTTCACACAGCTGATTGGTAGTATTATCAATCATCTGTTAATAACATACATCCAATTGAAGATATGGACGAGACCATTTAAACTGAAAGTCCTAGGGGACGATTCAGCGTTCGGTCTTCCATACAACCTCGGATGGCCGGATCTTGAAAAGATCAGTGCCGTAGCGGTTGAGTTAGGGTTTACAATATACCCAGACAAAGCTATCGTTGCGCAGAGGCCAGAGGAGATGGAATTTCTAGGACATGTTGTTAGAGGATTACGGATCCATCTTGACATAGGAAAGTTGCTAAGGTTAGCATTATTTCCTGAATATACAGTTACTAGCCCTGACATGTCAATTGCTAGAGTGGAAGAATTACTAATTGATTCAGGTATGACCAGTTGGCCCATCATAAACCTTCTTAAATATATAAGAGTCAAATTTAACTCAGAAGGAGGAAATAAATTTGTGATGGAGGATAAGAATTGGCTAGAAATCATTCTACCAACGAAAATCATCCCACAGACGTTGACTTAGTTAAGGCTTGGACCTTAACCTAGAGAAATATATATTAGTTACTCATTAAAGGATATTTAATTATTCATTTACGTTATGTATTGCATTAATTTTGAATTATCGTTATGTTTCATTACAAATCCTTTATGAATTTTTAAACATTTTTAAGGAAATGAAATTTTTTGTGCTTATGGCACTGAATGAAATATTTAAGAAAATGAACACTGGAATATTCATTTGAAAAATTTAAATTTATCAAGAGAATGTTATAGTAGAGCTAGATATGTGAACGTGTACAATGTGATGTCTCCATTATCCTTCAAGGGATATATGTTAGAGAAATATTGAAATCGATGCCATATTATATTTCATTATATATATATATATATATATATATATATATATATATATATATATATATATATATATATATATATATATATATATATATATATAATGAAACAATAAAATTATAGTATAAACCAATTCTGAGTAGAAATTTCTATATTTTATTTCTATTCCAAGAATACATTATGAATCTAAAATTAATAAATACATATATTATTATACATTTTGTCCAGATTACAGAGTATCAAAATAACAATCAGATATACAGTGATATACTCTTAAAATATAACATTTCTCAAAGTATCACGCAAAGCAAATCTGAACATTTCTGGACAAATAGTTGGATATTGTTGTTTCGTAGACGTACTATTTTATTTCCACAAAGGCTTATATATTTACAACGGTGTTCAGAATAAACTTTGACAAAAACATCACCTTACTTACATGTTACTGTTATTAATACTTGTGGATTTTCTGATTATTCATGTCAGAAATTCAGATTTTTCCACGTGGTATTGGGCTTAAGACGTCTTTACCTTTGAATTACAATCACAAAAAAATTTAGAAATATGTAAGAGAACATTCTATATATTTATATATAATTTTTCCTTGACTCTTAACCTGTTTTTAGAATTTTATAGTTCTTGAGTGACTACATTCAGGTATTCCACAACTGTTCTTTATGAAGAAAGTTATTAAATGAAACAAACAAATTTCATCATAGCATTTCTGATACTATATGATATTTTTGAGAAAACATCTTCATCACAGAAACCTGAATATAGTCATAGTTTCATAACTTTACATATTTATGACAACGTATCTAAATCTTTTCTGAGATGAATACGTAATATGTTTATTTAAATGTCTATATCAGATTAAGGAATGTTAGAATATATACTATTTTCTAATCATCATAATGATGTAACGATGTTTTAAATATAAGAAAAGCTAAAGGCTTCATTAGGCGACATCCAGACAAATTTTGGGTGGTAAAAACAAACATTCATTAGCAAAACCTTTAATCAAGCATGATTATTGGATCATCATAGAAACAGTCTACAAAATGAAAGGTGGTAGTAACTAATTGATCTTGGAAGACTTCAGAGAACATTTGAAAATTTTTTTGTGAATCAAATTGGCAACATGCTTTTTTGAAAACATAACAAGTTACGATATTCACAATAATAACCTGAATAACTCAATTAATTACTATCTCTAAATAATTTTAGGTTCTCTATTCATAATACAGTGAATACGACAACTGAAATTTAAAAGTGTTCAATGATTTATGCCCCATATACACTTCCGCATTTACTCAATCAAGATAAAAACTAAAAGTTCTAACGATATGAATACATGCTTTTCCAGTATGATTATGTTTCCAAAGAAATTTGGATTTGTGAATACATGTATGTATTACTGTTTTTTAGGAGTTTTTTAATATTGTGAATTCCTATTTTTTATAGATTTATACATGTAGTATATTAATGCTGAAACTATTCAAACTCGAGGTTTATTATTTCAGATTTCTTGAGAAAAATGGTTTGTAGAAGTACACTCCTTTTTTTTTATCCGATTAGATATTGAATAACGCTAATTGCACTCTACCTCTCTCTTTCATGGTCCAATATTCTATGAAAGGAATACCTAGTGCATCAATTATGAACAAACAAAATTTTTCTTCATCAAAGGAAAAGAAAATAATATATTATTAGGTATCTTTGTAACCCATTAAATGTCTTAGTCAAACATATTCAGTGATAACAAGTGATAACTGGATAAAAGTATAATAAATGATATCTGGAAGATAATACTCAAATTTCAAGCAACTAGTACTTTATTTGAAGCTAAATATGAAATAGTAATTTTCAGAAATATAAGGTTAATGCAGAATACTGCTAGATTAATATTGCGAGAGTTAAATACAGATATTTAGTCTTTTATGTAATGGAATCAAGTATAATTTAGTTACGAACTTTTGGAGAAAAAGTTAGACCTTGCTATTGAGAGCACAACCAAATAAGTACTTGATTATAATATAAATAGAAAATTTACATTTACTCGATACAATTATTAGACTTTTATCCAATTATAGAGTAAAACAAATTCCTAGTTGTTTCCGGATAATAGATTTAAAGCTGGAAACATATATTGAGCAACTGTATATATATATATATATATATATATATATATATATATATATATATATATATATATATATATATATATATATATATATTTATATTTATATCTATCTTGATTCTTATTTGGCTATTGCGTGGGTGTAGAAATAAGAGCTGTTTACATACAAAAGTTTTATACATTTTTAAAGCAGTAACTACTTTGATTTTTAATTGATATAACAGTACATATGTATATTAATATAAATAAAAAAAAACAAATGAATAATTGATTAAACCAATATTACTGTATCAACTTCTAGTCTGAGTTCTATGATAATATAAATAATTTGAAAATCCAAGATGAAATTCAATATTGTCAAATAAGTGAAATGTAACTATATTGTGTTAATTCCCTCATTTTCTAAATAAAGTAATAACTCTATTTCTAGGCTATGGGTAGGATTATATAGAAATGTGTTTTTCTGTTGAAAATTAATATGCAGCTATATTACTAAAGATTAAAGTACTGCTTTGGTTTATTATTATATATAATAAACAGCATTTTTTTGAAACACTTAAGAGAATCAGCTCTACAATATATATGTATATATAAATTTACACTAAATTCTTCAAATAAATATATGGAAAGAGTTCACCATATTCCAACAAGAGTTTGCGTGTATTCAGTCAAGAATTAACTTCAGAATTGAAAATTAAATTATGTCGGCGATTATGAACGGTGTTATTTGATCATTCTTGTTTGTAAGTACCACCATTGAACTGGAATCATTATAAAATATGCAGACATACAATATGCGGATTTTTCTAAATCTAAATCTACGCCTTATTTAAATATGTTTCGATATTAAAAAAATTGGCAAATAGCGCCAAAATGCTACTTCAAATGTATATTTAACAATTTGTTGTAGAGTTGTATGATGAAACTATTGGAAAAAAGCCAAATGTTTATCTAATTATCCCAGTACATATTTTATTTAGTTGATATCTGTTTGATGTTGGTGAATATGCATGCATTACTGATACTTTCGTACTTTGAATGGACATCAACAGTACTGAGAAAGATTCTTAAAAAAATTAGCAGTAGCAAGTTCTGACGTATTTGGCTGAACAGTTAACAGTACAATGATAAGACAATAAAAGGCTTGAATTTTAAATATATTACAATTCCAACAAAAATATCTAATGCTAAATAGTCTATAAAATTTTCGAGTGCCAAATGTTATTCAAATGCTTCAACATGACTAGGTAACTATTTCTATTTCATTTGTTATTAAAAATCTATCTACACATTTTTACATACTTGATCAAAATATTCATAATTATAAATGTTTACATAATTATTGTATTTGAAATACCCAATGCATAAATCGCATGAGAATGTACTGGTATTTTATAAAAAATTTTATTCACATATGTAAATTTATCAGTTCCATCAAAATTCACATTTTTCCAATTTCAAATCATGCAATAACAAGAAGTATGGGTTTTTTAACTAAAGAAAAGTTTAAGAGAATAGAAAAAATACATTATGTGCAAATTTTCTGATCATCATATTCTTGGTACGATATTATGAGAAATAATATTATAAATGGTAATTCATTGAATAATGTGTTGGATGTAACTTAATGTGTTGAAAAATCTTAATCTGTTCAGATGAAACAATTGAATATGAATCATTATGATTGAATGAGATAAAACAAATGAATTATAAAATTCTGAGCACTCTTAATGAAAATTTGAATTGAATATCAGAGAAAAATGTATCAAAAATTAAATGAAAATGATGATCATTCCATGAATACAGATAAGCACCTTATAATTGACACATTGATTTGTTAAACATTTATGATGATAATCCACAAATCAATACTAGTCAAATACAATACAAAAAACTAATTACTTAAACTAATATTACAATATATTTAACTCAAATGAAATAAATGTCTCATTAGACTTTAATTGGACACAGAGTATTCTATAAATTCAGTCTCATATGCAGTTCTAAACACTATCATTTGTAGAAGCATTTCTTCGAATTGAACATATTTAAACTAAAAAATGTTGACCAAATGAAAAGAAAAATTAATAGTATGAAAATAAGAAACATATGTGTATTAATTTCAGTGAAAATATGAAGAGACTAACAATTAATTTTACCACTTGATTAACATTTTCTGAGTAGATCAGAATGACCAACAAAATTATTTTCAAAAGATATATTTCATTGTGGTAACAATTATTTTACCCAATTGAAACACACAATAAATTAAAAAAATCTTTGGCTTAATTTTTTGTGTTATTCTGATTAAACTGGAGCTTTTACACCCAAGTGTATACCAGAAAATAGTCAGAAGGTTCAGAAATTCAATAATTCTATGCTTCATACTATACATTCTAATCACAAAGTTGCTAAATAATAACAATTCTATTTTTACGGACTTTGCCTTACCTAACACATCCATAAGAAGCACTTTATTAATCATGAAAATATTTAAATATGTCTATATGGTATCTAAGACACTGCCTAAGCTATACACTATCGAACCTCTTATTTTTCATTCTCATTATTACATTTCATATGAATTTACCCACTTAAATAAATTTAACATTTATTTTTTCTTCAGTGCCTACTTCTAATTTTTAATACTACATAATTTATAGATGTAGTAGTATTTGAGCATAAAATCATTCATTTAATGGACTAGAACAACTGAGATCGAAATAGTTGCCAGCACTTTAACTATGTCTATCAATATCCATTATTTTCATCTGAATTAAATATTGCTTTGTGGTAAATTTAATGATGATATCTTTATATTGAACTCAACACAATATGAAGAAATAAGTACGTAAACAAGCTATTTCTTTAAATTTAAATTATTTCAAATATTTCTCATTTCATTGGAGAAGAAAACGGATAGTCTTAAGTTTTCGTTTGGGTATATCAATCTACATGGAACTCTGTTTTCAACAGTAGGTATATTCGATGTATGTATCATTTTAAGCAATCAATTTATTCAATAAATTGATGCATAGCTCAATATGGTATACCATATTGAGTGTATGGTATATCATACTGCTATAAGCTAAATTCATATGTTCATTGAGTACTTGTTGAAGAATTCAGGTTTGTCAAGAAGTTCAACAATGTATATATGTCAACATTTTTTCAAACTTTACTCTATGGTATGATTAGAATGCAATGTAATTGCATTCTGGAAGCTGCAGTGGAAGTATCCAGGAAAAATGTCATAAAAATATCTTAATAAAATCAGTTGGAAGTAGGCAGATGAAAAAAATATATTTGTGCAAGTTTAAGGTCCTGGACCTCTATTTAAGTGGGTGATAATAATACAATCAAGTCACAGGTACCGGAAGAAATTATCAATCGATCTTACGCGTTAACACTTTACCAGGTGAAAAGAAAATAAATTTTCTTTTCAATACGGACTTATAACTTAAGCCCTATAAATGTAAGAGGCAGTATGGGCATGTGTCGGTGACGGTGAGGAGGAGGGCGGCGAGGGTGAGCTTGAGGAAGCGCTGCTGCTGCCGTGCTGGGTCAGCACTGTGTGCCCCCCGGCTGGATGCTGTCCAGGGCGAGTTCTTCCCAGGCTCCTGGGTCCGCCCTCCTCCGTGTTGTCTCAAAGATACACCTTCTTCACGCTTCGAGTTGTTGCGAAGCCATCACCACGGCGGTAATTATCGCCCTAAAAAGAAAAATCTGTGAGACTGGACGTCAAAGGTCATAGCATCAATCTTGAAAATATTTCTGGATTTTTGAAAAACAAAAAACACTGTTATCAAGTCTGTAAATTTTGTTTAACAATATTCAGGTACATATATTGATGTGGAACCATTTTAAATAATACATAAATAACCAGCCAAGAAAAATATTCTGTCAAGTTATCTTTTTCAATCCGATAAGTGATTCAACCGCATGTATCATTTAGTATCTGGATTTCTTAAACTTTTTCTTCGTTCCTAATAAAGCATAGGGATAAGAAAGCCTATTTCATTAAATTTTGTTTAGAAATGGATCAATTATAAAAATACACTCACAATATACACAGATCTATACTTCGAAATATTACTAATGTATAAAGGTTCCTTTTTCAACAATTGGTGGAAAATTTTGAAATGTGAAACATCATTGAAAACACCTGGTTACCTTATTATTATTACTACAACTGAATTTGAAGTTGTATTCAACTGAACAGAATATATTGCAACTATTATTAATGAGTTAGTAGACCGAGTATATTCAATAATTTTGTGGAATTCAGTCAAGTATTTCTATAAACTATTTCTTCAAATTACAACTGAATAGTTTTTTACTTAGAAACTCATAACTATTTCAGTATTCAGCTAAAAGCAGTGTTTTGTAAATATAGTTTGAAAATCTGCATATATCATCATAAGTGTCTCAACAGCAATCCACAAGTGGAATATATTTTCAATCAGAATAAAATCAGAAATACTATATGCTGTGCATTGATTATTTATCATTTTCTGTTTGACAGATGAATTGATGAGAATGCATAAGAGCTTCTTCAGAATATTTTTTCTAATATTCCGAAGAATTTTTTAATCTGTAAAGAAATGCAACTGTATATGTAAAATCCTCCAAAGAGCTTTATTGTTAAAAACCGTAATGGGATATTCATACATATTTTTGGTTTACAAGGGTGCCAAAATTTCGAATCGAGTTTACTCACCAAACATTATAACAAATGTTGCTGCCTTAGGCACAAAAGTACAAGTACACTTAAACTTTTAGCACAAAACTTCTTCTTGACAGATAAAAACATGTTTCTATTTAAAATGAACTCCAGCGAATAATTATATAAGTTAGTGGTATGAAAGAATATTTTAACATCGAATTAAAAACTATTGGCATCCAATGAAATAATTCATCTAATGAACGAATTCAAGTACAACAATTAAACTACAAAGTAGACAAACGCGACTTACTTACTTGATGAGAACGCAAAGTTCCAAAGTTATCGCGGGCTCTGAAATTATCACGTCCATTGTAGCCTGTGTCCGGCTGAAATTGGAAGAGCGCTTCTGAGTTATTTTGGGGTCCTTTCCTTAGAGTGTTTTTAGGTGAATGCATTTTTGGTGGTTGAGGAACTAAAACAGGCTCTGCATATTGTACTTCCTCCTGAGGAAGAAGTTTGGGTTCCGCTTGGATTCTGTAATTGATTCTTAGAAAAAATTGAATATTTTAGATGGTTATACAAATCATTCCAAATCATAATTTTTAATAATATGCCATTGGAAGAGCTAGACTTAAAGTTACTTAAGAACAGTAAACACATAACTGTAATAGTATTTCTTCACTATAGATAACTATAACTCAACTTTTTTAGAGTTGAGTTACAGTTACCTACTACAGTAAATTTATGAATTAAAGTGAATATTATTTACGAATTTATGTTTGTGAATAATTCATCCTTGAACTCTAAAATTGTAACTGTTAGAATTGTATATAATACATTATACAGAATGGTTTCTAACAATATACAATATATACTTATACAGATACATATAATAAAACAATAGGTGTACTATGACTATAACTATTAAATTTATTTTATTTACATTTTGTGACTTACTAACTTACCATCCCAATCCCAGTTTGAATGCATTATATGAATTTCTAGTTACTGTATTTTTATATGATACCTAATTTATATTATATAGCATTGAGTTAGTTCGACAAATCTTACATAAACGCCCGATTTAGTGGGTTGCCAACTGCTTCTGTAAAAAGTAGTTTTTCATTGAGGATATAAATACCTGTTCATGTTCTGCCTCTGCTCATAGTATTCATACTCAGTGTCAGGGTAAGGAAGGTTGTCATCTTCGTCCTTATGACATTTTCTTCCACATAAGTAACCAGCAATGAAGCCAACCATGAGTGCAGATATAGAACCAGTAACCACAGCCAGTATTAGTGTTTCAACCGAATAGTGATACGACACAACATCTGTGGCCGCTACTGAAGGACCTTTGAACAAAAAAATTAGTACAAATGATTGATATTTAAACACTTAAATGAAAAAACTGAGAATATGATATATTTTCTGTTTAAACTAAAAAAAAATTCCGTCATATATTTTCTACTAAATGAAATTAGTGTTTCAACTGCTGAGAAATTAATTACATATTACTTTTTTTTTCAGATAATAGTTCTATCCTCAATGCCCACTGAAAGTTCCAAAAATTTCAATGTTGATCACTGAAAAATATCTACATCAGATGAAAGAGTGTTCTGAAAAGATACTTAGGTTGTAATAAGTAGTTGTACTATGACTATCATGATTATTTATTACTCTAATTTTTGGTGAAACCAAAATTCTTCTAGAATTCTGATTTTTCTTTTGAGGAAACCAGAATTCTCCCAGAATCCTATTTTTAACCGCTAATTTAGCTATTACCAAATGGAAATGATTTTTAGTTTTTAATGGATTGCCAGGATAGGATCCTATATCATTATCTAGTAATATAGTACCCAGTGATGGATTTAGGCCTAGGCCCATGAGGCCCGGGCCTAGGGCGGCATAATTTGAAGGGCGGCAAAATTTTTGAAACGCCAAAATTTTAGAGGCAAAAAAAGTAAAGACAGTCAATTTTAAAAATTAGTTCAGATTTATTTTTATAAAAAATTTTCTATAGAATATTTTATGATTCCATTAATTAATTTACTTCTCAATAAATAAAGTTATTTTTAAATAAAAATATTGGATCAAAATTAATGAAGTTCATTTTTCAAAAAGGGCGGTACATCGAACGGGGCCTAGGGCGGCAGTAAGCCTAAATCCGTCACTGATAGTACCCAATCTGTCAACTATCAATACCTAATACTATTGTATTGATCCAACATCAATATGCTCCTTATGATCCTGCTCAGTAAAACTTTTTGAAGTGTACAAGAAAGCAGAAAATAGGTCTATAGAATGACCATTAGATTTTACTCTGTTGGGCTTTTATGAGGATGATTCAATGATCTGTCTTGAGATTTTTTCTTAAGTAATCCGTTTATGATATGATCAATCTTTTCCATATATTTGTACGATAGTGTATATCTATTACATTTTTAATACAGACTGCAAGTTCCACTGAAGAACTTTCTTCTTACACCTTCTTAGATCAGTACGAAGGAAATTCCATACACATAGTGAGATAATTAATTGATAATGCTCTTTAAGAAAGTAACTATATGTTTATATGATAATACTTATAATGATTGGCTTACCATTATTTTCAAAAGGTTTCTCGTGTATTATGTCTATAACCTGACCGCCTGACAACTCCTTACCCGGAAGATGGTCTTGACTAAACTTTGGCTGGTTTGAACTCAGCCCCCCTGCTGAACTGGAGTCCTTGTTCGGTTTTGTAGGAGGACAAGCAGAATGTTCTCCTGTAGATATGCTTTGGAAGAAGTAACTTTCTTCACCCCATCTGCCTGATCCGTGCGATCGACATTTTCCTTGAACTTTATCCCAAGCACAGTAAGGGTCTTGTAATGCCACACATTCGCTATAATTAACCACAAAAATTAAAGTATTTTTTTGATATTATTTCTTAAGGAGATATTATATCAATTGATAGTTAGGATTGCATTAGTAAATTTAGTTAGAATTTTAGTCATGATTCAGAAAATGAATATATTGTAAGAATTCCATAATATATACTTTTTTCAGAGATAAGAAAACAAATTTTAGTAAGAGCAGCAAAACTGGGTAGTAACACCCTACTTCTCATCACAAAGTAAAATATAAGAATTTGATACCTTCATTATTTCTAATTCGATTTCTGTTTTCAAGAAAAATTGAAAACGAGTTTAAAAAATGATATAACTAGCGTTCATAGAATTAAAGACTACATTATGTAACACCTATAAAAAATATAAAAATATTGCTTGAAAATGCTGGAGTACGTGCTAATACTCCTATAAATTAGTATTTTTCAACCCACATTTTATAAAATTGGAGGCAATTTATTCAATGATGTTGATGTATTGATTTTATTGAAAATCTTTAAATCAGGTTTTATAAATCTTTTGAACTATAATTTATTGGTAATGGATTTTCAATTATATCTATTGAATAGTAAAAAAAATATCACAAAGTAAATCGCATTCGATAAAAAACTTAAAAATTTAACTGACAACTCTTGATATTAATTTAATTCTAACTGAAAAATATGTAATACTTCATTAGCTTGTAGTTAATTTTGATGAGATGTAAAATACACAAATTTGACAGATACTGGTTTTGTGGAAAACAAAAGTATTTTAGAAAAAAATCCTCAAAAATACACAAACATACCTGCAACTTGAAATTTTATTGCTATCACATCTATGCAATCGTAACGATTGAACTTCCCCATCAGATATAACGATGAGTCTTCCTTCATGCTTACTAGATTTCACAACCTTCAAACCTCTTATAGCTACATGAATTGGAAATACTTGATTTCTTCAATAACAACTGGACGTACTCCATGCCGACTTTCTGCTGATAAGGCATTGATTGCTTTTATGACTTTTCCGTTATCTGAAAAATTTAAAACATATGTTATAGGTATAACGTGAAAATTTATATTGAATGCATATATAAAAGTGTTTGAATTTTATCTTATATTTAATTTAAGTGAAAATTCATTTTTATTTTATAATTGGAGTCTTTTTTACCAGTTCCAATGAATAACACATCGTAAGTTTTTCCACCAGGCACCCTCACTTGTGGATCCACAGCTATTTGGGTGAAGCGATATCTGTTGAATAAGAAATTAGAGTTATAAATAGAAACTCTTTCTTAAGACTATATATACGATAACTCATAATATTTTATCTTTTCATTTTATAAGGAAATTAATTATAATCTGAAAAAAGAAAAAAGTTTGGCTTTATGTGGGTCAATGGGTGTTTTTTCTCGTTTTCTTCTGTACCTGCTGATCAACTATTTCGTTATTCTCAACTATTACTCTTATTAGATATACACATGTCCATATCTAACCTGAAAATTTGAACTCGGCCCATTTGCTTCACAGAAGTTATCCAAAAAGTAGTGGTCCGAAATGTTCTTTGAATCAATAGAATATTTGAATGACAATAGATATATGAATCGGGTAAATAATCATTTCTGGGCAACTGTACATATTACATCTGTATATTATCTGTAAGAGATCTGTGAATAAATGTTATACAGTTTGATTTATGGGAGTTTTTATTGAGAATTCTTTGCTTATTGATTTCCTTTTTGTTCAATTCTCGTTCATCTTTTTGACATTTTGAATGATTTGAATGACTGAACATTTTTTTTTGTTGTTTGCAAAATTGGCCTTATATCCTATTCGATTTTCAAATGTTCCATGAGTACTACCAATAACTAACCATTTTCTTGCAATAACAATGCGACTATGGGTATTGATATAAATTAATTTGTTGTTATTTATGTAATGATATATTCGTCTTTCCAATTGTTAGTACAATGATCGGATATTGAATTAAAAATATGAAGAAATTAATGTGAATTTTTCAATAGATTTTCCAAAAAACCTACATAAATAAAGGTTTATAGTTAAACCTATATAAAAAAGGTTTGATAAAAAGATGTTGAATCTGAAAAGATCCATTTTTTCCTATTATAACTTCAATATCGAACAAAGATTTCATCACGGCACAGTAGTTAAAAATCGAAAATGGGTTTTTGAAAAAGTACTATAAGTATCAATTTGGAAAATCATACACAACTTCAACAAAATCATTTATTTTATTCGTTTGAGTGCGCGAGAAGAAACCTTACCTATATATTGTCCTTATCACAATTGGTTGTCCAAAGAAGGATGGCACACTTTCGTCCATTAACGAATGTGTTTTGATAAAATTTAACGTCAGATCCGGTAAAGTTCTGCTATCATTATGACATTGTCCCGGTCGGGGGTCAGGAACTTTAGAACTCTGTACAGGAAGCCAGTTGCTATTGATTGCAGCTTGCTCTTTGAAATTGCCTTCAAAAGTGTCCGTAATATCCTGTAGGCTAAATGCACAGACGGCGCTTCCCGATATACTGTTGTAGGGTGTTGTGAAGGTAGCATATACTAATTGAGCCGAGAAATCCCCATATTGACCCTGTATCAGCTCTGTCGAAGACTCTGTATAGAAATAATAATTTAAAGTAAGAGAGCTTTTTGAAAAAATCAGAAAATTAACATTGCTAAGTAATACAAAACATATTTCTATCGAATTTTAAGGTGGATTGAAATGATCTGGTAACATTACAATTTCGAATGGTCATTTGCATATATGCAAATATATATATGGTAGATTATATATAAAAAATACTCACGAATTTCATTGAAGTAGAACGGAAATTCTCCAGTAACTGAACAATTCAATCTAGATTTCAGAAAAGATGTCCATCGGTTTCTGAAACGGTGTGGACCACCTCTATCATTCTTGCATACTCTTGCCACTCTGGAGAATACAGCCTGCAAGATGAAATTTGTTTAAGCCACCTTTTAAATTAAAATTGTTATGTATACATATATATATATATATATATATATATATATATATATATATATATATATATATATATATATATATATATATACATATTTATTTATTCAACACATACAGTGTGTAACGATTTTGACAACGTGAAACCCCCATAAACACATTTATGAATCTAAAAATACATAATATAAAAAATGAAAAGAAATCCATGATCAGGATCAACGACTAACATCTAAAAGTCACACTGTGGTTCGCGGATTGCAACTGTGGTTCACCAGCACATCGTTTAAAAGATTTGAAATCCTGGCGAAAGAAGTCTGAACATGTAGCCAACCTGTTTGCCAGCACCATTGATCGGCATAAAAAACATTTGTGTAATTAGTGTGAAAAAAATGTAGTTTGACCGGTGCATTAAGACCTGAAATAGAGGAGTGTGCCTGATACGTCTGAAAGGAACTCCAAACCTGATCATTGATAGGGGATCTGGGCAATCCATAAACCAATTAAAAATTTTATATACTAGACATATGTCAACCTTCTAACCAGAAGGGTGTCAACGATAAATATGAAACGAGCATAGTACGCCTAAATAATCTTGCAACTTGGCTTTAAAAGACAAGTACGATAAATATTTCTCCTAAATTCTCTCTACTACATCACACTGAAATAGTGGGCACCAGAGAGCAATATAACAGCTTCAGAGTATTAGGTGAGAAACACAAGGAATTACGAATAACAAAGCCTAGAATACTGTAAGATTTGTCGACGATATATTTGAGATGTTCTTTAAAATTCAGTTTTTTATCTAATATTATACATAAATCACGTACCGAGAAAACCACTTTTAACCCAGTACCACCTAACCGATATTGACGGCCTAGAGGACACATAACATGATGAATCTGTACATTTATATGTTATTATTCTCTGTAGATTATGTAAAGTTTTTCTTAATTTTGACAAAGTTGCGATTTCCAACGTAAATAATACAAAAGTAAATATTGGCTGATGAAACTCATCCAAACAAATTAAAAAAACAATCTTTCTATCCAATATAATAATAATAATAATAATAATAATAATAATAATAATAATAATAATAATAATAATAATAATAATAATAATAATAATAATAATAAAAATAATAATGATAATAATAATAATAACACTTTATTTAGCTATAAGCTATTGATAACAACAAGACTCAATACTCAATCTCAATCAAAACATTTCGTAAGAATATATGTTACAAACAATCTTTCGAATTTTCTATAATCCGCACATTATTTCAAATTTGTTGGCAAGTCATTGTATAGACCGAGCCCTCTGCTGAATGTGGAGTTCATAAAAGTAGAATTGAATTTCTCAACGCGAAAATCATGAGTATCATTTACGAATTGTATATTCTCAATTAAGTAATCAGGCAACATATTATTTCTCAATTTATAAATTAAATCCAGATTTTTGAATGCAATTCTCTGATGGACACTCATTAATCTTAACACCTCTAGCATTTGGTTTACAGGTGTTCTTTTCTTACATTTTAAAACTACTCTCATACGTCTATTCTGTATCTTTTGTAACTTTTCAATATAACCTTTTTGTAAGTAAGGATCGAAGAACAATACTCCACATGAGGAAGCACCAACGATTTCAACAACAATAATGCTGTGTATCAATCCTCTATCTTATTCTAGCAATGAAATTTACCTTTTTGGACATTTATTATTTGGACACAGTCATGTTATTCACATGACTGTGAAATCTTAAATTTTCATCTATTATCACACCCAGATACTTAATTTCACCAACTCGTTCGATGTTCTGATATTCTATTTTTACAAATGAACCATTTAAATTGTGATTAGACAACTTAATCCTACTACCTATTAACATCAATTTCGATTTATTCATATTAACTTTGATAAAAAAAGTCTTATAAATAGGGAAAATAATACGAGAAAAGTAAAATGCATAGCCGTAATAACCAACAAACTGTTTATTAAAATTCAACTATTCAAGTTATTTTGGAGGAAGACAATGAACTATAATTCTATATAATAATATAAGATAATGAACTATAATTCTACTCAATAACTCTAAACGTCAATTAATAAAAAGATCATAAAAAAAGTTCGGAAATACCACTTCCAATTTCAATAAAAAAACAATTGAAGTAACCCAAAAGGACTAAAGTCGCAGTCATTTGTTTAATAGGTATAGAACTATCGGAAGTAATTGATAATAACTGCTCCAGTCCAGTAAATGTCGACAATTTCAGAAATTGGATAACTGCAAGGCGCATTCTAATCTAAAGTGATTAGTGTGTGTTGGTCAGAGTAATCAATTGGGCAGTTAATCAATGAAAATATTCATTATTCGCAAAAAGTTTGGAAAATTAATTTCAAACATTTATGGCCATTTTAAACATGTATCGTTAATTTAGAAACTCTGTCTCTTGACAGGGAACCTCTTTATACAATAAGAAACATCATACTTTTTGAGTAACAGTAAGATTTTGTTACTAAATCAAGTTTCTATCGCAATATTATTGACCCAAAGTAAAATAAAAAAACAAATCATCAATCGTCCAAATTCAATGTCAAACGTCGAAAAGAATTTCACATAGAATATTCCAAGTATAAACACCCACAATTTTCATCAATGTTTAAAAGAACCATCTTGCATAATATGTAATCTACACAGCTTACTGACATGTATCAAATATTTTCGATTCGGAAAAACCATTTTTCTTTTAAAAATCGAAATTTATCTCTCGTTGATAAATAGCAAACTTTGGACAGTAACAAATGGAAGGCACTTACTTTTCCACAGTTGATAAATTCGACAGCCGTCTCCCTGAAGAAGAAGTAAACGAAATCTCCCTGGGTCATCGAGCTGACAAAATCGGGTGCTGAAAGAACGGCAGGATTAATCAATGGAAACATTTCACGCAAAAAAGAAAAAGAGGAACGAATAGAGGAAAAATTTTTGTCAGGGAGGTAATAAGCGGAAAGGTTCCAGTCCTCAGTCTAATTGCTTCTAAAATAGTCTGAAAATGTATTGTTATCCTTCACTTTATTTGTACAATCAATGTTTAATACAATAAAATGGTTAGTACAAATACAGCAGTACAGACTAGTACAATACTATGGTTAAAGGGTACTATGGTTTATATGAATAATGAAGTATTTTATAATTTTTTGAAAATAAATATTCAAATTGAAATGCAAAAGGAGTGTTAAAGAAAATCTATAATAAAAAGTTAACATTTTTGTTTGTATAAATCAGTGAAACAATTATATTTAAGTCAAATAACAATATATCTAAGAAAACTTCAAAATTAAAAAAAAATTGGGGAAATTATTCTGCTTAAAAATATGGATTGTCTATAAATAGCGCTTCAAATGATTAAATGGTATGACATATCGTACAAATCTACATTAAGTACGAATTAATTTCTGACCTGGCAAATATTCAATTCAAAAGTTAGATGACACAGAGGTACCCACATTTCATTTGCCAGAAAG
Organism: Henosepilachna vigintioctopunctata; assembly: GCA_030704895.1. Lineage (NCBI taxonomy): Eukaryota > Metazoa > Arthropoda > Insecta > Coleoptera > Coccinellidae > Henosepilachna > Henosepilachna vigintioctopunctata. The sequence continues at coordinate 802,726 of JARQZJ010000141.1, read as the reverse complement.
GTTACATCTTACAGTTTTCTTTCAGTTACGTTTTGAAAATTATTTAGTCCAAATGACCTAGGTAGGTAAAACACATATTCATATCTTTATTGTTTAACATTTATAAGTTCTGCATGATTTCCTCGAGATAGTGTGGTAATATTTGTATGGACAATTTCGTCTTCATTTCAAGATCTTCCAGCGGTCTTAGATGACTAGAAACTCTCTGTGTTATGCTCCTCGTCGAATTCTTTGATTATTGTTCTTGAAAAAATTTAAAGTATGGCACAATACCGGTCAGAGTATTGTGCTCTGTACAAAACTCTCACGCTCTTACACTAGCGATGTTCTAAGGAGTTCACAACGGTAACAGATACCCTTTTTTATTGGAGTTTACAAATATGCATAAGGTAGTTGTCGTGGTACATTATTGCAGAAAGTCTTGGATTGTGCGAGCGGTGAGAGTTCACGAGCTTATATAAGCAAAATGTGCAGTAATTATTGATGTCTGAGACTATACCTTCGGAACTGTTACCTACACAAGTTGTCTCTGTCCATTTCGGTACTGTGTTTTTTTTACAAATCGTCTTCAAACTTCAATTTATTATCATCTAACAATAAGACGGTCAATATATATATTTTTAAAAACTCAAAATAGGCACATCAACTTTTTTGTTAGTTTCTGGCGGTTAGATTTTTTTTATAATTGAAAAACAAGTGGAAAGGTGTTGTGGTGCATTCAATACATGTTAATGATCAACTTTTTGACTGAGCTCATCTCGGGTTAGATACCGTCAATCAACTTCAAATTTTAAAAAAAAGTAATTATATTCAATGTTTACAATTCGATTCTGATCATGATAAGATAGTGAATATCTTAGAAAGAAAATCTCAAGTTGAATTCATAAACCATATAATTTATCTGCATAGAAATTTTCCGTTGATTTACTACCGAGGGGCAATAAATAAGAAGATAAGCATGACGCCCGTTGATTCGTATAGAAAAAGAAACTTACCGTTGAGGCTCATCGAATCGTACTGTTCCGTCTGTAATGGTTCTCTGTAGATAATGGGGTCCATCCCACTGAAATCTGCCACCGTGCCTGTATAAAGATCCCCGTCTGAAACAAAAGAGGCTTTTAGAATCTTTTGTATTTCCAGAAAAACGGTGAAATAAGAGCGCTGGAGACCAGAAGGCGCGACCGAGTACTTATCAATTCAAGGATCTTCGACGAAATCTATAAACGATCTGGAGTATTTTCACATGGAATGTTTCGCGAAATGTTTTATAGCGTGTGTCTCCAAATTTTACTGCTGATTTTGAATCTTTTTAATGTATTGAATTTCTCCGCTGAGGACAGAAATATTTAGAGAGGAGAGTTCGATCCAAGTTCTTTTTTCTGATCTCGGGATTCTACATCTAATTTATCTTGATATTCGAGTCATTTGGGACAGGTAGAGATCGTAATGCGTCGAGTTTTCCGCTTATTATTAGCATAGAATGACGTATAATTAGCGCAGTGTTGCAATATTGAATTATGAATTTAACTGGGATTAATAAAATTATTGATTGCAGTGATAATGGAAAGTTACTGAATTATTTTCGAGCATTTTATGTAACCGAAAAATGATCAGTTCTAATTTTCTTCAATACAAATGAAAAATAACTTTTATTGATAATTTGTATTAGAGTAATGTCTTTTGTTGAAAGACTTTAATAGACAAAATAGGACATAATAGTGAATTGACAAATAATATCTCAAGCGTCAACTATAAATACAAAATGTCATGTGTCGAAACATAGAGTATATCATCACATTCACCCCAGGTTCATTTTGAAACGTTATCAGTTAAATATTTTGGGGGCTGTGTGTTTCTTCTGTGCTAGATTGATATAAAAATCTTCATCGAGTGAGTTCACAGTTGAGTTTCCGCATTACTTGGCATGATTTTTGTGTCATCAAATTGGGATTTTTGAGCCTCAGAATAAAATGTGATGATACTTCTATTTTTTGACAAATGACATTTTCGTGTGTCAAAACATAGTGTGTATCATTACACAGTTGATTAATGATTTCAGCTGATCTCTTGGTCAAAAATCGCTGGATATAAACTGAATGTGTTTAACTTTCAAAAATGGGTAAAACCCCAGCAATTGATCTAATTCTGTGAAACTATGGCAAGTGTTTTTTGATTTATATTTGAATTGGCAATAGGTACTAAACGTTTTTACACTTTTAAAAGATCACTTTTAAGATCAAAGATTAACTTTTATATCAGAATGACCAGCTAAAGTTTTCAATGTCATTTGGTGACTTATTTATCTGCGTTGCGAAAATAAAATCGGAGAAATAATAATGCATCAAACGTTCCATTCCGAAGATTGATCTCTGTTTTTAGCACATATATGCAGGAGCAGAAGAAGCATGTTCGAATCGATGGAAGTTGGATGAATTGTCTATAAATATTTATAAGTTTGTCCCAAATTTGAGCTTTTTATGCATAATGTGAATCTGTCTTCTGATTACATAGACAGATTCACATTATGCAAATCATTTGATTAATGAAAATCATATATTCAATTCCGATTTTGAAAATTTTGAATACCGCAAACAAGGGACTGGAGCTTAATTTGTTAGAATCACTTCAAATTATTAAATACAAATATTCTGGCAACCTTTTGAACAGCCAAATCGATCATACCTCAAGGCTTGAGGCTCAAGCCCTCTTCTCAATCTTTTCAAAATTACTTAGTTTACTATATAGTAGTTCAGTATGAATTGATCCCTTCTACCTGTTATCTACCTGTTTTCTCTGTATTCATAATTTAAGTTTACCTATTGTATGTATTCGAGAAATGTCATTAGTCTGCACGTAGCATTTGAAAAAGGTGAATCTCAACGAAACGTACGTCGTGCAGTATTCTTTTTAATATATGTGTAAATCAGTTTAACAATTGTTTTATTATGTTTATCGATTTACATCAAGTATCGGCCTCATCAATTATCATATTGATTATATTCCCTCGAAGTCCTTCCGTGAATATTGTGAAAGGGTTCCTTACTGCATTGTATTTGGCCATTTTTTGATGTTAGTTCTTAAGTTGGAACTGTTTCATTATCACTTTCAGTACTGTTATACGATGATTCTTCCTGATCCACTACATCTTTTTGTTCTGAACAAGATTCTTCCTCGTTTGACACGACATTCCAAAAATGTTCTATATCACCGTCTCTTATTTTCCGGTATCGATAAAACAATTGAATGATTTATTTATTTTAGACGTTTCTAGTGAACAAGTTAACAACTCGCTCAGTTCTAATTTTTATTTAATAAAACCTCGAATATATATTCATTTAAGTATTTCATTAATTGTTATAAAATATCAGATACAGAAAACGAATATATATGAAAATAATCAGGATTTTTCACAAAAATTCGTCAGAACTGACCCGAAGACCTTATGAGGGTTAAACTAATACATATTTCATTTGACATTATGTTGTTCATTTATTCTAGTTCCTAGCTGTTGGTTTTACTGAAAAATGAGATTCGTTTCAACTTACTTACTATATCCTATTTGAAATGGGTGTATAAAGTTTTGTGGTAAAAAAATATTTTCATTTAACTAGTGATTATTCTATATATTATTTTTATTACTATTTTATATAGAGAAAGCTACTATGAGAAAAAACTGCTTTTGGTAATTTTTGTTTCAAACAATCTTTATCGGGGCTGCTAAGATTCTATTCAACATCTTTCTGGAATTATTTGCAGATGTTGGTAAGGTAGATTGTGTACGATTCTATATTCGTGCGCAGTCTTATTTTGGTGATTTCTTTCGTCAATTCATTCACCCCCAGCTGGGTTACATAGAACCTATTAGCAATTGTAGTATTCATGGAGGAATGGTAATTTAGCTTATTGCTGTAGGACATATATTCTGATGTATCTCTCCAGATTGGTTATAAGTTTCATTATCTTATTTTGAAACACGTCAAGGAATTTGATAGCAGCCTTACTTACGCTGCACCACACGGGAGTAGCTTAAGTCAAGCCTGGTCTTATAATTATCCGGTCTAGTAGACTTTCCTTATATTTAGAATGCTCGCTCTTCTTACCCAATATGGAAAATAAGTTTCGTAAAAATAAAATAATATTCGTAAATTTGCGTGTGAAAATTATTTGTTCGGATTTAGTTTTATGCATTCTAATTTTCCATTCATTGGAATACACTGAGATCTCACCGATGTGATATTTTATCACACAGCAGAGTGAAGAGTGGGCGTATGTTGCTGTGTCATAATCAAACAAAGCAATTTTTGTTTTTGGAAAATGAGGGATGCCATGTACATAGGTAACTGAATAAAAACTTAATAAAACGGAATAACTTCGGCCCCAGTACAGACCCTTGAGGGACACCTGCCGTGATTTTTCTTAGTGTGGGTTTATTGTCATTCACCTACACGATCATCTGCCTATTATTCAAAATCAAATGTATTACTTTCGTTATGTGAGTTGGAAATTCCAATTTCATCAATATGAAGAGGGTTGAGAAATTGAGAAAACTCCCAATTTCTTTCATAATGCGATTGAAAATGTAAAAAAATACTTCGAAACGGCAGTCGTAATGTAACAAATATAGTGATCAGGAACAAAGTGTTCTTTTCTCTATAATAAAAATTAGACATTATCCGATATATCTAATTATTATTAAAATAAGATTATTAGATATTATTTAATTATTAGATATTATCTAATTTAATCATTTGAGAGTTTCAAGAGTTATAGCTTCATCCAGACAAACAATTCGCATAAAACCCATCTAGCGAAATTTATGTATGAATTTCATGAAGCACTTAATAACGTAGTCCATTTGCGCCCTTTTGCATAATTTAATTCGATGGCCTTCCGCCGTCAAAGTGGGGTAAAAGTATACGCAATTGAGATATCAACAATAAATCTTTCTTAGACGTGACATGCATCCCGCGTAGACAAACAAAAATCCCGATAAGGTCCACTAATAGAATTGGCTTATGAAGTAAACCCGAAGTAACTTTGGGGATGAATGAAAGAGTGCGTGCATTAATTTGGTTATGAAGTTAGTCGTCGATTAGAGAGAGGCTTTCCTTGTGGTTTTCTGTCACGTACTGGCGGAGCAGAGAAGTTGTAATCAAGTGATTTAGGTTGGATTGTAGCCACAAGATTAGTATTAGTTATAATGTGACGAATCTTGAACATAAAGTAATGGATTGAAAGAACACAATGCTAGAATTATCAGAATGAATGAAAAGAATTGGGGTTCTATATCAGTTGATAACAAAGATGAACATTAAAAAAAAGTGTATGAATTGAAATGTACGGATTATGATATAGTTGATATATATATAGGAAAATTTAAAAAACATGGACAAAATAAGAGAGCAACACAAAAAATACATTCAATCAAACAAAAACGTCAGTGGAATATTTGACCAATGTATCAGGAGAAAAAACGTTTATAGATTTGAATAAACTGAAAAAGAAATATTACATTGCTTGAACAAACGAAACTGGCACATAAATATCTATTGAAATCTATGAAATACCTATGGAAGTTAAGACAGCAATGAAGACAGCAATCAAGTAACGTAATTAAGAACTTTAAGATTTCACATAGGTATTATTAAGTCGGTGATTATATATGAAACATTTTACCGGCTAAGAAGTTAAGGTTCCTATGAGGTTTCCTTATAGAATTAAATTACATAACATGAATATATGAGATTGTTATTTTTTTTTTTTTTAATCAGTGGACCTACAGTTTAACGCCGGTTCCGAACGGCCATTGGGCTTGTAATTGATGTACATTACCCAGCATCTTTCATCATTCAAACCACTTAAATCATTGACATACACAAACACCCATGCCTTCAGCGGGGCTCGAACCCGAGTTCTACCGCACCGTAGTCGGGAGTTCTACCGACTAAGCTACGGAAACCGGCTAGAGATTGTTATCTTTTCAAACCAGAATTATCACTTCTTGGGTGAGATGGTAGCCCGAAGGGTATAGGATATATTGAGAGCACTGAAATGCTACCAAACTTATAATAAAAAACAAAAAAGAGGAAAACGTCGAATGTTAGCTCAGTCGGAAGAAGAATTATACCACCCCAAACATTAAACTCAGTAATTGTGTTAATTTCATCTGATGGGACATCATTCACAAAATAAATGAAAATTCACATTATCTTTCACAATTGGATTGAAACCCGGAATGAATTTCAATCATATATATACGAGTATATATTTCTATAATATAAAAATGAATCGCAAAATGTGTTGGTAAGCGCATAACTCACCAACGCCTGTACAAATTTACAATTCTTTTTTCAAAATGTTCGTTGAAGTCTAAGGATGATTTTTACGGCGGACAAATTCGAATAATGGCCGGGAAAACCTTAAAAACAGCCCATTTCTTTTTCCATACAAACATTCAGTTTTCTAACTGAAATCTAGAGTCAACGCCTAACCAATTTAGAAAATTCTTTTTTAAAATGTTCGTTGAAGTCCAAGGATGGTTTTTACGGCGGAAAACGTCGAATGATGGCCGGGAAAAACTAAAAACAGCCCATTTTTTTTCCCATACAAAAGTTTCCTAACTCAAATGTGGAGTCAATGGATGGAACGATTTCACTAGTTTTTGTTGTGTTTGTTATTATCAGAAAAGGTTTAAAAAATGGTGTGTAAAATTATGAAATTTAAGAATACTTAATTAATAACACAAGTAAAAAATAAAATTATTAATTCTCCAAAAAAAATATGTAAAACAAGTGAATATCTTATCACTCTAAAATAACTTATCGGTTAGTTTAGAGCTATCACGACTAATAAAACTTCTATTGAATATAAAATTTTGTTAAGTTTGAATAGACTAATATACACTTTGCTAAGATAGCACGTGGTATATTTGATTATGAAGAAGAACACATAGATTCTTAAATTTACAGTTGAAATTTCGTTTTTGAAAATGATAGCTATTAGATGTACAAACATAAGTCGCAGAACTTGCAATGCAGCAAGTCAAAGATATAAAAGTGCAAGTCAAACTGACGAGCAACGCGAAGCTCGAAATGAAGTTGAACGGAATCGATGGAATCGAAATTAACAATATAAAAGGTTGCGTTCAAATCCTATCGACCTTCATTCAATTATAACGTTGAAATGGATTCAGTTCACAGCAAATCGTTGCTATTGGACCAATGAACGTTGTGTGTCAATATTGCAAGGCAAAGTTCAATTGTTATTGATAAGAAGATACTACCAACGAAGCGACAAAATATTGCGCGAAGAGTCAATTCAAAGAGACGCTATTGGTACAGCCACCAGAGCCACAATATTCATTGGTTTCCAGGAATGGACTAAATTCTGAACATTTTTTGACTTATATCCAGCAAATATCTCATATAATTAATGATGAGATATATTGGACAAATACTTGATACGAAATTAGAAACATGACGTATAGAACGGCCAGTTTAATAACTTATATCAAACGTGTTAATACAGGAATTTTTTGATAATTCGACTGATTTGAAATAACAGAAAGTATTGCTGTCCTTTCGTAAGTAAGTCCCTGGCTCCACACGGGATAAATATTAAAAACAAGATAGTGTAGAGTAAATAGTAGAATCTGTCTTTCCGGCTTTTTGAAAATTATTCAGATAAAAATAAATGGGTGTACAAAGTTCGCCCGGTCAGCTAGTATATATATATATATATATATATATATATATATATATATATATATATAATATACACTATAAATTGGAATACTTTATTAGTTATTTCCTGTTTGATAGTTTGAGAAATGTTTAAAGAAATGAATGCATGTTTTGAACGAATTCGATACTTCACAAAGACCAGCATCTTTTATAAATTTTTTGAAATTGTTTTATAGGGACATCGCTTAAGGAAAACAATAATTTGCAAAGGGAGGGAAACTGGCACTGAATTATGCATAAAAATAGGGGGAACGCCTTATGTAAATACGGTGATTTTTCTATGTCCTACATTATTTATGTGCTTGTATATGTCTTTTTCAGGAAAATAATTTTAATAACAAGGAGGGAACATAGAAGGCCTTATATGGAACACTTATGTACAAGCTAACATCTTGTATCCGAATACATATTTGAAGCATTTCAAGAAGAATTACATCTTGATAAAAAGTAAGTTTTCACGTTTGTCCGAATATACATATGAATAAATAAACTGTATAATTCAAACTATTCTAAGTATTTTTCTGAACATTTTATATTGTTTTTTTCCGTTTACAAAATTGGAAATACTTGATAATGGTATTTACCAGAATTCTGCCAGTTTCTAGAAAAGATTGATTTATTTTATATATGTAAGCTTTGGATTACAAATGAATATTTAACATAGTTTCAGCACTTCGAGAATGAATCCGAACAAAAGTCAACAGAAACTGCTACATTATTGGAGAAACTTGAGAAAGTAAACAAGGAGAAGAAAAGATGATTTTCTGAGAGTATATTGCTTTTACAAGGCAATGTGAGAGCGAATTTGTGAAACCTTTTGTATAGAAATATGGGTTGAAATACTAGTTTATTCAGTTACTCTGGACCTTTCACGGAAATATTCATTCATTTCAAATTTCAAAAATAAAACCACACGAATAAAGCTTTTTGATGATAAAGTGGAAGACTGGTCCAAATATTGTTTTTAATGTATTTATAACATATACACAAAATCGGGTAAAGTGAAGTTTGAACAACTTCAGTTGCCATTAATGTTTCGTTACGAATTTAAATTATGTACGAACTTAGAAACAAATGACTTTCAATCTTATCTTTGAAATCAATGATTTCGAATGAAAATACTTGACAGCTATTAATTTAATGATATATATATATATATATATATATATATATATATATATATATATATATATATATATATATATATATATATATTATTCTAATGTTTTTAGCAATAACAGGCATCTTTCAATATGAAAAACTTTATTTTTGTTGACGTTTCGTTGTATATCACAGCTTTGCCAAAACTCTTAGTTTTGAGTAAATGAAATGAAACACAAAAAATTGTCACCGAAAAAAGGCACAGAGGCGAGAGAGTAAATCACAGTAACAACAAAAGTCATACTGAGCACGTAACACATAAAGTCTATTAAAATTGTGAGCTGTCTGCGAGGATTACTTAAAATGATCCGAAAGTAAATAACTATAAATGCGGCTAAGCCTGGAAACGTCCGTCTTCTTATTAATGCTGTTGCTGTTGTTATTGATGTGGACCTTTCCTAAAAAATCCTTTAATAAGAAAACTATCTATAAGACTACAACGCAAAGATTGTACACGAATCGATAAATAAGAGAAAGCCGCTAAAAATATTTGAAAGGACCGTCTCAAGGAATATATGTGGTGGTAAGAAAGAAGGGGAATTTTGGGAAAGGACAATAAAGGAAAAAATGAGTGAATTATATACGAACTTTCTAATTACAAATACAATGAGAGAAAAAAGGATGAGGTGGTTAGGCCATATGAAAACATTAGAAGAGTGAAGATCAAAGTGAAAAGAATTGCTGGAACACTATGGACGAGATCATTAGAAATAGAAGAGAATTCTTACAGGAAAGACTGGCGAAGAAAAGTAATGAATATAAGAGAGATTTTTATAGCGAAATTGTTTATGCTGTATAATTTAGTATCTTATATTTGTTGAATCGTTTATCACCTCCTAGAACTATATAATTTATCATAATATGTAGCTCCAAAATCAAAGAGAGACTCTATACATTAGTGACATAATTCAAGTTCGATTAATAAATTAAGTAAGCATACTGCTGACTATTCGAGTCCATCCAATGGAAACGGACGTTTCCCGGGATCTTTCCGTAGAAGACGGTTTAACCTTTTCTGTCGAACATGCTGCTATTCAGCCTGTCTTAAAGGTGTCGGTCATTTGGGATTAATTCATCAACTGTTGGGTTAGTTTTCAATGGAAGGAAAGTTAGAAACAGTCGGATGATTATTCGTCCTTCTAATCAGATGAGCGTGTTATACCGAGAAACTATCTGGAGGAAAACTGATGAGAAATACCACAACTTCTGAAAATATTACCGAATATTCTTCAAAGATTGATCGTTACTGCTAATCTGAGGACAAATTTTCAATATATTTCAACAGTACTTTTTCAAAAACTATCATTTTTATTACACTTTGTTCTTGGTATTAATTACTGTAGCTCTCTTGAGGTCACAGTTATTTCTGATATTTATTTTAACTTCTCAAGAGAAAAAGCATCACAGTTGAATTTATTAAATGAGTACCTATTCATTGCAGTCAACATGCAAATTTTATCAATTGAATCATCACTAATACATTTTTTGATCTTCTTTATCTACCTTGGATATTTTTATCGAATAGTCCCTATTGGAACCTAATTTTTTAAGTATTACTTTCCATAGCTAGTTGCACTGCTTTCAGTGATTATCAGAAATATTTTGAAAGTTTTTTTACCGAGTTATTTAGCGACAACTTAGCAGTATTATCAAAAATAATATTACAACATGTACCTTGTGAGTAGTACTTAAGTTTTGTCTCATACTAGTGTAGTTCTATTGGTAAAGTAATTTATAAGAAAATTCCAAATAACGAAGAAAATGATGGACTTGAAGAGAAGTTCGATTTTTCAGAAGTTCAAAAGAAATTCATCCTTCAACATATTTTCTGTTATATTATATTGAGGTTATAAATTTCTCACAGTTTCAACATATCTTTCGCCGACCTCCGTGGCTTAGTCGGAAAAACACCCTACTATGGTGCGGTAGGATTTGGTTCGAGTCCCGGTAAAGGCATGGGTGTATATGTTTGTCTATGATTTCAGTTGTTTAATGATACTTGTTCAGTTATGTACATTGATTACAAACAAGCCTATTGGCGGTTCGGAACCGTTGTCAAACTATAGGTCCAATGAATTTTAAAAAATACATATCTTTCATATATCTGCTTTTTATTTATTACTCGATAACCGTAAATGTGTTATATTCAATTGTTATAATTTTAAAATGACATAATTCTACATCAGACGTTGTTTAACTATTAAACAAAACTTATCATAAAATGAAGTTACAAATGACATTAAATAACTGCTTTATTAATGCTTGATAGAAAGGTATTTCTACACAGCAAATATTGAAAAATTAAAAAAACAATTTGTTTATTTGACACTTACGTTTCATGATATCAACTTATTATTATCCGTTTTGTATCTGGGCAATTTTCAGTTTTTTAAGGAGATACAACTGTATCATACAAGATGTAGAATTTGCATTTGGAATGAACAGAACACATAATGGGATAAAATCTAGAGTACAACTCTGCGCGACGGACAAAAAGCACTAAAAAACGACCAAAGAAAAAGGTCATGCAAATCTGGGAAAATTAGCACCTAAGCAATGTTCATTCTCAGCAGAAATTAAAAATGATGAATGGACACAGAGCTATAAGTGCAGACAAGATCACTAAACATATAATTATTGTTTAAAAATGTATAACCGACTTTTAAGCAAGATGTCCAACAATTATTCCTTTCATTTAATTTCGTTTTTAAATAGGTTCTGATATTTCGAAACTCTTGATATTTTAGGTATATGATAGATCATGGGAAAAATTGAAAGAAATATCGGCAAAAGAATAGAAAAATACAAGTGAATCGTCCTTCAAAACAAGGACGATAGTGGAAAATCTGATAACCACATCAGAAATAACATTTTCATATACCTGAATGAATATTGATAGTATTGGCATTTGCTTGGTGCAAATTCAATATAACTATAAAATAATTTAAACACTTGAATTTGATTTAAACTTTTTTGTCATAACGTGACGCGTTTCGTCGGTATAACCGATTTCTTCAGACAAAGAATATGATTTAAATTCATATTCTGTGATTTAAAATCATATCTGTGAAGAGTATGTTATACCGACGAAACACGTCACGTTATGACTATAAAAGTGTAAATCAAATTATATTGTTTGAATTATCCTAAAGTTACCTGAATGAATCCGAACCTGACCTAAAAAGAAACAATTGGTTTTACATAGAACACAAAAATGGACGACATGATTATAGGCTCTCCCATATAATCAAATTAATCATTCAAATAGATTGTTCCCTTTTTTAAATCAGTGGTATAAACCCTGAAACCGGGTTAATAATTGATTATTACATTTATTATTACTCTATTACATGCAATAAAAAATAATTGAATAACTTTTGTGAATAAATGACACGGAGTTTTCGCTTATCTCTTGGTGAAACATTTTGTTAAAAATTAACACACTTGAATTAAGTTTCACTGAACATATTAAAAGCTCTACATATATTTCGGGTGGTTAACCCAGTAATATTGTATACTCTTGCCAATGGGTTAACCACCCGAAACATATGTAGAGTTTTAAATATATTCAGTGAAACTTAAGTTAAGTGTGTTAATTTTTAATTCTATAACTTTTGTGAAATGGTACGATTAACCTAAATTTTACTGTTCAAAAATGTTCAATCGGTTGTTGGTTGTTGTGCAAGAGATGAATTACCGTTATAAAAAGGAGTTATTCAATGATAATATTTTTTGCAGTTAATACGATCAGAATATAGGAACAACTGTTGTATTCAGTTTCATGTGCAATTCGGAAAGCAGAATTACATCGGCTAATCTGAAAGACTCATTAGCAGAAGAACCTAAAACAGGCCGAACAAGAAAGATGGATGGTTGAAAGATAGGACTAGGTGACACAAACATTTCAGGAGACTTGAACACTTGATTGTGTCAAGTTTTTACATCAATAGAGTTTAATCTATTTCATAATTGATGATAGCAGAAAACAAGCTGACAATTTTGAAGCAATCATTTATATCCATTGAGTTCTCGCTTCAGTAGAGTGAAGTTTTTCACGTCATAGGGAATTAAGAATGGAGGTCCCAAGTTCCATAGTTGTAATGCAATCGCCAACAAGATCGTCAATAAACGTTGACACAAGCGGAGCATTTCGAAACTTGTTATACTTTCTTATATTTAAGTTCAGTCAGGATTACTTAGCCCTGTCGTTTATTGAGACTATTTCTGTTTTACTCAACGAAGCATTTTGATTCTGGAAACACCTTATGGCAATTACATCATGAAGTAATGAAGTTGAAGTATTACCTCAAAATTGAGAAATCAAAATTTAGGCCATCAAAAAGTTAATGGATGTTGTTACTAGGTATGTGATAAATTATAATGATGAAAAAAGTACAGAAGATTTTATTTTTACCACGTTCAATATCATAAAATTAGTGAATAATTTCAGCAGCGATTAAAACTTCAGTACCACGAACTTCTGGCAATTTAATTTGAGAAATAAATATATTCATAAGAATAACTGAAACTTAACTTCTCCTTATTTGACTCATAATAGAGTTGGATTATTCTTTTTCTCATATAAATCATGAGTTTCTGTTTCTGTTTCAATCGTTCTAGTTTTAAACAATGAAATTAGATCTAAGAAAAGATCAACTTCAATTAATTAATATTTTTCAGAAAATTTGTTGAAAACACTTTTATGTTCTAAAAATATCGAATAAGGGAGAATTACATGTCAACCTGGATATCTGACTGAACGAGCAGTAAAATTTGATTTTTCTTCTACTTTTGATATTTTCAAAACGAATTATATTTCGAAAATATTTCAAGAATTTTCTGATGTTGTTAAAGTTCATACATTCCTTTCATGTTATTTAAACCGGAATGGCTGTATTTTTAAAAACTGTTATATAAAAGAATGAGAATACGATTGTGTTCTGTTAAATTGTTTGTTTTCGTTTAGACTTTTTTTCAATTTTTTACCTTGATTTGTACATTCTTTAAGGGATGCATGGACAAAAAACAAAAATACCTGTAAAATGGCTGAAAGAGTTAATATTGAAGTTTTAAGGGTGAGGGATAACTTTGAGAAAGTAAGATTTATTCAGCCAATATGTTTGCATCCAGAAAATCCAGAAAACATTGTCTTTCGTTACCATTTTGATTTTGGAAATGGATTACGTCCAAGTAACAGCTGTACACATTAAAAAATCTGTTTTATTCTGATAGGTTTCATTTTCTTCATAGTATTTATCAGTCCAAAACTGCGAAAATATATAAAAATGATATTGTCTTATTTTGCTATTCAGTATTCGACTAGAAGAAATTAATACGTGAAGAATAAACACATCAATTTGAGAATAACATTTAAATACACTATAATGAGTATAATACATCAAATAGATCGACCGATATTCATTGGAACTTTAATGAATCAATATTTTTCAGAATATTTGTTGAAAACACTTTATGTTCTAAAAATATCGAATAAGGAAGGATTACATGTCAACCTGGATATCTGACTGAACGACCATTAAAACTTGATTTTTCTTCTACATTTGATATTTTCAAAACAAAGTATTTTTCAAGAATAATTTCAAGAATGTTCTCAAGTTGTTGAAGTTCATTCATTCCTTCATGTTGTTCAAACCGGAATGGCTGTATTCTTAAAAACTGTTATGAAAAAGAATACGATTACAATTGTATTCTGTTAAATTCTTTGTTTTCATTTAGACTTTCTTTTAATTTTTTACTTCGATTTGTAGATTCTTTAAGGGATGCATGGATAAAAAACAACTGTAATACCTGTAGAATGGCCAAATGAGTTACTCGTAATATTGAAGTTTAAAGGCTGAGGGATAACTTTGAGAAATTAAGAATTATTTAGCCAATATATTTGCATCAGCTATCGAGAAAACAGTGTTTTTCGTTACTATTTTGATTTTGCAAACGTTCAAGTAACAGCCTTACACATTAAAAAATTTGTTTTATTCTGATAGGTTTCATTTTCTTCATTGCATTTATCAGTCCACAACTGTGAAAATATATAAAAATGATATTGTTTTATTTTGCTATTCAGTATTCGAATAGAAGAAATTAATAAGTGAAGAATAAACACATCAATTTGAAAATCACATTTAATTACACTCCACTATAATGACTATAATACATCAAATAGATCGACCGATATTTATTGAAGAATTAAAGACGGCTTACACTTTTACTTTCCAATAATCGCTTAATGAACCCATTATTCATCAAAAATAGATTTATTCGATTGAAATTGGACTTTTATGTTGGAAATAATGATGTACCTACTCATAATTGGCCGTTGTAAACCTAATTAAGGAAATAGTTGCTTTTTACAATTAATTAAACCTAGCTGAGTTTATAATACATTAAAGATTATGAAAATTGATGGAAATATTGAAGGACAGTGATTGCTCTAATTTAAAAAATATGGAATAAAATTTGATACATCCTTCTCTCCCGTTGACCAACAACCTTGATCTTGTGTGACAAATGATTTCTGTGACAAATATATTGGACTAATGTTTTATTTCGCAGAAAATTCACATTGTTGATGTTATGAAAGCAGTCAGTCTGAATATCAGTATATGCTACCAAAAATATAGGACTGTAAAAGACGCATCCACCATTTCATCAAGGATAGGTATTACATTGTTTTTCATGGATATAAATTGAATCAGGCAGAAAAAAACAAATATTTATAGAGAATTATACATTGAATCACTTCCTTCCGACTTTGGGATCACTCTAACCGACTGATAAATGAATCGACACTCGGCATGCATATTAAAAAAAACTTTTTTGTGGTGTAGAATTTTTATTGAAATAATGAATTGATTCATATTATAATCAATTCTGTACTAATTATCCTATACAAATATAAAATATGGCCGAAATTAATGCACAAATAATGGATATATTTTAATTTATACAATTCGATGTGTTAAACCTTCAACATAGTTATTGATTAGATTATCATGATTGATAGATACTTGATTCATTATTTTCTCACCTACATTATGAATTGATGTATTATTTCATTTGAACCTACTGAAGTTTTATTATTCTTTATGAGATGATATTGTTTGGCCAGTGGAATGTTATTTTATGTTGCCTGTATCCTCCTGTTTATTCTAGTACAACTTAAGCAGATGTAATAAATTGATAATTCCTAAGAAAATGCCGAAAATCATTTGAAATTATGTCAGAATTGAGTAAGTTATCATTTGAATATCACTCAGCTGATGAACTAGTCACTGAAAGTAGAAAAACTGGAAACTGGGCTATAATGAAATTGTTTTGCTCTCAAATTTAGTCCTATGGTATGTCTTCTCGTTAACTGACCATTGAAAGTACCGAATAGCGCTAGTTTTAGAGAAACAAGCTACTTCCTAGATTCAATACACTACATGAAATACAAGTGGAAATTATCTTTGAATATAATATAAAATTCAAACTCTTGGACTTTTGATTTCCACTTTTATTGACAACATAGCATGACGGGTTTCGTCGTTATAAACGACTTTTTCAGATGCTAATAGAATACTCCAGTATTATATTGTATGTATTGGACATACATTGTCCAATGCATACGTTAATACGATTAAATGTGCTTTTCCAAGAAATTTCAATAATATATTCATCAATTTTTACACGTACGATGTTATATCATCAGTATTATTTCATTATAAATAATACGTTACGATAAATTACGTTAAATATTACGATAAATTTATTAAATCTCTATAAAATGAACATAGTTTTGTCATATCTTTTCTTTCTAAATGTTCACGGTAATATAAAGCATTTTCGAAATTTCCATTCCAGTTACTAAAATTAAAGTATGAAATTATATGAAATTATGTGAAATTATATTGCTACAGTTGTGCTCATGGTTTTCCGTTATTCAGTGTTTATGTTGGACAGTTATTTGAGTTCGTTACCCTCATCAGATTTTTCTTAGAAGGTTTTTTGAAGTCAAAGGCAATGTCAACAGCCGCACAAACCTTCGTACATCACAGAAGGAAATCCAATACTGAATCAACGTTATTCAGCCCCAGTTATGGAGAGTGGTTATTGAGATTTCCAACGAAAGAGTACGTATATGTCAGCAAACACGTAGAGACCACTTCAAAATGTGTTTTCCATGAAAAATGGTATCGAACCTAAGTTATAACTGAAGTAGCTGACCGTGCGAACTTAACTGCATTTAATTGATGGTTTTAATTATAATAATGGAATGAATACAACCTTATAATGTAACATTGGCATAAATGATACCTAACAAATTCAATATTGTTTTCAATATTTAAATATAATCTGAAGAAGAGAAGATTGCCGCTCTACCCTGTCACGATTGACCACGATGAATCATCACTCCAATAATTCCATCTTTACTCACAACAGTCTTTCAATTACTACGACGGGCGAATTCTTCGCAAATACATACTTTTTTTACTTTATCGCTCTTTAACAGAGCTTCGCCTTGTATATATATATATATATATATATATATATATATATATATATATATATATATATATATATATATATATATATATATATATATATGGAAATGAAATTTTTTTGTGCTTATGGAACTGAATGAAAAATTTAAGAAAATGAACACTTGAAAAATTCAAATTAACCAAGAGAATGTTATAGTAGAGCTAGATATGTGAAAGTGTACGATGTGATGTCTCCATTATCTAATTTCCATTTTTATTATTTCTCTAACATTTATCCCTTGAAGGATAATGAAGACATCACATCGTACTCGTTCACATATCTAGCTCTACTATAACATTCTCTTGGTTAATTTGAATTTTTCAAATGAATGTTCTAGTGTTCATGTTCTTATACATATATATATATATATATATATATATATATATATATATATATATATATATATATATATATATATATATATCTAGTAGTATTTGGGTCTATATTATCTAATATGTAGTCTGGTAATATAAGATTCTATATCATTATTATGAACTTTAGCCCAGTTTCAGACCGAACAGTAATAAAATTGTCTCGGATATTTAAAGTTTAAAATTATCTTGTAATATAAAATAATATAATATATTAATGCATAAAATACAGTTTGTATTTTATGCAACCAAAATACAAACTGTAAAAAACGACGAATTAATCTAAAACTTTTACTTTATCTAAAAAATTTACTCGATTATAAAGCAATTGAAAATTCGTCTAATAGAAGTATCACACAATATATTACGACATGGTCGCGATTATGTCGTATTATCTCTTCAACAATTTATCCAAATTATATATAGTTGAAACAATATTTAGAATTTTCTCATATATCAACAACATGCATAACGCGCGTTTCGAAGTACTAATTATTTTTCAAATGTAGTGTTGTTAATATATGAGAAAATTCTAAATATTGCTTCATTATGGATATTAATTTTATCCAAGTATCGGCCTCATCAATCATCAATTTATATACAGTTGTTAACATTTCTTTCAAAAAATTAGTTATAATGACATATTTAATAGTGTAGGCGTTTACTTGATGTAAATCCATTATAATTGAACATAAACTTAAATTCAAACACTTGAACTTATGATTTACACTTTATTCACTACATAGCATTATTCTGTAAGCATATGAAGAAGTCGTTTGTAACGACGAAAAGCGTCATGCTATGTAGTCAATAAAGTGTAAATCCTAAGTTCTTAATTCAGAGGACCTACATTTAAACGCCCTTTTCGAACGCCCAATGGGCTTGTAATTAATATGCATTACCCAACAATTATCATCATTAAACTAATAAAATCAGAGACAAACACATACACACATGTCTTCATCGGGACTCGAACCCAAATCCAACCGCATCATAGTCGGGTATTCTCCTGACTAAGCCACGGAGACCGACATTTAATACTGTATTACATATTTTTGTTCTACTATTCATAATTTCCGGAACGCTTGCGATGAAAGACATTGAAGTTTTATTAGGGATCCGTATTCTTTTTTAGTAAAATATATAGCCTTTATTATTAAAAATGACGTGATTTTTTATTGGTAAACGAACTTTCAGAATAAGTTAAGTAGATCCAGAAATTACCCCGTACAACGTCACAAAATTCATCTCTTCAATTATAAACATTACTAAGTAAAAACCAATCCAAAGTTTCTGGTTTTTAGTGGAAGTGTTAGCATCACTAACTAACTGTTCCATTAGTTTAAGACATTTTGAGAGAATTGTTTGAAAACAGATTCGCTTTTAAATCCATGAAATGAAAATAGTTTATAATATTCGGCGAAGTAAAATTGAAAATAATTCTTCAGTCCCATACATTCAAATTCGCAAGAGTTGGATTGCAAAAGAAAACATTTTCTAATAACATATCACTTTATGAGACTAATAACGACTGAATTGACTATTATTTCGTGTACAATTGGCTTCATTAAAATACATGAGAGTTGAAAGCTTTTAGCCAAAGATATTTAAGTATATAATCACACTATTTCAAAGCTAATTTTCGAACAAAATATTTTTACAACCACCAACGAGTTTCTAAGTATATATTCACTTGATTCTATAATGCTTAATCTGAGCAGCGCCTTAATAATACCGAATACTCTCGGCAAGATGTTAGTCCATTCCCATGAAATGATACTTTATAAATTTAATGAAGGCAGTAGAGAAGCGCACATGGCGGACAAATTGGTTAAATTTGTTATTCAAATGGATGAAATCATCACAATGTCGTTAGGACTCGAGTTATATGAGAGTCTAATAATGCAGAAGAGATTACTCATGGAGGAATTCATGGGATTTGCCAACGCGTATTTCGTGGACCTAAGAGCAGTAGTTGTTCTGAAATAATCGAATTAACTTAGTTTGACGAAATTGTGTTATCTTCAATGAACACATTGAAACTACGTTCATTATGTTTGCACTTTTTTGCCTTCGACTTTGTGATTATCACCAACATATTTTCTGTGATAAGTTCGGGAGGAATTAAGTAAACTTTTATGAATTTGTTTTTATTGTGAAAGGAAAGGGGATTTGATTGCAATAAAAATATAGATCAAAATGTTGTTAGGTTGATAGTAAATATTATTTTAAACCAATATAGCCATTACATCCTTTTGAAATATACATGATTTTTAAAAGAAATCAATAATAAAATAATTAAAATTTCATATTTGGTCACGTGATTGAAAACGCACTGGATTGGCTAAATCGCGAGTGACGTCACCGTGCAGGAAACAAAGCTAAAAAAGACTAACGTTCATTTATCTGATGTCTTTGTATGTGCGTGTTTGAGTGTTAATTTCCTGATTTTATTAACTATTTTATTTGTTAGAGACAAAACAGATAAATTATTTCGAATAATTATAAATATATATTATATAAGGTACGATGGAGAGCAATTTTGTTAAAGCTGATAGCAGAAATCTCCCGAGAATAGACGCTATTATGGTTGGACAATTTTTCGAAAACAATCCTGATTTTTATGCTCCTGAATTAAAGAATGTAAAAGCAGCACAGTGAGTATTACTCTATATATCATAAATTATACTCTAATCGAATGAATGTTTTAGAAAATGCCTAAAAAAGTTTATTTAATACCACAAACATTTTAGGTTATTTGATAAATGACCATTCAGTACTTACGAGCTTTAAAAAGCTCGAAAATTACGAGCTTTAGTAGAAGCATGAAAATTAATATACCTACATTTTTGAGTTTATTTATTTACCAATTTGCGAACCAAAATCATAATAAATTCAATCAAGTGTAGTACTACTTGACTACATTAAACATGTAAGAAATATACTTTGGTTTCCTTGCTTTTACAGGTCCTATAGAAAAACTTACGGATACGATGCTGTTAGTAATGTTCAACTGTTTCGGGAATCTGGAATTTGCACAATAAAATGTAGGATGTGTCTTGAACACAAAGTGAGAACAAAAAGTTCTATACAATAACAATTTTATCATCGTTAATTGACCTCTGACTAAAATATAACTCACATACAATAAAGTATTGAAGTTTTATTATTTTGAATCTTTTATTATACCATGGTATAAAAATACAAATATGAGAATAAAATCCAGTTTATTCCGTTCAAGATCAACAATAAAAAACGTACGTAATTAATAATCTCAAAATATAGTAGAATGTATAGAGAAGACTATAACGAATATGTAATGAAATCAACTCCTTATTTATGTATGAAATATAGGGTAGGAATTATTTACTTACGTTAAAGTGATCTTCACACATGAAAGCGTGAGATTTTACAGCTGTATCTTTCGGGTTTCTACGAGAGAGAATTAACCACTTTTTCCGAATTCCAGTGTTTGTCGGAAGGTTCACAAACATTTTCTCCGGGGTTTCAATAGATGTGTTAGTACATTGTAGCACTACGCACCATTTATAAGACATTTTATCGCAGTAAAGTTATGAAATCGTCAACAATCACTAAATTTAATAGTCGACAGTCGTATAACAATGTGACGGTTACTGTTTTTATTGCATCGTGACGTCACCACATTAAGTAACCTGTATAGTAGTGTTTTGCCGGGTTTCTTATTCATTCAAACTTTCTCTGTCATTTTCATAAAAATTTGAAAAATTTAAAGAAAATTTATCAAATGGGAAATATGCATCAGCTATAAGGAATAATTTGAGATATTTTTGTGGAAACAGTCAAACACCCTATTTTAAATCATTAATCGATTGGGCCGATACTTGATGAAAATCTAAATACATAATTCAAATAAAACTAAGAAGTTTTTCAATTTTCACTATAATTAATTCGAAAACATGACAATATCGTTTCGCCAACAGATCAGTTAATCCTCAACATCTGATGAAGCCACTGTGTTGGCGAAACGATATTGTCATGTTTTTGAATTAATTATAATGAAAATCGAAAAACTACTTAATTTTATTCAATTTGTGAAAGAATTTCATGGAATTCAGTCTTTTTTTCGTGGAAGTGTTTTTATTTATACGACACGATACATTTAAAAATTGTCTACCAGTAATTTTAATTTTTGTTATTAAATTGACTGACATTGAACTTGTTTGTTTTGAAAATGACTTAAGTTTACCTACTATTTGAGAGGTTTCGTACAGATCTAGTTATAGTTGAGTGCGAAAGAAAAAAGAGTGCAGAATCGGATGTAGTTCGTTACCTCAGAAGAGCACTAAGGGAAAATGCATCATGAGTACATGGAGTGTAACATGACGGACCCTTTCAAGAAACCGGTTCAAAAGAACAGAGGGTTTTGAAAATTTTCATGGTGGCTTAGCATCAGATTTTCAAATATTGAATGAAAAACTCTTGTATAGTTTCACAGGACTATATGAAATGCTTGACAATTGTTTTGGAGGTTACCCGATTTTCGATAGTTGAACTGTTCCAAAAGTTGAAAGCTGAACATTTCAGCTTTTGACAATGGGGTAACACGCCATAAAAATAGTCAACCAATTAATATAATTATGTGAAACTACTCCGAGGGTTTTTTTCAATACATTAAACGATGTTTCACCAACAGATCAGAGAATATTGGAGCAATGCTTTTCAGGTCCATTTTTCTAAGTTAAGGATTCTAAATTAACCCGGAAAAAATACAAGATTTGTTTTGAAAAACACGGAGACGAAAATTTATTTCGACCAATCAAGTACGGCGTATCACTTCGTTCCGTTGGTATTTCAAAATCCACTTAAAGTGAATCTGCTTTAATTTCTTCAGAGAAAAGCAGATAAATAATGTTACTCTTGGTTAATCATGCACAAACACTCGCATTTATATCGCGATTCGCAATTCAATTTACTTGGAGAAAAAATCTCTTTGCCAGTAACATTCAGAACCTGTTTTTATCTACGGTCTAGTAGATAGCAAAATAGGGGTAGATCGAGACGCATTGGGCCCTGATGATATTTGCAATGGTGATCGCTTCGGAACTCCGCATGTAGGTTTTTATTAATATTTTTCATAGCCGGACCCGAAAGTGATATTGAATTTGAATTCAGGTGCTACAGTAAGTCGATTTAGGCGTCCTCCATAAACTATGTAACTCCTACTACGGAGGAAGTGGCACGCTCATATTGCGTACTGTTATATGGAGAAAGTGAAGATGCGAGTTGATGTTACGTAACAAATACGATTTTTTTTTAATTTCAGAAAATAACGCATATGCTGACAACGTGTGCCAATCGGCATTTTTGTGTACGAGTAGCAAAAACGACCCCTTCTAGACCTTCTACTTTAAATATTGCTTTGGAGATGTGGCTGAAAAAAAATCGTAATAACTGGTTTATCGATTCATAGTGATATAACGCCGAAAAAACCTCAATTGTTGTGATTGAGCCAATAAATGATTGGTTGGCTCCCATATGATTCTATGCTCCCGTCTGATTCCAGCAGGGCTCCTTGTGGATTTTTCGAAAGCTTTCGACTTTGTAATCCACAGAATTCTGTTGAAAAAACTTGGAAAGTGTGGCATAAGAGGAGTCCCTCTCAAACTCTTTGAGAATTACCTCACAAACAGAAAGCAAATAACTTTTTTGTATCACGGAGGAGGGCGAGTTCTATCATCTGAAAGAACCATTTTAAAAGGGGTACCACAGGGAACTATATTGGGACCTATCTTGTTTGTCATATATATTGATGACCTACCCGAAATTTTCAATGGGGTTTTGTATCCTCAGAGCGAACTCGAACTCTTTCTGCCTACTTCCAGTTATCTGGAATGTCACAACCACAAAATATAACAACTGAACACATTTCATCTACAGAAGAATTGATAGAAACATATTTATATGCTGATGACGCTAATGTTTTGATATCAGGACGGAATATTGAAGAAGTAACATACAAATTGAAAACATCAATAACAAAGATTGGGAAATGGTGCGTTGAAAATGGATTGGTTCTCAATGTTGATAAAACCAATGTTCTAATGCTTTCGACTGGTCGCTCAAATCTGGCATTTCCTGAGACTATTACTTTCGACGGCAGAAGCGTCGATGTAGGTTCTTATGCGAAGTTGTTGGGTGTATTTGTTGAGAGGAATCTTGGTTGGAATTGTGAATCGGTATCAAAAAGATTCCATACATTCACATATACGCTAAAAGCTATTAGAAATAGAGTAGATATGGACACCTTGAAGATTGTATATTTTGCGAATTTCCAATCAATTATGTCATATGGAGTAATTTTCTGGGGGGCAGCCCTCAAGCTGAACGTGTGTTGATCACTCAGAAACTGGCTATAAGAATAATGTTTTGTACGAAATACAGAGAATCATGTAGAGGCATACTCAAAAGCATAAAATTCTGACAATGCCTGGTTTGTATATGTATGAAATTTTGTTATTTTTATTCAAGAACAAATCCTATTATCAGATTTATAGAAATGTGAATACTACTAGAAGAATGATTGAGTACTTGTTACCTGTTCACAAGCTATCGAGTACTGAGCGAGGTAATTTCTATATGAGCATGAAATTTTTCAACTATTTACCGCGAAAAATAAGAGATATTAAAGAATTCAGACTTTTCAAGAGAGAATTACTCACAATGCTAATTCAGTGTGAACCATATTTTGTACCTGAGTTCATAGACTTTTGTCGAAAATAACATAGGGTGTATCTTAGGGTTAATTTAATGTGATATTCAATTTGATATTTCATTCAATTGTTTGTGAAGAATTTTTTGACTAATTTTCATTTTGTTATGTGCTATTCTGGAAATAAAAACCTATTATTATTATTATTATTATAGATGGAAGTTGAAGAACTTTGGATTTATTATTATTATTTTTTTCGTTTTCGTTTTAAATGCGCAATAAAATTTAATTTAGTTTCTAGATGAGACCATCTGATAAAGAACTGATTCCATATATGTCTCTGTTATTCGGATAAGTTGGTCATCAAATTAGACGAAAAAGTGCCCCCTGGTCCGATGTGAAACAATCTGACTGAAAATGGTATAAAAATTTTCGACGAACAGGGCGCGAGAAACTTACAAGTTTTTCATGAGTGAATGACGTTTGTGATTCAATTAGTTATCTGCCTCAATATTTTTGAAGAGAAATAGAGTGAAGATTTTATTATAAGTACAGTGTAACTCAACTTCGAGGAAGGAACTCAACTTAGGGAGAAAGGTCTGAAAAATATGAAAAATGTGATAGTTGGTTTATGTAAGTAAGTAACTTTATTTATGTTATAAATGTATGATGAACAACAGTAAAAAGAATACAGATATAAAATGAAATGTTGAACATCAAAATGTCTGACACACGTCAATAAATCAGAATATAAAATATATCAAGCAATGTAACTATAGAATAATATTCTCAGTAACGGGAAAAACTCCGCATATCACAGATGTTTATGAAAAAAACAAACACTTACATAAACAAATACAAAGCCCAAGAATAGCAACATATAAAATCACATGGAGTTAAAGTCGATTTCAAAGTAGTCATATATAGAATAGATGACTTTCTCTATCAAAAACTTCTTAACGAACTTCTTAAAGCTTAATAGTGTCATCTCACGAACTTTCACAGGCAGTCTAATGAAGAACTTCCAGCTCATAAAGTTAGCACCATTTCGGGATTTGGACATCCTAAAAGAAGACGATCTAACATCACTTCCTCCTCTCGTGTTATAGGAGTGAAAATCGCTATTTCGAGTGACACAATGAACATTCGATCTGGCATAGAGTAAACACTCGTAGATATAAAGCCATGAAAACGACACTATTCCAAGTTCCCTATATGCTCCCCGACAGCAAGACCTGTAGTGCAGCATGCAACGCTGGATCCTGAATATTTTATCTCTACCTCTACCGTGACCTCAGCAGAGAAGGCCATACCTCAGACGAGATTTGCAAAGCGCAAAATATGCTGTTCTCATAACAGGTAAAGAGACTGATGATGATAAAGTCCTCAAGACGTATGCATCTCTGCTCAATGCCTCATGAACTCCTCCTCATAGACAACTCCTCAACATGAACAGACCACGTAAGCCTGGAAACTAGAAGGATTCCAAGAAACTTTGTAGTAGTATAATCTCTAGTTCTCAGGCTAAAAATAATTCTCTTGGTCTTGTCGTTGTTCAACAATATATGGTTTCGTACGGACAAACTCTGTGTTCTGCGCATTGCTACCTCCGAAGACATCCCACAGCCTCAATGTCTCTGCCACACACGGAAAGTGTAGTATCATCGGAAAATGGAACAGTCTCAACGGGCCGCATGACGGGCCATCAGGCGGACAAATATGAGGAACAAAACAGGGCCCAGAGTAGACCTCTGCGCAACTCCCAGGTTTGCCGCTCTCTTCACCGAGAAGCAATTACTCACATAGACGGTCTGGACTCTACCAGTCAAATAAGACTAAAAAATATGGATTGCACCTATGTCAGATGTGAAACGATTTTATTGAAAATAATGTGAAAATTTTCGATAAATAAGGCGTGAGAAACTCAAAGTTTTTTTTATAACTGATTGACGTTTATTACTTCAATTATCTTTCTGTCTGAATCTTTAAAAAGTGAAATGGGGTGAGTCCAGATTACGCTACTCCAAATACATCCCACATTTCAGAACTGAAGTTCTATTTGATCCACTAGCTCCGAATTTCCCTAATTTTCCTGATTAAACTCAACTTCGAGGAAGGGTCCCCATGAGAAAGGGGTAAGTTATATCAAGATTTCTCAGAAATCAATGCATTCGAGCGTGATACTATTTATTCAACAAGTGTAAAACTTTTTCTCCCGCGGGCATTTCCAATTGTGTTTCGAATTTTCCAAATCAATGAGCATGACCTGACTTGTTTTGAAGTACATTGTTGGTGGTATTAACTTTAAGGTTTTGTTTGTTTCCTTTGAATTTGTGATAACTTCGAAATCGGTTTCCCGCAACGATATTCAACAACCAATATACGAATATTCGTCGAATTAATGCGAGATTCTATAAATTATTTATTATAGGAAGGCAGTAGAACTAGAATTAAGTTTTGATGGAATTTATTATACACCTACTACCTACTTAGATATATATTTAGTTTCGAGATTTATGAATACTTCATATTTAGTCTATACTGAGATTTTTAATAAAAATATCCAAACATTTCAAATAAAACTTTGAATCTATTTTCGTATAGAAGTACGTACTGAATATTGTCATGAACGCACTTTACCATACTCAAGAAAGTTTATCCTGTTTCTCCGATAGAGTCCTTGGATATATCCCGCTTTTTGAAGAGAAAGTGCGCCTTAGTGCGTTTGGATAAAACTTTAGAAACTTGATTGTTTGAATGACTGCCACTGATGATTCCCATAATAGGAAGAAATAATGCTGTATGGTATTTCCAACGAGTTCGATATTCTTGGAAACATACTATTAATAATACTAACTAACTATAAATATTAACTCTAGAAATTCTATAGCTCCCTGAGAGTTTCAATTGAGATATACAAAAAGGCTTGGCAAAAAAAGAGGTAGTTTATGTAACAAACGTTGGTTAATAGCCAATTATTAGGGAGATGTCGCGTTACAAATATGGAGAAAAAATTATGTTTCTATTTTCTATATTGAAAACAAATATAGAATATTTGGAAATCAAATGTATTGAACAATAAACTATTACGGAAGTATTGATACTGTAAGAACACACTTTCTGCATGTTATTTTGTTTGTTTTAGAGTCTAAAAGGTATGGTATTGGATTTCATTCGTCTCAACTAAATTCGAAGAGAAACTAACGAGATATAAAAAAAAAATTTTAAAAATACCTCGTGAAGAGACAGTATCCCACAAGACTTTTTTTCTTTGTCTTTATGTATTCCTTCGGAATTTATTTCTCTGATTGGAATCAGTAAGCTTCGTGAAAAAATTGCGAGAGACAAAAAGTTTTTAACTGAAATAGATAATGAAGAAATACTTATTTCAGTTCATTGCCTAAATTTTTCCTGAAATTGAGCTGAGAAAACTTATAAGGATATTACAATTCAATTCCCTGTACTCATTTTGAAGATGTAAATGAAAATGCAGAAAGTGTGTTTTGTTATAGTTATAAATCCATATAGGTAATTTTATTTTTTTTTGTTTTTAAAATAAAAAATTAAAAAACATTATTTTACCATTTTTATAGCGCAACATCCTCTTAGTGGTTGGCTTTCGACCCAACCTATATATATACTAGCTGACCCGGCGAACTTTGTTCCACCTAAGAGGCAATAAATGAGCAGACTTTCGATTTTATCAAGGGCAATTGTTTATTTGGATAATTAATGTAAATTAAAAATGCAAGTATCGTATTTTAATGATTGGCCATGTATTTTAGTGCATGGATTCCACTGTTTAGTGAAGCATCTTGTGATAGACGCCATTTTTCGTTTTATTATCAGGTGCAAGAAAAAAAAACGCAAATGGTCCTCCGATCCGTGAACATGCCACATATACTCCGAATTGACCATGGGAAAACAGATTTTTTAGATTCAGACCACAAACTTTTAATCATTGGTCGTGTGATTTGTTTAATGTCATGGCGAATGCAAGTCAGATCGGAAATTGAAGTCGTTTAAACTCAAACGGCATGTCAGTCGGGATCCTTGGAATGAGAACTTCCTCACCTTCGAATTTTCTTTTGAGTATCGTCGCGTAAATCACATTGTTCATCAATTTCTTTATCACCAAACGCGTTCCGTTGCACAGTTTTGGTTGGTTTATGTTTCGAAGCATGATTACTACGGAGCCAACCTTTAGTCGTAAATTGTGGGGTGGTAATCCCGGCACATCCAAGGAGTTTAAAAATTCAATAGGATAGTTGGTGGCGTCGTCTTCATTTGTTAAACAATCAATTGATTTGAAAGAATGCAGTGTACCAATGATCTCGTTCTGAATTATGAAGTTTAAGTCATCTACATTTTTATTCTAAACCGCCAAAATTGCTCGCTCTCTCAACCATTCCTTATTTTTGTGTTTAGTAATGATTCTTGGGAATACTTTGTTGATAAGTTCGTCTTTTGATGAGACAAAGTTACAGAAATTCTAAGTACTCGACCATTACCGATAGTCAGTAATTTCTCAGAGAAATCTTCAGCAGATGTATCGTTCTGCAATGCAACTCCAAAACATCTTCATTGATTGCGTAGATTTTCCAATGTTCGATGAAGTGCTTCCAATGCACGTTTATTTTTTTGTGCATTCGTCCCAGATGCTGATTTTTGATTCTAATAAAACTTTGGCAATTGCGGAGTGTGTTGCAATATTACATGTTAGTTCTTCAATAGTTTGAAGATTTAACGGATATTTTAATGCTGAATGAGTCATCCGTACGCCTTCCTTCTAACAATGTAATGTGGCTGCTATTCCAGAAGAAGCAAACTGCAACCTCAATGTTGGATCTCGCACTAACAGTGGCTGAAACTACTGACATCAGGAATGTCTTACCAGTTCCACCAGGAGCATCCAGGAAATATAAACCACCATTTCCATCATCAATTGCGTTCACCATTGTATCATCCTCATGTTGGTGATTCAACAGGGGTACTTTCGTTTGAACTATTAAATCTAATTCCTGTTGATCATATTCGAGTCAACGGAAAAGTTCCCGTTCAAATTCTTGATTAAATGCGTAATTCATTTCACGATTTGTCGCTTTCATTCCTAAACTGACTAATAAATTACCGAACATGAAGTAACACATGTCTTCGATCAATATCAAAGCCTGATTATGTATCTACTCATTCATCTGAAGGTCGGGATTTCTTTTACTGACACGAATTTGATGTAAAAGGCCTTCCGACATAATTATCCTTGCTATGGTATATCCGTTTTCTTATACCACGTATTACGTCACGTCCCACGGGAACGTGACAAAAAGTATCCTATGTCCTTCTCCTGGTTCTAAGCTGCCCTCCGACCAATTTTCAGCCAAATCAGTTCAGCTGTTCTCGAATTATAAATGTGTAACTAACACGACTTTCTTTTATACATAGAAATATTAATAACAAAATTTGCGAAAATTTCCAAAGAACAGCCTCAGAAGTGTCATTGACCTAAATTTAACAATTAATTGAAAATATTTTGAAAGAATATAATGTGTTTTGTTTTCAATACAGTAATTGTTCTTTATATGAATTGAATATTCGATTGCTTTATAATTATGTTCAATATATGTGTATTGAATGAAATTAGTTAAAACTTTTGTCATTGAAGTAAAAAAAGCTAAGCTTGGATCAGCCGGGACCGAACCCGAGCCTCCCGCGTGACAGTAGAACATTCTACCACAGAACCAGTGATGCTTACTATTTTGTGCTAAAAAAGTATGATTTCAACCAACTCATACAACCTTTCATAGTGACTGACGTTTCTTGTCAAGTTACACGGGAACGCTGCCGAACGGGACAAAAAGTATCCTATGTCCGTCTCCTGGCTCTAAGCTACCTCCCCACCAATTTTCAGCCATATCGGTAGAGCCGTTCTTGACTTATAAATAGTGTAACTAACACGACTTTCTTTTATATATATATATATATATATATATATATATATATATATATATATATATATATATATATATATATATATATATATATATATATATATACTATTATGTGAAATTCTCGGTAATATCAATAACCTTTTCAGTGTACAATGTCTTGTTTGAAAAAATTAAATGCGCTGTCAACTTACCAACATAGATAGCGGTTGAATTATGATGCGGATCGTAGGGGCACACAGCCTGACCCGGTTTTTCCTTTTCCATGCTATAGTTCCCGGTATGAATTCCGTACTCCCTACAAAGCGGCTTAAAGGCGTTGGTGCCGCATAACAATAGACGATCGTTCGTGCTTTTCGCCATAATCCTGATATAGTTTTGACAGTTTTCCTGAAACAAAATGAAAATGAATAGAATGAGGTGATTATGGATCCGTATTACATTATAGAACACTCATCTCATAATATAGCTAGGCTGATAATTTTATTGAAAAATTGTTTCATGGAATTGAGTTGAAAGGATAGAGCATAACTGGTATTTTGATTCTGACTGCATCAAATGAAATTCTCACTTCTATACGAGTATATATATATATATATATATATATATATATATATATATATATATATATATATATATATATATATATATATATATATATGAATAAAAGTAATTTCATATTTCAATCTGTTTATTTTCGGAAAACTGATGTGAATTTTCACATTTTCATATTAATGACGTTTCACAAAAATCTCATTCGGCATTTTCAAGTGATGCGTGTTATACTTCTTGATCTGAAGGAACAACAGTTATATACATAGACAGATAAATATATTTAACTGTGATTTTTTAAGAGTTATGTTTTTCAGGTTGGCGGCACTGGTTGGTAATGGCATCCAAACGTCATCTGTCAAATTGAAAAGATTTCAGTATACTCTGCCATTCCATCATAGAAAGACTCACAAACGATTGCATTTAATATCAAAATTAATCGGATTAAATTGAATTAAACTAAATTAATTTGATATCAAATATCAAATTTACTATCAAAATTCGTGTCTGTGAAAAATGTGTATCGTTTGTTACGACCATATTATGGTCGTCATAATAGACCTGGTGAATCAACAATTCGTGCTGTTATCACAAAATTTCTCACCAAGTTTACTTCGTTGGACATTAAACCATTGCGTAGCGTACAGTGTTAAGGAGGATCGTGAAATGTCAATTCGTCGCCGTTCTCAGCAATTGGGCATGTGTTACTCAACCACATGGAAAATTTTACGTGTTGATTTGGGTTTGAAAGCCTATTAAATTCAACTTCTGCAAGAATTGAAGCCGAATGACCTACCACAACGTCTAATTTTTGATGAATGGGTCTTAGAACAGCTCAATGAAAATCCGCAGTTTTATCTAAAAATTGTGTTCAGCGATGAGGCTCATTTCTGGCTTAACGGATATGTATATAAACAAAACTATCGCATCTGGAGTGATGAACATCCACATGCCATACAAGAATTACCGATGCATCCCGAAAAAACGACAGTTTGGTGTGGTTTATGGGCTCATGGCATCATCGGTCCATTTTTCTTCAAAGACGACCGTGGAAGAAACGTTACCGTCAACGGCGAACGATATCGAGCCATGATACGCAACTTCTTTTTGCCCCAGCAAAAAGCAACTTCTCGGCCCCAGCTGGCCGAGTTGAACTTAGTTGACATGTGGTTTCATCAAGACGGTGCCACATGCCACACAGCGCGTGAATCAATGGATATGTTGAAGGATGAATTTGGTGAGCAGATTATCTCTCGAAATGGTCCTGTGATTTGGCCACCAAGATCATGCGATTTGAAGCCTCTGGATTATTTCTTGTGGGGTTATGTAAAGTCGTTAGTGTATGTGGACAAGCCGAACACGATTGACGCCTTACAGGATAACATAACACGCGTAATTTGTCGGATATAGGCCAAAATGCTCGTAAAAGTGACGCAAAATTGGATTTTTCAAATGAACCATTTGATACGTAGCCACAGACAACATTAACATGAAGTTATCTTTAAAATGTAAATGACAAAGGCCAAGTTATCAATTTCAATAACAATTTTGAATATATGATGAAAATTTAGTGTTTTTTTTGATAAAAAAAAACTACGCTTGAAAAATCATTCATTATATATATATATATATATATATATATATATATGTATATATATATATATATATATATATATATATATATATATATATATATATATATATATATATATATATATATATATAAGTAAATGACGAGTCCCTTGCAGAACGAAACATATGTCTCGCACTTCCATCAGGTGTGGCATCGATTTCAATATTTCTCTAACATTTATCCTTTGAAGGATAATGGAGACATCACATCGTACACGTTCACATATCTAGCTCTACAATAACATTCTTTCGGTAATTTTAATTTTTCGAATGAATGTTCTTGTGTTCATTTTCTTGAATGATTTTTAGCAATAACAGGCTTATTTTAATGTGAAAAACTTTATTTTCGATTAACGTTTCGTTGTATATAATAATTTGTCAGAACTAATTAATATTAGTTCTGACAAAGTTGTGATATACAAGGAAACGTCAACGAAAATGAAGTTTTTCACATTAAATAAGCCTGTTATTGCTGAAAACATTAGAAATAAACTATCTTAACTAACAGGCAGAGCTGGCTATAAATCATGAATTGTCTCCAAATATCATATATATATATATATATATATATATATATATATATATACTATATATATATATAAGAGAATATATTGGATTGGATCCGAGACCCTTTTTTGTTTGATGCAAACAACATTTCAGTATACTATATATTTCTTTTGAGAGTGCGATAATTTTTTCGACAAATTATTCAAAATTCTTATTGAACATTATAAAGCAGAGCATACCTAAAAAATGGCAGAAACAAACTTAATGTTGAACGATTTAAGGTTATATTTATCATGAACAATGAACTATGTCTCCATTATCCCACCTTTTCATCGATTATCTAGGGATAAATGAATTGAATTATAAAATCAATTCAAACAAATTTAAAATTGAATTTGTCAGTTGAAATATGAAGAGATAATTTCAACGAAACTCGCAAAACGACTGAGTAATTCATACCTGAGAATAAATTCTAAAACCGAAATTCACGTTCTGAGTTTTAATATCATTAATGGTCCAATCTTAAACATTTGATAAATCGTCGTATAATGTCGGAAAATCCATATGAATTATGAAGGTTTGCGAGAAATACTGACAAAAATAAATTTATCACTGGAAGCATGTAAAATGAAATGAAAAGAAGCCTGCTACAAGATTATTCGGGGCTTTGAATGTTTTTACAAGACAATCCAGAGGGGAGTTTCAAACAAAGAAGATAGCTTCTCAAGAAAATGGCGCCAGTAATATGACGTCTGTGGATAAGTACGCCTCGCTGGAGGTTGCCGCAGAATGTCTGGCAAGAACTTTATTCACGGTAGGTATATCGACACCGAAGAGATAATGAGATTAACAATTCATGCATGAGAATTTATCGGCTTTATTTCAATGGGCGCTGAATCGAGGCAAATTCTCACATCTTCATAATTCTGTTTATGGAACCATCTTACAACTGAGGAATTGAGACAGGTGATAATTTTTATATATTTTATGAATAACAACATCGAACAATCAATAATTGAAATTTTTCTCCAAGTTTGAATACTATGTAATTTCCTCAGAATGCTGATTTGTTAAAAATTCACGTAAATAATAATAATTTCATGGTCAATTTCAAGGTCTTCGTGATATGAATTATTAAGTACATATAATAGTATCGTAATTTAAAATTCACATCTTCACTTTTTTTTTGTCCAAAATAAAGATTTTTCCCACAGACACCATAGCCTCTGGTGAGTATGAAATACATTTATCTCAAAGTACTGACAATTTTAATTATGTAAAATTACAAACATACATGCAGATATATACATATATTTACGATACAATCAGAGAGAAAAAATAAAATGTTATCTACCATTTTACATTTTTAAATATTCACCAGTTGATGAATAATGGATCTAATTTAGTTAATTTAGTAGTTTTCATCCAGTTTTTATCTCAAATTTGAACTTCTTTATGTTAACGAAAGTTCTAAACTCTAATGTTGATTGATTATGAATTTTAGGTACTAAATAACTACGGAAGCATATGGACTTACTGTATTTCGGAATTGATGATGCGTTGATTTTCTTGGCTCTTTTACCTGGTGTTCATACAACAAAGTTCAGTTAAGTAACAAATGTCAATGTTTTTTTGTACGATTTAGCAGTCATATGAAAAACAGTATGCGAATATCTAATATGTCAATTTGTTCATAGATCAGGTCGGTAAGATATCTCATATTCTTTACCAAGAATTTTTAGCGCCCATTTAAGTGGAATACCTAGCTTTTTACTGTATCATACGCACCATCCCATGCAACAATACCATATCGCATCAAACACTCCGCCAAGGCTTTGCAAATTATTGTTAGATATTTTACATCCAGGATAATTATTCGAAGATGTTTGAATTTAGTTATTGATCCTATAAGCACAAGTATTAGGGGTTTTACATGTAGGTCCCATTATTGGTGCGAATCCAGCCTGATTCCTAAATACTTACATTCGTATGTGGAAGGAATGGTAAATATACTATCTGCTGTCATTATAATGAGTGGTTCATTTGATGGTAGCAATTTCTTATATACAGAAAAACGGATGTATTTTGTTTTTTCTATATTTATGATTATTAGCTGTTGCTTTAACCATTTATAGATATTTGAAAAATCAGATTCAGATTAGGTTTTGAAAGTGTTCGTTCCAGTTTACTGCTGAGTAAACTTGAGGGTCATCAGCGAAACTGATTAAAATCAGTTAGTGAATGGAAGATAATTATCTTCCATTCACTCTAAGAAATATACTTTTTTTATTTGTATAGATGGTTGAAAGAATTATTGGTTCTAATATAGTTCCTTGAGTAGCATAAAGTATGGTAAATATTTTTTGAATTCGGTAAAATGCGAAATCATAATTTTTGTGAACTATGTATTTCAAATGAAATGAGCTCATAATTCATTCCATAAACTAATGAAATGTATGAATGCATTTTGCACCGCTCATTAATTCGGATAATTATTTTTCGCTGTAACAGAAATAATTTTGAACTCACATTTTCTAACACATTACATAATTGTATGATCTTTTAGCAAACATTGATGAAGAAACATTGAAAGACGAAACAAACTGCATATTTCTCCCATTTTGTTTGTTAGTGAAGCTTTTGATGATTCTCATAACTCCATTCACGAATGGATAAGAGTGTTTTAAATGACAAGTCTAGTGCAGATGGAACAACAAGTACAGGATGCTCATCAACTTTATATGAAGTCTTTATGATGGCTGTTGTGGTCGATGTGATATCTACTTTGATCAGCTGATTTTGAGATGCCACTAAGAACAACGCAATAGGATCTCGTGATATTTTCATGAACTTCTGTTGTCTACATTTGATTTAGTAATATATAATATTTTATATATTACTATATTTACATATATAATACATAGATTAATGTACATCTCAAATCTTAGAAGCATACGACTTACTCTATATTTCTGTCTTACAATCGATGAGAGGGTATGTGAGGATTAAATCGTTGCCTTTCATTCGTTGAACGTGGCGTGACTGATGAGTACCGTGTAGTACGAAACAGTGACTGTCTTACGCTTTCAATAAGTGTGTATTTCTGACATGTTTTGAGAAATGACAACGAGCGATTCTACAATCGCAACCTAGATGGCGCATTACTTCATCAAATTAGATGGAATTGTTCAAAAAAACTAGACTTGTAAAATGTAGTATTTTAATTGATAAGGACGTATGAAACTTTCAATGTAGATGTATTCATGTGCTTTTCATTGACTCTTAGATTTGAGATGTACATTAATCTATGTATTTTATATATATACATATACATACATAGATCGGAATGAGAACATATTTAAAAAATATTATGTTCTAAAAGTAAAATCTACTATGTCATGAGTTCGCATTATTGCATATATTATGAATGAAAAACAATAAAAGGATAATTTTTATGCGTGGTTGAGAAAAAACTGGAAAATGCCTTAGACTATCTTGTCAAACCGAAGAGCAAACACAATTTGTGGTAATTCTATTCACTACAGATAAATAAACATAACCATAAATATAATAAATCAAAACAGATGATAATTTCTGAGTTCAATGAATTCATTGATGAATTTCCTGGAATGGGAGAAAATCCAGTCTTTTACAGTTTCTTTGTATGACTGTATGTTTACTGTGAAAATTGTTTTAAAAAGTCACACTTAACCTATGGTATTATTGCGTGGGGGGAGCGCTGAACTCACATCTGACTGAGTTGGGTGTTATTCAGAGATCGATGCTAAGAATAAAGCTGAAAAGAGACAGGGTCTATGCAACTGATGCAGTATATGAGGACAGTGAAGTGTTGGATATTAGAAAGTTGTATTTACATAGAACATTAATTTTTTGCTGTCAAAAATGCACGGGCATTGCACATCCTAATCATATCCATGACACCAGATACAGAGATACAATTTCGTACAATAATAGAATGGTAATCGAATTGGACAGCGACACTTAAATTAATTGATATGTAAGATGTACGACATTCTTCCAAAAGATTAACTAACTGACAAATCGTTTGAGATCCTTTAAAAAACAGCTGAGTAAATGGTTGCTACATGTTTTTGTTGTATAAATAAGAAAATTGTGCACATAAAGACAAGAGTCATATAGAAGGTAGAGTAAGTATACATACCTCTCATAAAAGTTACAACTTCAGAGAGATCAAATTGCCCGACATGTTTGTTTACCCTGTTAAATATATATAAGGATATATGTATTTGTTCTTGGCTTTTTTTTTCATGTACTTTCAAATTTTGTTTTGATTTGTGGGTGCATATTCATGATGGTGTTAATTAAAAATTCTATCAATTAATTTAGGGTAAATGAATATTATTATTATTATAGTTCAATATAGGTCTAGATGGCAGGTATACAAAACTCCTCTGAGAAAGAGTTTTATTAATTTTTAGAAACACATAATCATGAGATTCACTTCTTGTGCCATACCCATGACTCACATAATATGTAGATGATTTAATTTGAATAAAATGTTTATCATCTACATATGATGAAGCCACTGTGTTGGCGAAACAATATTGTTATGTTGAACTTAATTATAGTGAAAATCAAAAAACAACTTAGTTTCATTTATTATGTATTTAGATTTTTATCAAGTATCGGCCCAATCGATTAATGTAGATGATTTGTTTTCATAATGAAATAGAGGTATGCGATTATAATAAAACTTGTAGGTAATTAAATATCATTAATTTCAAATGTGAAAGTAAGAAATTCAACAATATTCTAGTTACAACATTGTATTTGTCGCGTTAACAGAAGTGTTAAGTGCAGAATCTAGGGCATGTAACAAGAGCATCGCACACTCGTGAGGGTTTCATAGGTCGAGTTGGATCATATTATGAACCGCCAGAAGGGTTGGGAAAATCATTTTCTGTGTAATTAACCTTCTATTCGCCATGCGGAAAATATTTCTCGGTTCAAGCGGCACGGGCACGGCAGAGGTAATTAATTCCTTGAAAAAGCTACTATGTGGATGAAAAATATTGCCGCTACATCTTTCGACTCATGGTCGCTATTTAATTGAAAAAATTTAATACCAGCGTAAAACATGTGTGGTGATATGTGTTTGATGTTACACATTTGAAAGGTATTTAATATTGAAACATTTTGGTAGGTTGAAGATATTCTACGTATTCACATGTATTCGAGCCATGAATACCAAACCTAAATACTTATTAAATTTTCTTATTATTTCTAGAAAATAGATATAAATTTTCGTTTTCCTTTTCATTTGAACATTAACTGATTCTAGTAGGTCGTTTCAGTTGAGATGGGAATGATTCATACCTCATTTGTATAGAAAAATGGAATATAACCTTCCCAAACATAGATATTTCTCAAATATCAATTAAAACGAGTAATGCTAACTCTTCTCAATAGAAGATAGCAACATATCTCCGATTTCTCTTGCTTAAACTCCGATTGAATTCACTGGATTCATGAATATAGGTATTGTACACTAATACCGTTTATTTGAATTGATCCTAACAGACTAATGTGTTATAGGATCTGCTGTTAGATTACGTACATTATGAAAAAATTATTGTTTCAATGTGATTAAAACTTATTGCTCCATTTAATAGCGTTTGATTGAACCCGTGATCGAAAAATCGAGTAAGTGACAGTGAAATGTCACTTTGACAGACGCAAAAGTTACCTGTCACTTTCAAGGTCGATTCGTATTTTACGGATCGTCAACGTCACGTCAATATATTTTATATTTTGCATGAGGATGCTTCCATTTAGAGATAACTGCACGCAACGTCAAAATATGTAAAATATTTTGACGTGACGAGATTTTGACGTTCCGTAAATTTCGAAATGACTTTTACATCGACAAATCGTTGTATTGGTTCCATAGTTATTAATATTTTTTTTATTAAAGTTTTCCTACTAAAGTCTCGAACGGGATTATACGGCTCTACAACAGAATTGAAAATAAACTAAGAATGAAATTCAAAGAGATACATTCTTCTTAATGAGCTGAAGTTGAGTTATTTAATTATGTCTTTTTATTCATTTGATTTACAGTCTGCAGGATATTTGAAAGTATGTTCTATTTTATTAATTTTAAGAGGTTATTATTATGGTAGTGAGCTAAGTAGAATTTGAAAATGTTGGTAAAATTTATGTATTAACAATACATTGTTAACAATAAGTCGATTCGGTGAGTGTTCGAAGATATACTCGTTAAAAGATTAATTATTGTGTTAATAATACTATTGCGTCCTAGTCATCAACCTAGTTACAATTTAGATCTTTAGCAACATGAAAGCATACAAATTTGAACTATAAATACTTCTACCTAGAGATTCAATTCTGTATTGTAAGATTGAGCGTTCAATTTGTAAAGATCTAATGGAGAAAACTATTAAGAAGCGGAAGTTGAAACAATTTTCAAAGAATTTCAAGCGAAGCATTTCAAATTAGTGAAATGCTACTTGGTGAATATTATAACGTATGCAATATTGTATATAACGCATTTATAAAGGCAGTGTGCATCAAAAGTTTGATGCACACTAGTCTATATACTCTACTCTTAGGAGTGAAGGTCCCTCACTAGGAAGAGGAAGGTACTTCACTCGGTTCGAATCCCGTGTGAAACAAGGACGTTTGTGAATGTGAAATGAGTTTGAGGGTTTTATAATTGAAGATATCATAAGATGGGTGATGTGCATAGCTTATAAGCCCCAAAAAAGTGTCATGCACAACTGAGACAGGCATTATGCTTCAAAATTAGAAATAATCTTATTAAAAACTTCAAAATGTTTTAACATCCGAAGATCATCGAATTAACCACCTTATTATGTATTTGATTCAATAATAACTAGGCAAATTATAATATATATATATATATATATATATATATATATATATATATATATATATATATATATATATATATATATATATATATATATATATAGCTGCTGCTTACAAAATAGAAGTAAGTTTGTGCCACCATTTTGCAAAATACTATGAACTTAAGAATGAACATTTTTTGGATTTTTGTCTCACGTAATTATGTCGCACGTAAAGGAGAAAAGAGTGGGTCGACAAATAGTGACATTATGTGACGAGGGGTGGGAGAAGTCCTGAATTTCATGTCACATTTCGAAATCTACATGTTGGAACACGTACATTGCATCATTAACGAAACACTCGAAAACAGTTGTAACTTTATCTGAACCCGAACGTAAATTCGCCCCACTGTTACTTCGGCTAGCATTGGACCTCCGAGAAATCACAAAAGAGTCAACAAGAAGTTTTGCCCATCGCGAAAATTCGTCCTCGAAGATTTGCACTAGACGTGCCAGAGATATTCTTTGTTTGTATGATGATGATGGTCATGTTGATTGAAATATATGTTGACACCACGAATGTATCTCACATTAACAACCCAAAAGATAACGAAGTGATATCACTAATTTTTCTTCAATTAATATTAGTAATAGTTTTTGTTCTGCTAATTTCTTGAAATGTTCGTCTTGATGTTTATTTTATGAAAAATAATTCAAATGGAAATAAACCAAATTCGGGAACTATTTCAATTCAATAATTTCTAAATGGAAAAGTGTGTCTTCACATTAGGAGTGAAGTCTCACAAATGTGACCAGCGGTGACAAGGATGGAGAAGGGGTCAAAAGTCATGAAATATGAGTGACATAATTTATGGATAGCCTTATGGATAAGTTCAATAACATATTTTTCAATAATATGGGTTGACTTATCGCATAACACTTGGTGCAACATTGTTTAGAAGTATAACAGTAAATTTCAAGAACTTCGCTTGATTCAAGATTGTCTCTGAAATGAAATTTCTTTAGGTGCGACTAAGGGCTAACTGGATGCGTTAGACGATGACTGAAGCGGTATATAACTCAAAAGTTGGTGGTGCAGTCATCTTTAAGTGGATATGCGTCATTCATTTATACATATACATTTACACAAAATTTTGTATCCGATTTCACAAATACATGATACTGCTATTGTTCGATGTGTTAACATACACAATCCACCTTTGATTTTATTATTGTTCTAAACAAAACTGTAAATATAGAGTATTATTGAAGGTTCCAGACTTTTAAATGCCAATCACAATCAGTTATCAACGATTAGAAGGTACACCATAGAATGAATTTCGCGAAATAAACTCAATTAATCCATGAATACTTCTCTAGTTCAATCAACACATTAGATGGTACGACAATTGAAAGGTTTTCTTGAGGAATTCGTAAAATTAGCACACTAGAGTTTATGTTTCTCATTTCAGTTAAAATAAATATATCATTCTTATAAATTAATTTGAATTAATGAACTTATTATATATAACGCTCGATATGACTCATATAATATGAAGCTTATGATGGGTGATTTTTTAAGCGTAGTTTTTTTTAAATCGAATAAAACACTCAATTTGCATCATATATTCAAAATTTGTATTGAAATTGATAACTTGGCCCTTTTCATTCACATTTTAATGATAACTTCATGTAAATGTTGTCCACAGCTCCGTATCAAATGGTCCATTCGGAAGGTCCAATTTTGCGTCACTTTTTCGAGCATTTCGGCCTGTATCCCACGAATTACGGCTGTTATGTTATCCTGTAAGGCTTGAATCGTGTTCGGCTTGTCCACATACACTAACGACTTTACATAACTTCACAATAAATAATCTAGAGGCGTCAACTCGCATGATCTTGGCGGCCAATTTCGAGAGATAAGCTGCTCACCAAATTCATCCTTCAATATGTCCATTTTTTCACGAGCTATGTGGCATGTGGCACCGTCTTGATGAAACCACATGCCAACCAAGTTCAACTCGGCCAACTGGGGCAAAAAAAAGTTGCGTATCATGGCTCGATATCGTTCGCCGTTGACGGTAACGTTTCTTCCACAGTCGTCCTTGAAGAAAAATGGACCGATGATGCCATTCATGATAATTCTTGTATGACATGTGGCTGTTATCACCCCAGATTCGACAGTTTTGTTTATTTACATATCCGTTAAGTCAGAAATGAGCCTCATCGCTGAGCACAATTTTTCTATAAAACAGCGGATTTTCATTAAGCTATTTAAGCTAAGACTGAAAATTAGACGTTATGGTAGGTCATTCGGCTTCAATTCTTGCAGAAGTTGAATTTTATAGGCTTTCAAACCCAAATCAGCACGTAAAATTTTC
The DNA here is from genome assembly GCA_030704895.1 of Henosepilachna vigintioctopunctata. Lineage (NCBI taxonomy): Eukaryota > Metazoa > Arthropoda > Insecta > Coleoptera > Coccinellidae > Henosepilachna > Henosepilachna vigintioctopunctata. Next base: position 760,331 of record JARQZJ010000141.1, on the reverse strand, counting down.
CATGTGGTTGAGTAACCCATGCCCAATAGCTGAGAACGGCGTCGACATTTTACGATCCTCATAAACAATGTACACTACGGCTGCAATATTCTCTTCAGTAAGCATTGTACGCATGCCAGACAATGGTTTAATGTCCAACAAAGTAAACTTGGTGCGAAATTTGGTGATAACAGCACGAATTGTTGATTCACCAGGTCGATTTTGATGACCATAATATGGTCGTAACAAACGATATACATTTTTCACAAAGAACGAATTTTGATAGTAAATTTTAACAATTTGCAATCGTTGCTCGTTCGTAAGTCTTTCCATGATGAAATGGCAGAGTATACTGAAAACTTTTCACTTTGACAGATGACGTTTGCATTCCATTACCAACAAGTGCCGCCAACCTGAAAAACTTAGCTCTTAAAAACTAACCCGTTATAAGCGGTAGTACTGTTCTAATGATGTATCAATATATACTTTTTTTATTTCTTGAAACATGACATATTCATTTTCAACTTGATAGTCATCTGGCAGAATAACAGATGATGATTAAGTAAAATAGTTGAAATTTTACTCTTGCGTGTGTAATGATAACATTTTCTAGTTTTTTTTGAATCCAGCAGGGTATATCTTTCAAAATATGAGAACGTTCGCTAGAGCTACCGTAATAAATACGCGAGAAAACTAACATTGAATTCAGAGATTCCTTCTTCGCTCTGTAGGCCCCCGATGGCTGAAAATCGAGCTGATACACAGTTGATGTACTCGCACCGAACTCTAATGGAGAACGTCGTAAAGCCGGCGAGATACGCTTAACGCGTTTGTGGCAAATTGAACATACATTAGTGTAACTTCGATGCGATATATCGGAGATTTAGTATACGTATCGATTTTGTAGGATATTGTGTTGTATTTACACCTCCGCAGTATGGCGTTGATGATATTCAAAGCAAGAGACTGGATTGTCACTCAATTTCCACAGCAAATATAAAGGTGACATTAAATCTCCATTACATGAAATTTAGATAGGTACGAAATCTGGAGAAGTGATTTCGAAGATGGATTTGAAGATCTTGTATTATAGATATGCAGAATATGTCTAATAGTATTCACACGATATAGAAACAGTAGAGTAAAATTCTCTATACGAAACATTAATTAACGACCGCATTTTATGAAAGCAGTATGATGAACGCTTTTAACACAAGAATTACTGTCATTATTCTACAACTATCATTCTTTTTTCATCATATCTTTGTGTTCTGTGTTCTTTCTTATCTCTGTTGAGTATCAATTATTATTAATTTCGATCTAAATTGGCGCAGTTAAAAAACATGGTGTCTGATTACAACATTTGCAGAAAATAATTATATATAAATTATAAATATTATATTTCGACTTCAATTTTTTGAGAAAACATCTTGATGCAATTTATAAAAAACCTCAATGTTTTTCTGTTGTTCGAAGTGGAAATAGATTCCCTTGAGAACAAAACTGATTTATAATATAACTGATAATAAATTTACATTCATGGAGTGAATTCAAGAAAAAACTTCACCTTTCTCTCTCTCTCTCTCTCTCTCTCTCTCTCTATATATATATATATATATATATATATATATATATATATATATATATATATATATATATATATATATATATATATATATATATATATATATATATTTCAAGCTATATATATAAATATATATATATATATATATATATATATATAAATATATATATATATTCATATAGCCTGACAAACCTGTTTTTTTATAGATATATATATAATATATAAGTTGGCATTACTGCTTTTTAGAGGTATAGAACTTTAAGCTGGCATTACTGCTGAAGATGGCGACCGATTCAACAGCTGAGAAGTGATTTATTCTCAGTTTGGTTTGGCAATTCATCATGAATAGACTCACGCTTGAACGACTCTTGCAAATAGTGCAATAGTTGTATATGTAGTTGTATAAGTCATTGGTCTATGCGGATAAGCTACAAACGCTTGACCATTTGGAAGACAATATTCGCCGTGTTATAGCCGATATACGGCCACAAATGTTGGAAAAAGTCAAGAAAAATTGGACGTCTAGATTGAACTACACCCGAGCCAGCCGTGGCGGTCATATGCCAGAAATCGTATTTAAAATGTAATGCCACAAGATTATCTTTCGAATAAAAAAAAATTCTTGTCAATCGAATGATGCATCGTTGTTTTATTGCAATTTAAAGTTCTATACCTCTAAAAAACACCACCGTATATATAGAATGGTTTTATTGCCGTTGGATATGATTATTTTATTGAATATTTTTAGCACTAACAGCCTTAATGATTAAAAAATATTTATTGGTGTTAACGGCTGCTTGTGAACTGCAACTTTATCAAAACTACTGAATAAAATGAAGATTTTTAGAATCAAAAAGCCTGTTATTGCTCAAAATGAAAACGAGAACGAACCTATCACTTTCGACAGAATATTAAGTGCGCTTCGAAAGTGATAGTGATGAATTCGTTATAGTTGACAATATATGTGTAGACAGCTCCCTGAGAGGCTTGTTTGAAATATTTCGGTATTTTGATTATTAATAGTCTCAGTATTTACTAGTATGAATGATTTGTGAATCTTGAAACAAGCTATCTTTTTCCCCGCTTGGGCGTGATCTGGAGAGATTAGGCATGTCACTATTCTTACACATTGCATACATATGTCAAATGTGTTCGAATGAAATGTCTACAAAGTCTCTACGTACTCTTACTTATGTTGTCATGAGTAAGAATCTAGAACGCTAGGGTGAGTTAATACGTCTTGTCTTCGATAGAGGAGCTCACGTGAAAGTTCACAAAGTGATGTTCTCTTCATTCGGATATAGGACCTGTGGGCGTTTTGAAAGACATCAATCCTTGATTGATTGTTTGAATAAGAATTGATGATCCATAATAAAGATGAAAGAATTGTATCATATTATCATTCAACAAGATCGATGATTTTCGAAGAGCACTTAATATTCACTTTCGAAAGTGATAGGTTCGTTTTCGTTGACTTTTGTGTAGACAATTCCTTGAGAGTTTTTTTTTGAAATATTTCGATTAAGAGTTTCAGTATTAACCAATATGAATGATTCGTGAATCTTGAAATAAATCGATAGATACATACGTGTATTCAAGGATGTTGTTCCAAGTTTCAAGACAAATAAAAAACACGTGTTTTCCCGCATTGCGATAAATTTGCATATTCCAAGGATATCAATCATCATAAATTGTGGTTTCACAAGGCGCGCTAAGAATCTTATTTCAAATATTTTCTGAGAATGGTGATATATGTGCGGGCGAATCAATATCAGGGAGAAAACAGCAGAGAAAGGAAAATTGTAAGTGGATATAAAACACAATCTGATACTTTCCCCAAAGACTGTGGAGTGGAGGAAGACTCGAGTCTGGAAGTCCGGCACTATACGTATATGTTGTCAAAAAGAAATTGATACTGTGAATGCCTTCGAGAATAAATACAAAAACGGGTCATCTGCTCCTAACCGATGGTAAAAATGATACTTGCACGAGTAGAGAAATATGAGATTGAGGTTATCACACTTAAGTTGTCCCAAGATGTGAGATGAAAATTTATCCCAAAGATATCAAGTTTTGTTCGTTAACTGAATTTACTGTGGTTTCGGGATATCAATACTCTGAATAATGAAAGCTAAGAATCATCGAATAAAATATTTCGTTGCAAGTGAGAATCCTCTCGAAAATAGTTATATATATATATATATATATATATATATATATATATATATATATATATGATAATAAACGTCTTTATTTCAAATTATCTGATAGGTTACATATATAATAAAAAACCAACAGAGAACTTAAAATGACGTCAGAACTACAACCTTCAACATAATCTTATAAGTCCTATATCTTCATTTTCCACTCAACACACATGAATTGAATTTATGGTAATTCTACCTTTCTAAATAGTCATTCAGTGAGTACGGTTCCAATGTAATGATCATATCTTTAACTTTTTTCTTAAATCCTTTCATAGTGAATATATATATATATATATATATATATATATATATATATATATATATATATATATATATATATATATATATATATATATATATATATATATATATATATATATATATATATATATATATATATATATATATATATATATATATATATATATATATATATATATATATATATATATATATATATATATTGGTATATATAACTTGGATTCATGCAGACCATTATTTATAAAATATGGAATTATGCCTTTGCCTACATTATGGATATATAACGTTCTTCTAGAAATACATAAGGATGCAGATACACTGATAAAACAGTCTGATCTAGATAATTATAATACAAGGGGCGCAAATAATATCCGAACAAATAAGTATCGTCTAAATAAGTCGAAAAAAAACTCGATAGATTATAATTTATACAATGTCTTATCTTCCCACTTCAAAGAGCTTTCTGTCAATAAATTCAAAATAAACATCAAGAAATATCTTCTGAGATTTTGCTTTTATTCTGTCAGCGAGTATTCGCAGCACTTCAAGGCAAAGTCATTAATATGAACATGCTCACCACATCCTTTTATGTGTTAATTTTTATTATTTTGTGCATTATACGAAGTTTTTTTTTTCAGTCTTATGGATAATTAATCACTAAGTTTACGAAGTCTACACTTATTAGACTTCAATCATTATTTTCATTTTGGTTTAATTTTTTTATATTTATCTAATATTTTTGTATTATTATCTCATGTATGTTCATTGTATTTGTGGAGGAGTGGAAGAATGATTCGTCAAACTCTACCATTTGTAAGAAATTTGTTTTCTCTACAATAAAGATATTCTATTCTATTCTATTCTATATATATATATATATATATATATATATATATATATATATATATATATATTATTTTGAATGTTTTTAGCAATAACAGGCTTCTTTTAATATGAAAAACTTTCATTTTGCAGATGTTTCGTTGTATATCACAACTTTGTCACATTCTTTTGGTTAGTTTGAATTTTTCGAATGAATGTTCTAGTGTTCATTTTCATATATATATATATATATATATATATATATATATATATATATATATATATATATATATATATATATATATATATATATATATATATATATATATATTCTCGAAATTGATTTATTGTCTGTTTAAGATATTTTATTTTGAAAGTTTTTAGCAATAACTTTTTTTGATATGAAAAAGTTTATTTTTGTTGACGTTTCGTTGTTATATTACAACTTTGTCAAAACTTTTGACGAAGTTGTGATATAACAACGAAACGTCAACAAAAAACTTTTTCATATCAAAAAAAGCCTGTTATTGCTAAAAACTTTCAATATATATATATATATATATATATATATATATATATATATATATATATATATATATATATATATATATATATATATATATATATTTATTGGTGGTTACTCTAGGTTGTTGAATATTATGGGTGATCTGAGGGCGAAAAGTAGAAGGTGGTGAGTTTTTAAGGGTACGAAACAGTTCATCTTGATTTCCCCAAAACTACAATTCTTATGGAAAATAGTGAATGGAAAATAGTTGTCGGTAATGAAAAGATGTTCAATTTTTGCATACACACTTTTTCCACATAACCTCAACATTTATGTGGAAAATTCGAATATGGAATATGGATAGCCGAATTTGTGAAAGAATAATGGGTAAATTCAACTATTTTTTCGTAAATTTTTAAAACATAGTTTTGAGATTTGATAGGTCATAAAAGTATGGTGATATTTTTTAGCTACCTTGAAGAGAGGTACTCTACTATTCAGTCAAATCTCTCATTTAAACTATTCAAATAATTCTCGAATTCTCAAAATTTATACAAAAAGTAAATGACAAATGAAAAGAATGCGCTGTACTAGTATACTCCATTACATAAAAACATCGAATTAATTCACAAAAAATACTGAAAGGAGCATCCTCAATAATAAATGAAATTTAAGCTTCAAATTTCAATATTAGGTCAGCAATGTTCACAACAAGGTAACCTTATTCAAATAAATTGGTGTGTCAAGCAGAATTGGTATTCACAAGCAACATAATATCAATAGAAGCTTGGGATAGAACAAACATCGAAGAGGCAAAACGACCAGAAACTGATCAGATTAACGACAAGACAAACGTTAAGTTGTGTTACGTATAACGAATCACCAAAGAGGTGCCTGGGGGGAATGGAAACACATGTTGGTCGAAAGTTGAAAACTGCTTTTTAACCTTCGCTCGGCTAATATAATATGAATGGTACTTTGCACCTCCCGTGTTTGTTGAAATCTTCAGTTGCATGAACTTTATAATAAGTTTTTTGAAGGGTGAATTTTATTGATTTTTCTGTGTTCTTCTTTGCGAAATTTAAATTCGATTTTATATGTCTTTGATGCATTTTTGAATACTCATTGCCATCCTTTCGACCCACTTTGAGATTTTTCTGAAAATATCGGGTTGTATTCCATTCTACCCAATTACAATTACAATACATTACAATTTATTGCTTGATTTTTTCTATGGTTCAAATGAAGAAAGATATTTTATTTCAATAGTAATTACAAGCAGATGTAATAAATACATTTTCAAAGGTGGATAAACAAAGTTTATCCACAAAGAGGAGTCAATCATGACGAATTAATGAGTCGATTTTGTTTAACCTCATTATAGGGCAGGAGAGAAACATTATCACTCAAATTCTTATACAAATTACTGCACAATATTACTGACTGTCCTCCTCTCTTGCCCGCTTTGAAATTTTGTGCCTCTTCAAAATTCGCGTACTATGAAATTATTCCACCTAGAGACTCCAAGGACCAACCCGTTAATACAATCCCCCATTTGGTTTATGGAGTTTACATTCGATACATTTGCTAATTACTGTGACATTCACTTTGACTCCATAGTAGTTATTATTATGGGTTACGTGAACAAGGAAAATTTACTAAAATTAATTGAATTAGATTGATTTCTCTGTAATATTTCATTTAATTTTATTTTTTAGTTATTATCTCGTTTTTTCAGATAAGATTGAGCTTTTTGTTTTATTTCTTTTGATTTTATTCATTAATTTATTCAGTTATTATTAAACGTTATGTTTTTTTAAACATTATTTTCTGTAATTGGGTATTATTCCTGTTGAGAATGGAGAACTTATTATAAAGACATTGTAGGAGCTCATTTATTGGCTTTAGTATTAAGTGCCCTCAAGTCTTGCGATGAAGTTCCACCAAATGACAGTCGCTTATTTAAATCTCTATTGGATCTGCCATTCACATTCGTTCGATTCACTAATTGCTTAAAACTTAAGTCATTGTGTGAAGCAACATATTCGCATGGAAGCCTTATGTAAGGTATCTCGTTTTTTCCTTGATTGCGTCTTTCACGTAGCGTCTTTCAGATTTTCGTGTTGAGTTCTATTTGAAACGTACCATGGTGCATTTGTCATCATTATAGGGATTTAGGCCTGCTTCTTTGCTTTATCTTCGACTTTTGGTGCATCTCCAGAGCTCGATTATATATGTCCAGAGTGATATTGAACTTGTTCTAAAGATGAGAAGCTGATCCCCAATGTAAGTATTGATTTCCTACCGATAAGCTAGTATAATTTCTCAATTTTTGAGTTCATGGTTTCTGCTTTCTAGTGGTATATTCTTTCTATTATAGTTTTTTGTCGAAGAGATGTCCAGGTATACACTGCAGGAGATACATTTACACGAACATGATTTATGCGGTCTGGGGAACCTTCACCTTTGAGCAGTTTGAATTTAACTTGCATAGATTCAGTCTAATTAGTCTTAATTCTCAATTTTCGCAACCATATCTGTATCTTGTTTATGTCGTTCTGTAGCACGTGTGAAGTTTCTGCTGGGTCCTCAGCGTTGGATGAAGTAGGTGTGTCGTCTGCCAAGGTAACCATTGCTGTGCATAGATCAGAAGGTAGATTTGCTGTATATAACAGATACAGTAGGGGGCCTAAAAAACTCCCTTGTGGTACTCCAGATATTATAGGATTTTTATCTTTCATTCTCACTAACGAAATTTTTATTATCCAAATGGGATCCTAACAGCTCCAAATATGTCGAAAGATGAAATTTGTTAATTCTGTTGTCCAACCCTAAAGCCACAGTTTATCGAAGGTCTAACTCACTTCAAGAAATGAGGACGTGGGGTATTATTTTTCTTTCAGTGCTTGGTTCACAAAGTAACTAATTCTATAGGTTTGCACTGCAAACTGTAATTGTTCGAAGTACAAACTGGTGGTGTAGTATACATTTCTGTGTAATTGAATGCTAGTTAATCTTTTCCACTACGAGCCTTTCTAGAGTTTTCAAAGTTATTTTCTATTTTAGCTTATCACGATTCTTTTGTCGGAACTATTTTCAATAATTCTCCAGCGGATTATGCTTTTGAACTAAATAAAGCTTCGATTAATCAGCCGATTTCAGAGTTGTTTTCTGTTAATTTTTCTTGCTAGCACAGTTATTATATCTGCAAATAAATGAATGTTTAACTTTTAATATACATGCTTAATTTTTGCGGTGTGTCATATATATTGAGGAACAATTCTTTTGTATTAAATAATAATAAAATTGCTGGACATTTTTCGACTTTTTTGAGCTTTATAAGAGTACACTTAATACTTGAATTGTATTCAACTATCAATAACTAGTTGATAGGACGAACCATATGTCGACTTCAATGTCGAAGAATGTTGTGAAATTCAGACAAGTGTTTAAAGTAGTTTTTAGACCAAAAGTTATACGATACTCTCTCATTGTTCATTGCATCTATTTCATTCCATATCAATTTGTACGTTTCCAATTGTATTGAATTGGTGTATCAGATACATCTGATGAAGTCGATGAATCCGCGAAATAATGTTTCGTTTCAACAAAATATAGTGCGAATTACAAAAATGAAAGATTGTATTTGAAATATAGAAGTGAAAATAATATTTGGAAACTGAGAGTCATAAATAAATAGATAGATAAGATGTTTCATTCATTTTATGACTAAGTAAACGAATGTGTTTTTCAGCGTAGTTCCTTGAAATGGGACTCACAGTCGCGTCGTTCAGGGAATCGTGATGCAGTTTGGGGACCACTGCCTTAGACAGTAAAATGAAAGGTAGGAATCCATGTAAAACTATAGATGAGATGAATCTAAAACAATAATGAACTACTTGAATTCTAACTCAAATCTAATACAAAGGAAAGGAAAATGAGGTATAAATATATAATTGCGAAGTTTCCATACTACTGAAATATTTCATATTCTGTTGAATATTTCAACTCAAACTCATATTTCGAGAAATCGATATCATATAGCGTGGCATCTACCTTCAATACTTTGAAACAAAAAATTGAAGTTGGAGGCACTATTTTGAACAAATCAAATATCTCAACATGCATTTATAATAAACTTTGAACGAAGACAACAGAAGTGGAGAAATGAAAATGGAAATGTGTTTGGCAAAGTTCTGGAACATGTTGGAAATCATATCAAACTTGTAGACATGAATCAAATTTTATTTGTCTTGATATATAAGAATTCTCGGAATAAAATCTGAGACCTGCTCGAACGGAAACTAGAAACTTGTAATCATTTTCTGTCAGGTACGTAAAGGATTCGAAACTATGACCGATATAAAACTTTTTCGTTCCTCGAAAATATCGAGGGTAATTTCGTTTGCGATTGGGAGGAATGATGTAATATATTCAGTACTCAATTTTTATCAGTAATTATAATATTTGAAATGGTTTAGTTAATTTTATTCATAAAACGAAACCAATTTAACTCAAAAATAAATTCGTTTTACTTGAAAATTTTTAAACTGAAATGTCGTCTTCAAAGTTTTGTCTTCACTTCTTCATGAAACGTCCACGAATTTTTGATGGTGGAATATGTGCTTCAAAACTATAACACAGAATAATTTAAAAAAGTCGATCTTCCTCAGTCAAGAGTTGTACAAAAATAAGCTTTCAATTCGAAGTATTTTCGAAAAAGACAGATACTTGACTGAATTTTATTGAAAATCGCTTTCAACTTGACATATGCATAAACAGTAACGGGCTTAAAACACTCTCTTGTGGTACTCCAAATGTTTAGGAAATTTGTTGATTTTGTAGTCCAACCCTAAAGCCAAAGTTTATCGAGCCATAACACACTTCAAGGATTGAGGACGTGGGATATTAGTTTTCTTTCAGTGCTTGATTAACAAAGTAACTAATTCTATGGGTTTGCACTGCAAACTGTAACTGTTCGAAGTACAAACTAGTGGTGTAGTATACTACTCTCTCACAGTTCTTACACATTAAATAATTTTCCATATTTCCAAGTTCCAAGTTTTATACATACTTCATAACTTTCAGTATTTATTTAATGTGAAATTTTTCTGTATTTTGTAGTTTTATAGCGCTATCTTTCGGTGTAAGAGAAATATTTCTGTGGTAACGTATATTTCATCCACCAATATTTTTTTCAAATACACGAACTAGTGAAACTTGTAACCTTACCTGTCAACAGGTATTATAACATTTGTGGAGGACAGGTTTGCTCAACTTGAGGAATATTTTGAAGCAGATGTGTTGGATTCGGATCCTACACCTAGGTATGGACGTTAGTATATGTCTGTGAGTTGAATGATTATATTATAGATAAATAAAAGATAATAGTGAAACACATCTTCAAATCAGATCTGCCACTATCCTCAAAGAGCAAAGTGTTTGACTAATGCGTATTACCAGCCATGACCTTCCCCAGCGAAACTTGGACCCTGAAATCTGCTGATATCCAGAAGCTTCGATCAACTCAGCGGAGTATAGGAAGATAAATGATGGGCCTAACCATACGAAATAGAATAACGCTGCAGCTGGATAAGAGGTCAAACAAAGGAGAGGGATGTCCTGGAGTGTGTAAAAAAGTTAAAGTGGAAATGGGCAGGCCATCTTGCCCGAACCAGAGATGAGCGTTGGTCAGCTGTGGTTGGTGATTGGGAGCCAAGAGACAGGGTAAGACCAAGAAAGCGCCTTCACGATCGATGGGATAAGGAGCTTGTGGATTGGCTGGGTGTTGTCTGGAAGAGAAAGACTGCCGATAGGGAATCTTGGCAAAGACTGGAGGAGGCCTACGTTCTGCAGTGGACGGACAGAGGATATATATATATATATATATATATATATATATATATATATATATATATATATATATATATATATATATATATATATATATTATATGTATATTAATAAGTATACAAAACGAAATATTACTTACAGACTGAAATGACATATTATACACCACATTATGAGGATGTTTCTTTTGATTCACATCCGCTCTTGACTCCTTAACTGTCTTTATCATTATGAAAGTGTTCATCAGACAAATAACAAGTTTCAATCAATCAGATGCTTCAAAAAGTTACAAATGCTACTACGAATTATTTTGAACTACTTCAGATACTTTTTTGAACAACTTTTTGCCTATATAACAAGGTTACTTGTCGAATTTAGAGAGACGATGTTTATTAAACATTTATATGTTGGAAATTCTTATATTATTCAGGTAATTTGTTGAACAAATTTTTACCCTCATAAACAGGTTAGTTGTCATCGTCGGAGAGACGATGTGGACAGTGATGTGTTGAAAACTCTTGTATTGTATGAATGGAATTCTTAATTTCCAAACAAATTTATGTTGCTTAATGCATACTTAAAGCTTTTAAGAATGTAAATACGAGAGAACGAAATGATGTTAATCTCTTTGGAGAATTAGGAAATTCAGATTTATCGGATTATACAATTCGTTAAGTAATATTGTTTGACATGTTGATGTATTATTTTGAGAAGTATTATTCGGAATGAATTCATTAAATCATGAATAATTGGACTTAGTTGTTTTATATCTTTTCTATCATTATTCGTACTTTCCAAATTGATATACCTATAAGACATTTCTGAAATTTCCTTACGTTTTCATCCTTTTCAGTTGTTGACATTTTTGTGTTGTTATAGTTGAATTCATGCTTTCTGGTCATTTTATGTTTATGTAGGTCAGTTATTTGACTGTTTGATAATGTTTAGCCTTTTATATGTTCTGCTCAATTTTCTGCCTATATCGTTTTCATTAAAATTGTTACATGAAAAATAATAAATAATATAAAATATTATAATAAATGGCATAAGTTTTATTCATATAATAATTATTCACATAATAATCAAGGATATGAGTTTTTTATGCAATTGTTTTGCTTTTCTCTTGTGTATAAATTTGTTCATGTGGTTTTGTGCGGTATGTGCTATTGAGAGATTAATTACATGAATTTAATACTTTCACACTCTTTGTGCTCGAAGTTCGAACTGAAATTAAAGCAAGGAAATAATTTTAATGAATTTCATTATACTCAAAAGTATAAAAATATGTGTGAATTCTGTATTTCATAATTTTTCGTAGTAAATAATGTGAAGAATTATTTTACATAATAACATTTTGAATTTCACATTCTTGAAGTGTTTGTCTTGAACATCAAAATGATAGTCTCAATGATATATCGACAATGTTCTACATTATTCTCATTTTTTCAGACAGTTATGGTCGAAAAATCATAACACAATAAATAGTGTGTGAGTGTGTAAAAAACGAATGTTCTTTTAAAGGTTCTGTCGTATTAAGTAGAGTTAATTCGTAGCAAAATTTTCAAAGGACGTGTATGTAGAGGGTTGCTTAATCCAACTGAAATGTCATGACTTCTAATCTACACTGATTTATTACAGTTGAAATTTATTTCAGAAAAGCCAAGGTATCATGCCGGAGAGCACTACAGTAGATTATCGTAGTTACAGAAGTAATGGGATTACAGTGTATACTCTTGAAAAATATGTACTAATTTTTAGTTTAACCCGAAATTTATCGTTTTGCGGGTTTTGGCTTCATCAAGGAGATCACCGAAATGAATGTAGGCCATGAATACAAATACAACAATTATCATTATTCAGAAACAACTTTTTATGCATATTTATGAGAAACAGTCGATTATATGGGTTTGAGTGCTATTTGAAATTTTAAAATTTCATTATTCAATTTAATCAATACTTCATGAGTTAACGATAACTTCAACATAAATATTCAAAAAAAATACCATATACAAATAAATTAATACAATATACCATGAAAAATTTTATATTCCTACTTTTATAATTAATTATAGAAGCAGATATACCTAAATATATCCAGAGGCTTTCTTATATTCTCTCAAAAAATAGGTCGAATAAAAGATATATGAATAAATATATTTTCTTTTTGATACGAAATCGTGATGTGTTGATGTGCGTTCAACGCTTCGGAAACAAATCCTTTTTGTACGTGACTGGTGAAACGACACGTGCTAAGATCGATTAAACAAAAGTTTTGAAATGTTGGAAAACGGCGTGAATCTAAAAATATTCGTTGGAAAATTTTCGCCACAGCGTTGTCGTTTCCGTGAATTGTAATCAACATTTGTCGAGGAATATACCTGCTTTAATTAAGATTGGATTTCAATTTCACAATTCGGACGCTGCTGCAACTTTGACACCTGAGGCTACCTTTTTTTAAGCAACATTGAAAATCGATAGTTTGAACCATTTTATATGGTATACACGGTACTTCCGACAGATATTTTGTAGTTATAGGAAAATTGCTTTCAAATTGTGAAGGGAAAAATGAACGAAAGGAATTCTTCAGGGGACGGTGCTCGGACCTATACTGTTTCTGATAGGTGTTGAACCCATTGTAAAAGCTGAACTGGTTGTGCTAAAAACCAAAAACGTTTTACGCTTTTGAAACGAGAGCCTTTTCAATTAAATGAAAACGAAATTTATTAGCTTCTTGGCTAGTCATAAACCGAACTATTGAGGGTACAGCGTGGGTGCGATTGTGAGTGTAGACCTCTTGTCCATTGCCAATGAGGTGCTATCAGAAGAATCTTGGATTCGTACTTGACTGGCATTTGAAATGGAATAATCAACTGAAAGGCGATTGTTCGATGGAAATATTGAATAGAGTATTTTCAGGTTAAACGTTTTTTAAAGTCAAGGAAAAAGGATGTCACGTTACAAAACTAGACAAGATAATTACTTCGAGATCCGACTTGATGAAATTAATTTCGCTGATGAAAATGTGCTATATTATACTCCAAACTTATATAAAAACTTATTAACGAGAGATCCTTTAATATATTTTGCAATAGAGAATTTGCGATGTATGTTTTTTACATCTGATTTCGATTTTTTCCGCATCTGTTGGCTCATTTGTATATCTATTTATCTTTTACTTTCCTTGTTTCATTCGAGAATTCTTATTTAGTGTGTTGATATCGAATTTCCTAATTTCATTCAATCTCAGAAATTTGATATCACAATTAGTTTAGTTTTCACTTTTTGGAAAAATGTCCTTGGTTTAGATGCTACATACATAACGCGACCATTTGTTATTTTCAACAACCCGGGACATCTAGGAAATTATATATGTACCTAATAAAATTTTTTTTTCGGTGTTTCACAAGTATTTCATTATATAAGATAGAATACCACAAAATAATCAAAGCACTTAATTTCAAATACTTGAGAAGGCATGACTTACTAAACTCCAGTAGTGGATTACCAATTTCAACACAGTTTCATAAAAGATCGCTGTTGGTGTGTACTGCGCAAAAAGAGCAGGGATTTTCGAAAAACGACCTTAAAATATTTGAGCATTTGTCGATACTCGGGAAATAGTTTTTTGAAGGTTCATATGATTCGACAATTTTAGAACTCTCTCAAGTGTGGACATCAATACAAGCTAGCTTCTTTACTCCCAGACATTCTGTGTCAGTAGAATAACACACATTTTTCAAAGTTTTTACAAGAACAATGTAGATGTGAAAAAAATGAGTATATTTTCACTATGATACATTTCAAGTCAACAGGAAGACAATCATCTGCAGTTTCGATCATGTTATGGTTCATGTGGCTCCACATCTAATTCCAATAATCTGCCTGCCGAGTAATTCGTTCAGTTTTGGATACAACTAAATTTAGGAAAAGTACATTTCAAATGATCGTTTTGGCATGTTTGGAAAAGCGGGACTATATCGACCTTGCTAAGGACACCGGGACAGACTGAAGGAAAGCGGGTCTACCCCCAAAAAAGGACGTATGGTTAGGTTATTAGTACACCTCGTTTTCAAAAAAGGAAACTTTACTTATATTATTTTAGTTATAATCCAGATAATCGGAAAATCTATTTGTTCCTATTTTATTGAGCAAATTTTATTCGTTTCTATTTTACCTTCACAATGCGAATTAATTGAATAATTTATACATTTGATAAGATTGTTCTTATATTTCTTCTACACTTCAGATAGTATAACAAGGAAATGTACTGGCTTTTTTGTGAACTGTTTTTGTATCTTCTAGAATTGAATTTAGTGTTCTTTTAATACATGGCGCCTAATAGTAATTGGCGGAGCTTCGATTGTGGTAGGTTAATTGGAAAGAATTTCGGTAGTATACAAGATCAGGAGAAGGTTTCCCACTTCTCACAATGCTATAGAAAAAACATTGGAGAAAGACGAAGAGGCGTATGAAGAAAATTCTGGTTCTTATTGAAATTGAAAGATAACAGTAGCTTTGTTCGCAGTAAGTATTCTGAACCGCTTCAGAACTATTCGCATGCGCAGTTTGAATTTTGGCGTTCGCGAATCACCCAGTTCCGAACTTTTAGTTACAGTTCTGTGTTCGCGGATAAACTGGGACTGGTTCGGAATCGATTCGGAATTGGTTCTTCCGGTTCGAAGGATCAATCTAGAACTGAAAGTTCGGGACTTGCGCATTCACGATAGTTTGGCAATTTGTATCATAGAAAATTATTTCTATGATTTGTTTATACATAATATTCCTTCCTATCATTTCTGATTTCTTTTAGAATGTTGAATTTCAGTCTTTTTCCTTCGTAATTCATCTTTTCAGGAGTTGCAACAGAAATTATTTTTTTTAATATTTGTTGAAGGGGTTTGTACGATAGTTTGTTCCATAAAATACCTTGAAGAACTAATGGAAGGCCCTGCTTCCATGACTTCCTCCACAGAATCATCAGTTCTAGTATTCTCTTTGTAAGTGCATGGTATTGTAACAGTGACAGATGACAATAAAAGTATAAGATTTATATTTTTTTTACTTAGAATATTCTGCATTATATCGTAGTACTCGAACACTTTTCTTCCCCTTCTAGTCTTATTCATATTGTCTACATATTTTTTGTGATTTCTCTCAAGCACTTTCCACCTGTGTTCGCAATTACTTGGTGTAACATGTATATTTGTGATGATTACCATTTCTTTTGCAATTTCTTCAAACATTCTCTTGAAGTTTTTCAATTGCATCGATCCGACATGGTCCCTGTATTTTTGATACAATTCCAAGAGAAGTAGAGTGTTTTGGTGGGTCCATTTATAACTATCTTTTGGTTGTTGAGACATTTCTGAAATCTTACTATCACTAAATGACTAAACGTATCTTGCGATCTTGTGCTTTTGAATATAAATAAATTGGAAAATGGTTGCTTACTTATAAGTCGACTTCCATAGAATAATGTGTTATTGTATTGTTCTTTGATTAGAATGGCAATTGCAAGCGGTATACGGCATATTATTCGATGAGAACAACCGTGATTCGAAAATTCCCTAAACTAGTTCTAAAATTGTTCGCGGGTCGAAATAATTCCGTAACCAGTTCATAACCGAGCATGCGTATTAAATCAATCCCGAATCAGTTATGAATTTGTTCTGAATCGGTTCAGAATCCTTACCGCGAACAAAGCTAGTGTTCGTAGCAAGCAACCACGCTTAGTCGAAGGTCAGAAATCAATAAGGTCGAAATACGAGTACGATTATGTTCTCTTCTGGGTTTCGAACAGGCGTGGCATGGTTACTATATTTTCTAATGAAGCCGTCTTCTCTGCAAAATAGATCCGATCCTGCACCATGATTTTTGCTATTCACAAAATCATGTGCTGACTTTGATAATGTTCTGGCAATTCAACATCACCGTTGGCGAAATGAAAACACCCAGAAATAATGGAATAACGTAAAATGGCGCCGGAACGTGCATGCGAAATTGAACTTTATTAAGGCTAGCGACTTGGCGGAGCACATAAAGCGCTTCATTTGTTCCTAGTTAATAAACACAGCATATTTGTGCCGAATGCAGTCGCTGCTTTCAGCAGAATATTCAGATTACGAAAATATAGTATTGCCCGTAGAGTAGTTGATGTAATAAAAGTTCAGACCTGACTCGTTCATGATATTATGAAATTGTTTTAGTATTGAATGCTTTTAAATATTCCGCCATTTATGATGCTCTTTGAAAATATTATGTTCTATTAACATATATTATTATACAATAGATTATATATTCAATAAAATTATTATTTTGTTATAAAATTTCAGCTGTATTCAAGGCTTTTATTATTTAATGAATGTTTCCTATATTATCTGAAGGCTCAACAGCAAGCGCAGGACACCCCAAATCTATTTTTGCGTTGTCAAGAGATGGAATTTTCATTATATACTCTAATTCATTGGTTCATAAACTTTATAGCTACAGAACGGAAGAATATTTTACGTGTACAATAACTTCAATAAGTGGAAGTTTTTCAAAAACTGAAATATTGTATTCTTTTAGCTATCAGAAAAATATAATGAAGTGAAACAATTTTGAAACATTTCATCCATAGATGGAAAATTTCCACATATCAAAATTTTTCACATTAGGAAATTTAAATATTATGGCAATATCGTTTTCAATTTCACAACAATTTAAGCGGTCTGAACAGCAAATATACGAACAATTTCAAAAATTCTTCTATAAAACAATATTAAAAAAAATGAATGATGAATGTATGATAGTATTCGGCATTTGTGAAAATTTCAAACATGATATACTTACATCGTCTTTTCCTTTCATCACACACATTTTGGCATCTTGTTCGTTTGAATACCAAGTCAGTCTTTGCTGCTCCGTTAAACCATTGAGGCTCAAATTGTATACAAGATTCCTGAAACAAATGAGACTTTAGAAATAAAGCAACAATAATTCTAGAAATATTTGTATGAAGTTGAGGTGAACTATTTAAATTTTCATTGAGATAGATCTCAGAGAATTGAATAATATTCCTGAAATATTTTGTTTCTAGTTATAGTTGGCGAAAAGGAAAAAGGTTGTCTAAATTTGCTACAGACCAAATGAAATTAATTACTGATTATGATGCAAATATTCATTACTATTCATTACTCCTTCAGTACATTAAACCCTCACATGAGAAGAGGGTGGTTGAGGGTGTTCAACTCCCCTTAGTTGCTATCATTAATGTTCTTTTTTGGGTGAAACTTATGTTGAATTTCGTTAACCTTAGATTATTCTGCAGAGAGTCTCACAAAGAGAAAGCCTTTAGATTGAGAATCTGAATCTCAGTTGAACATATACTATCATGTTACCATTCTGTTATCCATTCTTTCAATACGAGTAACAGAAAACCTCATAGCTCAATTGTGGGTGAACCTAATCCCTGATATTTGTGTTGTTGAAGATTGAGCACTGACAGAATCTGAGTTTGTAGCAGAGAAACTCAGAAATGTATCAGAAGCCATATCGAACAGTGACAGGATTTTCCTTATGAAAAGGATTTGAAGATTTTGACAGAGCCTGTCAATTACGGTTTTTAAAATAAAAACTCAATAATAAAATACAACACTCACAGGTCTCGTGTTGTAGTCTGCTGTTCACTGAGATGTGATGAAAATTATTTTCAATAGGTTTGTTGTTAAACTCAGAAGATTTCATTAAGTTATTCAGAAATTGGAATACAATTAAAATAAAAACAGAAAACATTTTATCAAACAATTTTCGATGCACTTTCATGCATTTCAGTTATAGAATAATCACTACAAAGAGACAAATACTACTGATTTTTCGGTTTCAAGCCCCCAAGGAAAACTCCACCTAGAGTTCTGGTCCACAGTATATTCATTACTGAACTTTGAGTTATTTGAATTTGAAGATTAGGTAGGTACTTATTCAGGCAACGTTTATAGTGTAGATAAACTGTAAAAATGTATAAACAATATATTTGTATAACTATTTCATGGAAAAATGAAAAAAAAACCAAAAACTCAATAATAAAATACAACACTCACAGGTCCTGTGTTGTAGTCTGCTGTTCACTGAGATGTGATGAAAATTATTGTCAATAGGTTTGTTGTTAAACTCAGAAGGTTCCAAAGTTATTCATAAATTGGAATACAATTAAAATAAAAACAGAAAACATTTTTCAAACAATTTTCGATGCACTTTCATGCATTTCCGTTATAGAATAATCAGTACAAACCGACAAATACTACTGATTTTTGGTTTCAAGTCCCCAAGGAAAACTCTACCTAGGGTTCTGGTCCACAGTATACTCATTACTGGACATTGAGTTCTTTGAATTTTAAGATTAGGTAGGTACTTATTCTGGCAACGTTTATTGTGTAGATACATTGTAAAAACATATAAACAATATATTTGTATAACTATTTTATGGAAAGATGAAGAGAATCCAATTATTTGAAAATGTCTTATTTTATGAGGAAAAAAGTGATGGGTAATTTTTTCATACAAAATTGGTTTTTCTAAGGTGTAAAATATACTTTCAAATCCTTCAAACATTTTCGGAAATTTTCAACATTTTTAAACACCACATTCCTATGAATGAATTAAGTATATCTTCGCAGCACGAAGAAGATATCCTTGAGAATGAGTAGAAGCCCGAAACAAACGTCTAGTGAATATATATTTCTCAGTGGAATCTATGCAAGTGCTCTACTTAACGAAATGAGCTGCCTAAGTCTGACATCATACCGACTCCAAACAAATAAGTTTATTCGTTTAAACTCTCATTAAAATATGTTAATTTAGTGTTTTCTCGTTTTTGGTGATAGAATACAAAATTCAAATTTGTTTATTTGTTTGAAGAACTTGCTTTTCAAGCAGATCACATCCGTTTTCACACAAGTGAGTTATACCAATTGAATGATTCGGCTTGAAAACGTTTTCTTTGGAACTATTCCAATACGAAAATATATACTCAAAGGAGAAAGAAGTCTTATTGTATTCTCAAAAATTCTGAATTAAATATTTTTATCCGACTTTATAGTTAGGTATAAACTTTTTTAGGCCAATTCATGGCTCCTCCCCTTTCAATGAAGGAAAAAAATGCCCTAGGCATTCCGTTACTGAACTGAAGATAAAGCAGCCAGTAATGACTATTGTAGATGAATCATTTTCCTGAAACCAATCAACCGAAAGGTAATGGAACCAAAAGCTAGGAAACAGCAACTTTTTTTCAATATTAGCGTTATTGATGAGATTCTCTGTAGAAATTATTCAATTTATATTCTGAACACAAAACCTATTTAAAAATTTTTCTTCCGTTGTTATATAGTGTAAAATTCAGCATGAAATTCAGAATCTTACTGAATATTTTCTTACCGTTTCACGCAGAGAAACGTATTGGCTCAAGCTGAAAACTCGAAAGTTGTAATTACTTCTTAAACTTTCATCGCTTCATTTAATTTTTCAACGAATTTTAAAGGCGAAAAAGATTAATTTCACGTCATGGCGAATCAAGAGGAAGCCGTTCTACATTTCGCCGAAATTTTGTTCCAGATAACAGCACGGCACCCCATTAGTAAGTTGCTAGGTTTTGTGAAAAAACTTTTACAGGGCAAATGCTCTTTCTGTTAGGCGGAGTAATACTGAAGTCCAAACAAATTTCGCATCTAACAGGGCATTAGACCTAATTGAAATCAAACCTGTGCGTAGAACTAAATTAGGATACTGAGTTTTTTATTGAATGTGAAAAGACATAATCAACATTAGGATGTTAAAGTAAGTATTATAATAAATACATGTAAAACAAATGCCAATGAACTATCATTGATACAACTTGTTCAAACATATTTTTGAGATTGCTACAAATATATTTTCAGTACTATATAATTTTTTTTCAATACTTTTGAATATATGTTTCTTTCAGTTGAAAGAGTTCATGCTCTAAAAGCTGTTGAAGCTTGTTAGAATGAACGAAAATTGTTTTATAATTATGCTTACAAGAATTTATTAATAAATTCGCATTGACTGATGGCAACTATCAGAATGGAGTATATGCATTTCGCTCCTTAGGCAAGCAAATGTTTCGCAAATTATGTGAACATTTCCATTATACAATTTTCCTTAAAACATTTTTGATGTAACCTTCTCTCCATTTTGCAATGAAATAAGTTCGGCTGGCATCACCATGTAACAACGTATGTCAAAATAAATAAAAAACATTTTTATTTATTTCATCTGATTTTTTCTCACTTCTTAACATGGATATTAAAAAACTGAATACTGGTTCAATATGACCATAATTATTTTTATTAGTTCACAATTTCAAAAGGGGCGTATATGAGAAAATTTTGTAATCAGAATAAGACGTTTTTCATCAGAAATTTTATCCAAAAAAGATATTCATCGAAGTCCATATCCACGAGATTTATTGAAATATTTTTGATATTTAACAGTTTCATTGTTGTACAAATTTTTTGACACATGTATTTTAGTGAAAAAATTTTTTCTACAAAAACCAAAAAAGCCATCATTATCAACATGCAATGAATATTGACTGGGACTTAGAACTGCACCTTGAGAGACACCATACACCATCTAAGCACCCAATTGAATTTAATTGTATCATATCTGCAAATATCAGCAGATGAAAGAAAAAATTGCTATTTTAAACGTGTTGTTATTTTCAAATTTTTTTGAGCTGAGCGTAAGAATTGAAGAGAAGCCTTGACAATATGGGTTATTTTTAGGGTATTTGCTATTTTAGACATTAAAATATGCTTTACTCGTGTCAAATGTTTCTCAACAGAACTGTAAGACTGACAATTTATTTCCTTTATCGACTAACAGAAAATGTATGTGTTACGTATACAGATTGTTCATGTTTCACATAGCCCGCTCTGCTATAATGTTCTTTCGAATAATTTGTCAAAAATTATCGAAAGAAAGTTATAGTGTACTTTGATAGCGAATATATACAAGTGCGACAATATAACACAGATAATATAGCACGAGAACTACATATTTCTTCTTCTTGTAGTGAATTTTTGACATGTTTTGATGAATGACGTCGAGCAATTCTACAACCGCAACTTAGATGGCGCATTACTTCATCAAATTAGATGAAATTGTACAAAAAAACTGGACTTGTAAAATATAGTATCTTAATTGATAAGGACGTGTGAAACTTTCAATGTAGATGTGTTCATGTGGTTTCCATTGATTTTAAGATTTGGGATGTACAATAATCTATGCATTATATATGTATACGACTCACTCTATATTTCTGTATTACAATTGATTTGAGGGTATGTGAGTATTGAAATCATGCCTTTCATTCGTTGGACGTGGCGTGACTGATGAGTACCTTGCAGTACGAAATAGTCACTGCCTCACACTTTCAATAAATGTAGGCATCGATTTCAAGATTCTCCAACATTTATCCCTGGAAGGATAATGGAGAATCCAATATTTTCTAACATTGATCTCTGAAAGGACAATGGAGACATCAAATTGTTCATGTTTCACATAGAAAGCTCTGCTATAATGTTCTTTCGAATAATTTGTCAAAAATGTTCGAAAGAAAGTTATAGTGTACTTTGATAGCGAATATCAACAAGTGCGACAATGTAGCACGAGAACTACAGATTTCTTTTTCTTGTAGTGAATTTCTGATATATTACATATTTATATATATATATATATATATATATATATATATATATATATATATATATATATATATATATATATATATATATATATATATATATATACATATATTAGACTTATATATAGTACAGTAATTTTTCGTGTTAACCATTCACGTGATGTTTTATTATTTTTAAAGTGAAACTTGAGAATTGAAATTGCATTTTAAAAGTTTTAGAATTCCACCGGGATTCGAACTCCTTGATTGTCGAATTCGAAACTGTATGTGAAAGTGAGTGAAGTTCTACCCATCCTCCCAGATGTATTAATTTTTCCTTAAGGAACAATGATAAATATAGTACAGTAATTTTTCGTGTTGACCAACCACGTCCGGACATTAAGAATGTATTATTATGTTTATAGTGAAACTTAAGAATTGAAATTGCATTTCAAAAGTTTTCGAAGTCGACAGGGATTGGAACCCAGGTCTTTAGGTTTACGCCCCACTGCTTTGGACCGTTTCACTATAAAAATAATAATACATTCTCAATGTCCGCACGTGGTTGGATAACACGAAAAATTACTGTACCTACTATATATAAGTATATATTATATATATATATATATATATATATATATATATATATATATATATATATATATATATATATATATATATATATATATATATACCTTCGTATATCATATATATATTTCGTAATATATTCGTAAATGATAAAAATCCAAATATATTTTTTTACAACATCCAAATTGCGCCTCAGCTTAATACACAAACTATGAAGGCTCACTTTTATACTGATGAATTAGTTATCTGCATAGCGTATTTTGAATACCGTCATGAAAGTCTATTTCGAGTCTTTATGGCATTGCCTTCGCCCTAGCCTCGCAAACTACTGATCGTTAGATAATGGCTATCATTAGCAGAACACTACATAAGCTTGGCCTAACTAAATACACCAGATTAGATATAAATGTCAATACTGCAACTGAAACCTCCATTATCACAAAGCATTACCAGCACCTGTCCATATAATAATTAATATTAGTTGTTGATATGGGTGGACCTAATATCAGTTCAATATTCTGGATTTTGCTCAATGAAATACCAACAGTGAGACAATTATATCAACAAGCATTCGCATTCGATCTATTTGTAATATTAGGAAATTGTTGTTTCGAGTAGATTACTCCAAATGGTTTTTTTCGTTTCAATTTTGATTCAATTAACTCCAGATTAACTTCCCAAAAAAATGTGATAATTTACAATATCAAAGAATTTATTTTAAATAAATAAATCAAAGAATAATCAATAAAAGATAATCAAAGAATTTATTTTATTTTTTTAAATAATTTTGAGGTTTTGATATATATGGTAATTCATGAAATTCAAATTCATGACAAAGTTGTGATATACATCGAATCGTACCGGAAATAAAGCTTTCAACATCTATAATATAAAAATGTATCGCAAAATGTGTTTGTAAGCGCATAACTCAACAACGCCTGGACCAACTCAGAATAGTTCTGAATTGGTCCAGAAATTCGAATAATTGCCGGGAAAACCCTAAAAACAGCCCATTTCTTTTTCCCATACAAACATCCAATTTTCTAACTGAAATATAGAGTCAACATCTGGACCAATTTAGCCAATTCTTTTTTTTTTAATGTTCATTGAAGTCCAAGGATGGTTTTTACGGCGGAAAAATTTGAATAATTGTCGAGAAACTTTAAAAACAGCCCATTTTTTTCGCATACAATCGTTTTCTAATTGAAATGTAGAGTCAACTCCTGAACCTGGATAATTTTTTAAAAATGTTTGTTGAAGCCCAAGGATGGTTTTTACGGCGGAAAAATTCGAATGATTGTCGTGAAAACCCTAAAAACAGCACATTTTTCCCCATACAAACGTTTCCTAACTCAAATGAAGAGCCAACGAATACACCGATGTCACTATTTTTTTTGTTGTGTTTGTTATTGTCAGGAAAAAACTTTAAAAAATTGCGTGAAAAATTATAAATAAATTCAATGGACGATGAATCTACTCTGTGATAGTTCATATTTAAATGAGAGGTAATAATGAAAACTTTTCTAAAAATCACTGACTGAACCATTCTTTATTCGACTAGTTCCGCCCTTTACGGCATTATCAAGAATTCTTGATGATGCCGTAAAGGGCGAATCTAGTCGAATAAAGAAATTTTTAGTCAGTGATTATTAGACAAGTTTTTATTATTACCTCTGAATTGAAAATTATAAAATTCAAGAATACTTAATAAAATTAAAAAAATAAAATTATTAATTCCCAAAAAGGGGATGTTAAAAAGGTGAATGAATATCTTATCACACATTTTCGTTAGTTTAAAGCTATCACGACTAATATTAAAATTTTATTGAGTATAAAATTTTGGTATGTTTAAATAGACTATATAAATTTAAATAGGCGTTACTAACATAGCACGTGGTATATTTGATTATGAAGAAGAATACATAGTTTCTTCAATTTACAGTTGAAATTTCGTTTTTGAAAATGATAGCTATTAGATGTACAAACTTAAGTCGTAGAACTCGCAATGCAGCAAGTAAAAGATATAAAAAAGCAAGTCAAACTGACGAGCAACGTGAAGCTTGGTATGAAGTTCAACGGAATCGATGGAATCGGAATTAACAATATGAAATAGAATGAAATAGAGAATATCAATAGTTGAAATAGATTACAGTTAACAGCAAATCGTTGCTATTGGGCCAATGAACGTTGGGGTGTCAATATTGCAAGGCAAAGAAGTTTAATTGTTATTGATAAGAAAATACTACCAATGTTGTGACAAAATATTGCGCGAAGAGTCAATTCAAATAGACACTATAGGTACAGTCACCACGGCACTATATTTATTGGTTTCCAGGAATGTACTAAATTCTGAAGATTTTTTTGACTTATATTCAGCAAATATCTCATATAAATTAATGGTAATTGGGACATATACTTGATACGAAATTAGGACAGATTAATAACTTTCAATACATCAAACGTCTTATTATAGAAATTTTTTGATAATTCGACTGATTTGAAATTACAGGAAGTATTGCAGTGCCTTCGTAAGTGAGTAAGTCCCTGACACCACACGAGATGAATATTAAAAACATGATAGGGTAGCACAAATATTAGAATAAAATAGCGCAAAAGTCGTATAAAAATAAATGGGCGTACAAAGTTCGCCAGGTCAGCTAGTATACAATAAAAATACTTGGCTAGGTTTCATAAAATTTATAATTTATTAATTTAAAATTTATTTTGAGAATTGTTTCGGGTTGTTACCACATTTTCAAAAGTTAGGACAAATTTCCTAAGTTGTGCTAACTTTTACCTATATTAAACTGTTTATATATTTCACCAAGAAATCAGCGAACACTCAGCCAAATTTACTGAAACTTTCAACATTGAAAATAGCCTGTTATTGCTAAAAATATTAAAAACATAATATACGAAAAATATACGAAAAACATTCTTAGATTAAATGAATAATTTGTACTTTTATGTTAAGCCATATAAAACAGTAATTGTTATCTAAGCTAGAAGAATTTGAAAATTTTTTTATCTATTAATGAATCAGGCAATAAAAATATTCCATTGAATATCCATGATTTCCTGATATTTCAAAAGTAAGATTTATGAATTTCAAGTTTCCTTATACGTTATGAAGAAATATTACCCTATTAATTTGTAAAGGTGGATTTACACCAAACGAGCGAATGCTCATTTTATCCCCACCACGTCAAATTCTTCTAGTGTAAACAGGCGTAGAGCATTCTTTCGTTGTTCTTAGTGCGTTCGCAAAGATTCTATAGAATATTCTAAGAATGGTCGCTCGCTCGATGTAAACGGCGCAAGAGCGCGTGAACAGTTGCTTAGGACATTCTAGCGTGTTCGGACGCGCTCGCTCCACTGAGCGGTCTCATCAAAGTGTTCTTGTGTTCTAGCGATTGTTTACGTATCGTATTGATTAAATTATGGATTGGTCTCAAGAAAAATGTTTAATAATGATAGAAGCCTACCAAAATGCAAGATCTCAAAGTCACTGCTAGTTTGTCATATGCAGGAATCGAATCTCTAAAATTTGTATCTGATTTCCGAATTTTGTCGCCGATCAGAGAAAGTAAATGATCAAAATCCTCTGGCGCCATTCTACAAAAATTTTGGTATTGACCACTTTCTTCCTGTTTTTGCATATCCGTCATTGTATCACCTACATTATCCAGTGTCCTTCGTTGCATTAAATTTGTAACACACCAATGTCTCTTCCGTCTTTTATTTTTGAGTTTTTGCTTCAAAACAATAAATGCCGCACTTGCAATAATGATTTAACTGTCAGAATCAAACATAGTAAAGCACTACCAACACCAACCAAAGAATTGACTCGAATGAGCAAAGAACATTCGATCTAGCTCTCGTTCACACCAAAAGATCAAGAAAGAACATTCTTGCTCTAGTTCTAGTTCAGTGTTCGTTTGATGTAAATAGATACGTCGAGCTTTAGTTTACACTAGATATTAACGAAAGAATGCTCTAGTTCTAGCTCTAGCTCTATGTTCTTTTAGTCTAAATCCACCTTAATATTGTGATATAGATTCAACTATAATAAGCTAAATGATATGGAAATCCTTTTTTATATTATCCCATAGCGAGAGTATATCTCCAACTTCATAGCGATCCTACTATCTGTGCACTTTCTATATTTGCAGAATTCATACTCAAATAGGCAAAAGTTTCAAATGCTCGAATCAAATCTCTGGAATTAATTCAACATCGAAAGTTCTCTCAAGGGCCGAAGATTATTACTACTTCTTCGCCAAATTTCTGCCCTACTTGCTGAATGCTCGACGTGAAACGATTCATTCGAATTAAAAAGTTTTACGTTTCTTGTTCCTTCTCTTTGCGCTCTTTATTCGGCTTGAAGTCAGTTTTTCGCTTGATGAATTATACTAGATGGGATTTAATGGAGGCAATTAGGGAAGTTGGGTTGCAAAGGTATATGAGGAATGGAGCTAAGGTTGGTACTTAAATAATAGTAGGCTTTGAATGCGTTGTGCCAAAACAAAAACGAAAATTCCACTGGCAGCATTATCTCACCTCAACCATTTGAATAAATATCTTATTCACCTTATGAAATAACAATTGAAAGAACTATTTGAGATTGGAAATATTTTTCTTGAGGTTAATCTGCGTTGAAGCACAGAATAATAATAATAATTGATGAGGCCGATACTTGATGTAAATCGATAAACATAATAAAACAATTGTTAAACTGATTTACACATATATTAATTAACAGAATACTGCATGACGTACGTTTCGATGAGATTCACCTTTTTCAAATGCTACGTGCAGACTAATGACAATTTCTCGAATACATACAATATATAAACTTAAATACAGAGAAAACAGGTAGATAACAGGTGGAAGGGATGAATTCATACTGAACTACTATATTGTAAACTAAGTAAGCCTAAGTAAACTAAGTAACCTCAAGCCCCCTTCTCAATCTTTTCAAAATTACCTAGTTTACTATATAATAGTTCAGTATGAATTCATCCCTTCCACCTGTTATCTACCTGTTTTCTCTGTATTTAAGTTTAAATATTGTATGTATTCGAGAAATTGTCATTAGTCTGCACGTAGCATTTGAAAAAGGTGAATCTCATCGAAACGTACGTCATGCAGTATTATTTTTAATATATGTCTAAATCAGTTTAACAATTGTTTTATTAAGAATAATAACAAGCTCTTTATTCTCAACAGGTATAACACCCGATTACAGAAAATAATAACAATGTTGAATACATAACTAAATAATTGGAAAAAAGATTTATCTAAATAATTCAGAAAAAAATTTAACAAAGAGCTCCATCTGATCTAAAAAAAATAGTAATTTATAACTACATTCAATGAAATATTACAAATAAATCAATCTAAATCAATTCATTTTAGTCAATTTTCGTTGTTTACATAACTCCTGATAATAAATTCTATGGAGTCAATATTAATTCTATTAATTGGTGCATTGGTCAAATAATTAGTACGACAGGTGGAGTACGCAAATGAATTGTCAGTTCTAGTTCTTCTGAAAGGAACGTGAAAGCCAATTTGACCGAGCAATTCAATAGAATCTATAAAATTATTCAAACATTTGAACAGAAAGACCAAATCAAATTTGATTTAGGTATACAAACCTTGAAGCCAAGGTTTGTATACCTAATTGAGTGCGAATAAAAGTTCCCGAGAAGTTTATAGGAGGTTTTGACCTCCGGAAAAATATAAATATAAAAAAAATTATTCTGCACTCGTTCAATATGCATCGAGACCACCTTATAATGAGGTGACCAAATAATTGACCCATATTCAACAACAGGTCTACAAAAAGCGAAATACTGTAATTTTATAGTTGATTCGTCAGAAAATTCAGCGAGTTTCGAGGCATGAAACCAATCATTCTCAATGCACGGTTGGTAATTATTCTAATATGTTCCTTGAACTCGAGTTGATAGTCCAAGTTTATTCCAAGATCATTAATGAGATTAGTACGCTCAAGCCTTGCACCACCAATTGAATACGGATACAATATTTTATCATTGGTTCTATGAAAGGTAATACATTTACATTTAACAAAATTGACATTGATCTGACGACTAGAAAGCCATCCCTCTACAGCAAGCAAGTCGGATTGAAGATTAGCAGCATCACCAACTGAAGAGATGGACTTATAGATTTTCAAGTCATCGGCAAACAACAAAACTTTAAAATGCTCAACATTCACTTGTTCCAACATTAAGTTGTTAACATTATTCAATTATTTCAATAAATGTACCTTTTTTATAATTAAAACAATATTTTTCCAATGGTACCTTGTTAGAAAAACTGTCAATAATTCACATTTTTAGGCCTGAAGAAGAAAATGAACATTTTCGAAACCTTGGAAAATACTAAAGAAGTAAATCATTCTTCTGTCCAGCTCTGCAATCCCAGTTAAATATGCTCATACTCTTTTAATATCCTCATATACACTTGATATGCATATATTGGATATTAACGAGTATCTTATGTTTTGTATAGTTCTACTATTCATTTTTGGTTTAATTTTCAATTACATAAAGCTATTCAACAATACGAACAAGCCAACTTTAATACCTTATTCAAACCCATAGATGTTGATGATACGTTTTCATTTCTCAAACCTCATGTGGGCTCGAGAAAGTTCTGAAGCGCTCATTAAAACACAAAGCTTCGATTTTTGGACGGTTGCCTTTCTGAGCGCTCACGGTTCTATGGCTGCTTTTGATGTGGATATTCGGCTTATCATATTATATTTTGCAAATCTTCGGATCCGCTCTTATTTGGACTATTCCGCACAGTAAAGTTTCAGATGTAAATTTGCCTTAGCATTATGTGCAGACAAGTCTCGTGTATGTGGAAAACTCACGCCGCGTTTGAGCCATTCATCGGTCTTGGGGGATAAATCATTATAACAAGAGAAAAATGTTATGGTCATCATGAAGTGTGCTGTATTGAGATATTATTAGAATAGTAGTACAATTGCAATATTTACAATGTCAGGGGCTGCAGAAATGTAAATAATAAATATTGTATTCAGTTCGGAATACTACTCTTTAACCACGATTCATTAATTCAAACAGAAATTTGCCGCAACAATGTGCCCAATCCTAAGTACAAAGTCTAGTATATTAGTTTCCGAAGGAATACCTTCGAAACTTCCAAGTGTTTTTGCTTCAACTTACGTAATTTTGAAGTATAGTTTATTGTGAAAAAAGTTAAACATTTTCCAAGAGTTTTCATACTCCTAAATTTTCAAAATTTCATTGGGAATATGGAAATTTTCAAGTGAATAGAACAAATGAGGAATAGGATTATCGGTTTTCAAGTTGCTTTTCCATATAAATTTTCTATTTTTCTATAATACAAGGACACTTAT
Organism: Henosepilachna vigintioctopunctata; assembly: GCA_030704895.1. Taxonomy (NCBI): domain Eukaryota; kingdom Metazoa; phylum Arthropoda; class Insecta; order Coleoptera; family Coccinellidae; genus Henosepilachna; species Henosepilachna vigintioctopunctata. Next base: position 729,437 of record JARQZJ010000141.1, on the reverse strand, counting down.
TGAACACATGAATATATGAACATATGGAATATGAAAATATTCCGGGAAAATTATGACTGATGAATGTTATACGCTTCTGATTGAAATACTGATTGAGCAAATTTGGAGACTTTTTCATCGTCATGGAGAAATGGAAAATGAGGTGGTTAATACGAATTGAGTGACAGAGGAATTCTATTCACGATTATTTACGATTGTCTATCATACGATTATTTTTTGATGAGTGGAAATATATACTGATGCTGTTGAGCATTGAAATGAATGACATTCTACTCCTCTTAAAATTTTATATATATATATATATATATATATATATATATATATATATATATATATATATATATATATATATATATATATATATATATATATATATATATATATATATATATATATATATATATATATATATATATATATTAAAATAAATGAAACTCTTGGCTTAATGTTTCACGATTTATTCAACAATATGAATAGTCAACATGTTTCCAGCGTTAGCTCATTTTCAAGACTGTAAATTATAATGTAATAAGACTGTAATGTAGCTGTAATAAAAAGACTGTTTTCAGTCTTGAAAATGAGCTAACGCTCGAAACATGTTGACTATTCATATTGTTAAATAAATCGTGAAACATTAAGCCAAGAGTTCAATTTATTTTAATATTCAATTATTTTTCACCAAGAGTTAAGCGAGAATTCAATCTCAGTCATATATATATATATATATATATATATATATATATATATATATATATATATATATATATATATATATATATATATATATATATATATATATATATATATATATATATATATATATATATATATATATATATATATATATAATTTGGAATATATATCTGAAAAAGGCAGTGACTAGAGCATAAAGGTCACAGTATCTGCACTCATATCTAGTTATATAACTTGTGAATGCAATTTTCGAACAAAGAAAGAGAAAATATATGACACAACAAGACAGTAACGTTAATGATAAGTACTAATACTATAGATGAAAATGAAAACCAATATATGTGTATACCTTATGCTCCCCAATTATCAGAAGACTTGGAAGAGCTTTTAAAAATATGACATAACATTATGTATCAAGGTACATAACCTGTTACAAAAAAATTTCGGTCAAGACAAAAGTAACGTATGAACTAATGAAAAGGCCCACATTATATATCAAATACCATGTCTAAACTGTAAAATTATATAGGTAGGTATGTCACAATTATAATTGAAATAATTTTCGGATGATTCATCGAATGAATTGAACTTTATTTTGTGCTATACTTATCGAACCGCAAAATATCATCGAAATTAAAACAAATACGAATAAAGTGTTATTCCATTCATCTATTGACAGCTCAATTATGATGGAATATGCATGGAAATATAGGTTGTCAGTCATTTGACAACGTCATGTATACGTCTCGTTATTTGATGTTGCACCATTTCAAAATCGAAACAGTAATTTCTAGATCTACACACTTCTATTAAACACCTGTACTTGAAAAAAGTGGTAAATTTAGAACACAGTGTTCTCGTTATCCTTTTAATTAATCATTCATCATCAAGCTTCGGATATCATAGCCAAACATAAACATCCTTCACTTCAACGCAATCAGAATTTTACAGATTTTTTTCTATAGCCCAGAATTAAATATTCTATATATAATTCACCTTATGCGGTCATATTCCCGACATTGCCGAGGCGACTTTATAACTAACTATAGTGTGATTTTTTAACAGTTGAGTTTTTCAGGTTGGCGGCACTGGTTGGTAGTGGCATCCAAATGTCATCTGTCAAAGTGAAAAGTTTTCAGTAAACTCTGCCATTTCATCATGGAAAGACTTACAAACCAGTAACGATTGCAAATTGTTGAAATTTACTATCAAAATTCGTGCTCTGTGAAAAATGTGTATCGTTTGTTACGACCATATTATGGTCGTCATAATCGACCTGGTGAATCAACAATTCGTGCTGTTAACACCAAATTTCGCACCAGGTTTACTTTGTTGGACATTAAACCATTGTCTCGCATGCGTACAGTACGTACTGAAGATAATATTGCAGCCGTAGCGTACAGTGTTAATGAGGATCGTGAAATGTCAATTCCTCGCCGTTCTCAGCAATTGCGCATGTGTCAAATTGGATCATCCGAATGGACCATTTGATATGGAGCCGAGGACAACATTTACATGAAGTTATCTTTAAAATGTAAATAGCAAAGGCCAAGTTATCAATTTCAATAAAAATTTTGGATATATGAATTGCAAATTGAGTGCTTTATTCGATTTAAAAAAATACGCTTAAAAAATCACCCTTTATATACATCAGTCTGTTGTTACATTAATTTTCATCTGTTTTAAACCAGTTGGATCAAAAGTCCCTGAATTCTCAGTAGCCCCAAAGAATATTGAGTGAATTGAACAATTTCGTGGGATTGAGACAAATGTTTAAAATTGTAGTAGATATTATATTTTATATCGACTTTACACCAAGGGAGAAGATATGAGTGAACTCAATTCAAATTATCATCGATACATGGAGATTATGCATTGAGGGTACTTAATATGAATATTAATGAATTTGAAGATATATTTTTATAATGAAGACATATTTGAATAATCAATTTTGAGATATATTTGTGCTACTAAGTGAATAGACAGAATTATATGCGTTTATCATTACAGATATAGCATAAGTGCTATTAAATAGCACGATCGGCGCCTAAAGCTTATATTAGAGGATAGTGATTCCATATAAGCTGTAATATATCTCTGTCCATATTGTTAATGTAACAGGCTGATTTCATACATGGTCTGGCTCTATGAAGTGTTGTAGACTGTAGTGTTAATCGTAGCTTCCTATACCTTGAAGGGAATACTGAACGACCCTCTGCTTCCTGGTGGACTACTGTTACGAATACCAACGAAACATCCGTTGAATAACCCGACAATTCAACAATTCGAAACATCAGTTTTGAGTTTTTTCAAAGCATTTGGCTAAATTTTACAAAAATTGTTCGAAATTCCTCATATTTGCTTCGGAGCACCAAGCTATAATCAAGAGTTAAATAGAACTATTTCAAAAAGTTGAATTCTATTTATTGTTTAATTCGAAATTCTATGGTCACACTTTGAGTACTCAGGGTCTATGGTTACACTTAGGGATCCTAATTGCTTGCTTTTGATTTCACAGTATTCATTAAATAGGGAAGTCATAATTCCGTTGAACTTACGAATAACCTTCATTACTGAGAATTCAGATATGCAAAAACTTATTCCATAGGTCTGACTTTCGTCCTTCGTTCAACGAATGTGATATTAAGATTCAATTCATGTTCATTGAATGGTTATTTTTGATACATTGATCTCTGATTCAATGCTGACGCTTTTGTTGTGTAAGGCGGATTTTTTGTGGTCATTTATCCTATACCGATGTTTTGTCACAATTGGGGTCCCAAATTTCTTCGAAAAATAACTTTTTCGTTTTGGTTTCACCGTTTTCATTATATAGAACATTTTCATCATAATTTTCTTGAATATACGAATATCACTCATTATTGAGGACTTTTGTCATACGAAGACTTATTTCATTAAGTCTCATTTTCGTCCTTCGTTCAACCAATGTAGGGTAGACTGGGTACGGTTGAAACGGTGGACGGTTGAAACAAACCAAATATCTCGTTTGTTTCGAACAGTTTGTGATATGGTGACAGATGTAAGGGAACTATGAAGCGGGCGACGAGTCGAAACACGAATTTCAGTATTGCGCCGATATTCGTTGAGTGTGCTCGTCTACAAGAGGCCCCATTGTGTTTTCTGACGAAAAAGTAAGTATTTCTCCACTTACATTTCTGCAATTACTAAGATTTCGTTTCAACTTAGAGTATTGAATTTTTTTTCCCCTTCTATTTGAGGTTTGCAGAATATCTCAGTATGATTAGTTTTTATTTGAATTTATTTTCATTATTACTGTGGTCCGATTTATATCAATGGGTGGGTTGGGGACAGTTGAAACATAATCTGTGGGTACGGTTGAAACAGTTTATTTATTTATTTTCTTGTTTCTTAGATGCCAAGAGTACGCCAAAGAAAGACTACGAAAGGTTGTGCCGACTTATCAACGTACAAACAAGCTTATGAAGATGTAAAAGCGGGATCTTCGTTAAGAATAGCTGCCGAAAAAAATGGATTGAACCACTGTTCTCTGTTCAGATATATACGTAAACGAGATGTGGATGGTAACGATGAAAATCAGGAAATGGGATATAAGGCCCACAATCGGGTATTTACACAAGAACAAGAGCGTGATCTAACAAAATATTTAATTAGATGTGCGGATATATACTTTGGCCTAACTAAAAAAGATGTTTTGAAATTCGCATACGAACTAACCCTAAAGTATGATTTATCACGACCTCGGACTTGGGATGACAACGAAAAGGCTGGTGAGGAATGGTTTCGCATGTTCATGAATAGAAATCCCGAACTGTCAGTACGTGCAGCACAGGCAACAAGTCTTTCTAGGGCGACTAGCTTCAATAGAAACAATGTAGATGCTTTCTATGATAATTTGGCTACTGTTATGGACCGTTATAAATTTGACCCACAAAACATATATAATGTTGATGAGACGGGCATTACTACTGTTCACAAACCCGACAGAATAATAGCTCGACGTGGTGCTCGCCAAGTAGGTTCAGTAACATCCGCTGAGAGGGGTACTTTAGTCACAGTAGCCGTTGCGGTCAATGCCATCGGAAATGCTATTCCTCCATTCTTCGTATTTCCCCGAGTGCGATACCAAGATCACTTTGTCAGAGATGGACCAATAGGATCTGGTGGAAGTGCAAATCCTTCTGGCTGGATGCAGGATGAATCTTTTATGCATTTCCTGGATCACTTCAAAAAATATTCGAATGCTTCTACTTCGAATAAAATTTTACTTGTGCTCGATAACCATGCGTCACATATACACATTCAAGCACTAGACTTTTGCAAGATGAATGGTATTGTAATGCTATCTTTTCCTCCCCACTGCTCACACAAACTCCAACCTCTTGATCGATCTGTATTTGGTCCACTGAAGAAAGCTGTAAATACGACATGCGATGGATGGATGCGAAGCCACCCCGGAAAAACCATGACAATATATGACATCCCAGGGATTTTAACTACTGCTATGCCGCTAGCTCTTACACAATCCAATATTCAAGCTGGCTTTCGCACAACTGGGATTGTTCCATTTAATAGGAATTTGTTCACTGAACTCGATTTTTCACCTGCATTTGTGACAGATAGGCCAAATCCGATCGAGGCAGCTGTTGTTCCTATTCAGAAAACTCATATACCTGAGGATAAAACGCCACCACCACCACCTTCAATTTCAACCCTCAAACCACGAAAAAAATTGGAGGAGCTTTCTAATGTAGCTCTCCTTGTACAACTAACTGAAAATATGCCACAAACTTCACAAACACTAGATAAAGAACAGGAAAACATTATTACAAACCCAGAACCTTTGATTATACTACCCGGACATCAAAGCAGTAGTAGTGAACAGCCAATATCACCCAAACTAAAGAATCAAAAGGAAAATCTCGCGGCTTCAACTACACCACCTTTATTTTCACCAGAAGCAGTGAGACCATTACCAAAAGCTCCTCCAAGAAAATTAACAAATAGGGGCCGAAAAACCAGGAAATCTACAATTTACACAGACACACCTGAAAAAGAAGAGATAAGAAGGGAATATGAAAACAAATTAAAACAAACCAAAGCTAAACAAGTTAAGAAAAGATTCGACGGAGAAAACACTAAAAGTTACGCTATAACCAAGAAAAAATTCTCAGAAGAAAACACTCAACAAGAATCGTCATCTGAAGAAGAGGAGTACTACTGTGTTGTTTGTACGTCAGCATATTCAGAAAGCAGACCGGGGAAAAATGGATACAATGTACAATATGCAGAATGTGGGCACATGAAGAGTGCACAAAAGGTAGTCTTAGATATATTTGCCACAATTGTGACTCTGAATAATTACATAACCGTTCAATTATTTCAATTACCAAAGACTCGAATATATTATAAAAATATTTGTGATATTCACCTGTGCCATTACGATTCATAAATATTATCAAATGTATAAAATAAAACAAGATAATTAATTTCATTTCGTTTCATTTGCTTGTGTTTCATTTGACCCCAGGCACTGTTTCAACCGACCCTGGCGTGGGGACGGTTGAAACAAATAACCGTTTTTTTTCAAATATGATTATAAACAGAACATACCATACAGTGATCTCCAATAATATTGCCCATTAATAGACAGATATAAGGTCTTTCATTTAATATATTTTTGTAATCGCTAACTTAAAAAATCTCGGTGCTATGCACGAAAAACGCTAAAATGTTTCAACCGTACCCAGTCTACCCTAATATTGATAAATTTATTCATCATTATTAATTGAATAATCGATTGGGCAGATACTTGATGAAAATCTAAATGAATAATATAACTAAAACAGAGTATTTTTTGATTTTCACTATAATTTAGTCAAACATAACAATATTGTTTCGACAACACAGTTGCTTCATCAGATGTAGATTATAAAACTGTTTATCATGTGATGAAGCCGCTGTGTTGGCGAAACAATATTGTTATGTTTGATTGACTTATAGAGAAAATCAAGAAACTACTTAGTTTTAAATTAACTTACCTTATCAAATGGTTATTTCTGATACCGTGATATGATATTCTCCTGATGCACTTGTTTTGTAGGATGGATCTTTTCGTTCTTCTATTCTCTGTAACAATGGTGTTGAACTAAGTCCCTAATAGCCCAAATGATCAATTTTTCTTGAGTTCAAGACTTCATAGTATCAAATGAATATGGAATGCATCTTTTAATTTTTGTGACTTTCGATATACAAAAAATTATGGAGTCTAATTTTCATCCTTGCCTGAACCAAGATTTTTAATTCTTCGTATATATTTCTTTTTGTTAACTTGTGCTTACACTTTTGTTTCCTAGCACAGTTTTTTGTGTTCTTCTATCATTGTGCATCCAGGTTTCATTGTTTAAGGTGTTCTTCAAACATGTTCATCATGTTTCGCCAGGTTTGTCCACAAGACGAATTGGATGAAGGATATCATATTTCATGTTTCAATTTGAAAATATTCATTTGAAACATTCTTTGAAAATTATTTCATTGAAACATATTAATGTCTTGTATAATTTTCGTAGTATGGTGCTGAAGAAAACAGTCATAAAATGCATCGTCCAGGTTAATTTAACGTTACGATGAATATTCGCGGTCAAACGGTTCCTACGACTAGAAATTGGCAACGGAGATTGCTCTGATGAGCACGACAACTCCTAAATACTGTTTTTAGCAATCGAGAAACAACTTACATATTATAATCCAAATTTTTTATAGTATTATACCAGCTACGTACGTCGCTTTAGGTCGTCGAAGTAGATACTTACTCATATCGAACTAGTGACTGTTGTCCCCTTGTCATCAGTCACCAGTGCCTTGATTCTAGAGTAGTTTCCAAATAATAGTTTTACCAGATCTGATGAATCTTTAGTATTAAATTTGTACATGGATTTTACTGCCATTCAAATGAACGATTATAGAGTGCAAGGGAGGTTTAGCAGAATGATAATATATTCGTGGACATGAAAAATTCAATACCCAATCGGTACTCCCTTTGAATCTAATAAAATGAAGCGTCATTCAAATATTATTTTAGTTAAATTAGTGTGAATTGATTATGTAATTTATGTTTATTACGTACTATAATACAATATGGCTTCTATAAAAGCTTTTTCAATAATACAATTACTGGGATTCAGTATTGCTTTGTTTCAGATGCTCTATGATCGCACCAAATAATTAAACTAAATAATATGCATGAGGAAATTTTATTGAAACATGTTATTTGTATCCAATCAACTGCTAGTTCACGAAACTGAATTTTATATCATTATTTTTTAATTGGGTTTTATGTGGGTTTATGAACTGAACTTCAACTATTGATCGATAATTGGACTCATTTTTCCTTGTTAATTGGAATTGATGAAATTTATCAGCCTTTATACAAGTCTTTCTACGCTTGCACATTCTTCAAAATACTATCATAATAATGAAATAATTGGCTAGGTAGTGCAAAATGTAATATATTTCATTGATGATATCAACAATGTAAAAGGAATATAACGTAATTGAAATCAAACTCGGTTAGAAATAACTGAAGAAAAAATAATGAAATAAATTATATCATTGTCGAATATTCTCAGCTTAAAGAATTTAATTAGGTTCCTTAAGTTAAAAAAAGTTAAATTAAAGTCCTTAATTAACCAAACTGTACTCCTATATCCAAAAAACAATACCGTCGCTAATAACCCTTATGGTTGATGCGACAATAACCTTTTAATAAAAAAAATAACTGAAAATACTACCAAGTAGAGGAACCTTTTTTAAAGCCTCAGGAGTCATGTAGACCGACAATCAGAGAATACAAAATTATTCGGTTGTGTTGTATCTAGATTCTGAACTGTCTTTTATTTATTCATCATAAATTAGGATTACTCGACAAAGTTTTTTGTTTCCACGATTATAATACGAGACATAGGGATACTATGTGTGTACCGACTCAGAACACAGCGAAGTTCGAATTTTCGCGAACCTATATGGGAATTAAATTATTTAACCGCCTACCAAACAGGTTAAAGGTATTGAATCTACGGAAATACAAAAATGAGTGAAAAATTTGTTATTACATTATTGTTTTTATAGCTTAAGTGAATATTTTTTTACTGGGTTTTGTTAATTGTTAGAAATGTGGAGTGCTATTTCCCCACAAAGAAATGTCCCCCTGACAAGGCCTCAATCTGCCTACTCCTTGTCAGGGGGTTGATTAGTTGCTGACTTATGGACAACCAATTTAAGGCCCAATTCTCCCGATCTGCCAACTCCTTGTCAGGTGAATGAGTTAGAACTGATTTTATCAAGAAAATGTTAACGTATTTATACATAAAATAAAACTGCTTTTATTGGCTAATATAAGTTCATTGTTGCGTTAACCTAGATACTTATTGCCTAATTCATGATTATAAAATATTTCCCTATTCTAACTATATAAATCTGTTTAAAATCTTCAAGATTCTGAACATATTTTTGTAATGATAAATTGACATGTTCTATACGTTATGTAATGTCTGATTGGATAAATATATATTATTATCTTAGTTTATATTTAATATTTGGCATAATCCAAGCAGAGATTATGTTTCCTTTTGATTATCGTCAAATTTCAAACATGTTTTTCAACAGATTTTTATTTCGAGAAACAACACCAAATTTTTTTATTCTTGCTATGAACTGATGGAAAAAATATAATTCTGTGCTGGTATCAGCTGTGTTAGTATCAAATTAGTTAATTTTACATTATGTAGAACTGAATGACTTCATAAAATAGTTATTAGATAAAGAGAATTTTCGGCAACATCACCGTTACTTTTTTTTTAAACAATGCAATCTAGTTTCGAACTAAGGAACTGCATTGCAATCTTGCAACCCCTTTTACATTTCACATATTCATAACATTCCATATTTGTTAGAGTAAACGCTTTCGGGGTTTATTCACGATTGAAACATTCGATGTGCATTTTCATAACATTGTTCGAAGACGACGGAAATTGTCAGAAACGCTCCGTGCACCAATCCTTCAATTTCAATTGCATGCTCTCCAGACGAGACAAAGCTTCGATTACTTTTCGCCGAAAGATACACGCTGAGCATTCGAGAATCTCTCGTCTAGCACATTAGAAATGATTGGGGCTTGTGGAAATGGCTGGCTTGTTGAGATTTTGACGAGAAAACTGCAATGAGATCGTGACTCGACTTCCAGCTCGTCCTCAAATAGTGCCGAACATCGTTAGATTCTCCATTTTCGCACTCTCCGAATTTTCCCTCTTTGATTAGAGTATTTATGTAAGAAGAATAGAGAGGCCTTCTTTTGATGATGAATAATTCAGTATAAATACGTTTTTCTTTCGAATTGATCTTTGACGATGTATTGACAAGATTAATTTTGGCCTCAATGAAATATATTTCCTAGGAAATATTTTTATGTTTTTCAATGAAGTTGATTGATGATTGGCTGATCCCTTGGAGAAACATGGTTAAATACAAATAATAAATGAAAAACACTCGGCTTTCTTTCATTGAGTTGAATTATTCGATTGACAATTGTTTCGTGGTGTTACCCATTTTCCATAGTCAAACTGAAGTAAATTGATATGAAAATGCCATAACACGGCAATGTCACAACACGGTAATAATCCTAAGCAATCAATATAATTCTGTCAAACTGAGATAAGTGTGTTTTAATTCAATTCATGCCTATATTTGTATATATTAATCTCGATTATCAGTAATAATAATCAATTTAAATTGAGGTTTGTCAACCTTGTTTATTTGCTTACAATCAAGATGAATTTTATAGCAGGCAGACAACCTTTTCCTATTGAACCTGAGAATTGTATAAAAAACGAATGGGCGTAATGAGTATTGATAAAAGATTTGAGTAAAATATCAATTGATTCTAGTAAAAGTACAATGATATTCAATTTGTTATGTTGAAAATAAATATATTGGTTATTCTTAGTTGATATTATTTGATAAAAAATTGCCTCACGAATTTCAATCCAACTTCTTTAAGGAATCCAAACCCACGTATATATATATATATATATATATATATATATATATATATATATATATATATATATATATATATATATATATATATATATATATATATATATATATATATATATATATATATATATATATATATATATATATATAATATATAAATGTACTATTATTTTCATAGTGAAACTTGGAATTGAAATTGCATTTCAAAAGTTTTCAAACTCGACTGGGATTCGAACCCAGGTCTTCAGGTTTACGCCCCACTGCTTTTGACCACTAAGCTACTGAGGACCCCACTTTCAGATACAACCTCATATCTCACCATAATTCATATCTAACAACTCTGTATTCGTCAAGCTAGTTATTCAACTTTCGTATTGTCTTCGAAACTGCATGCGAAAGTGAGTGAACTGGGAGGATGGGTAGGTGTTTACTCACTTTCGCATGCAGGTTGGAAGACGACAATCAGAGCGTCAAATAACCTGAAGTAGTCTTAAGACCTGAGTTCGAATCCCAGTCGTGTTCGAAAACTTTCGAAATGCAATTTCAATTCTAAGTTTCACTATGAAAATAATAGTACATTCTATATATATATATATATATATATATATATATATATATATATATATATATATATATATATATATATATATATATATATATATATGTATATATATATATATATATATATATATATATATATATATATATATATATATATATATATATATATATATATATATATATATATATATATGTGTGTGTGTGATTGAATCTCACACATTATTTGTTGAAACATGATCGACAATAAGATATCTATATATAATAGAAAACACTTGGCCTAGTTTCCTGTATTAAAATATATAGTAAATTCAACAGAATGGACACTGTCGATAAGTTTCGAAATGACAATTCCAAGTCTTTAATTTATCATTGAAATTAACACTTCAAGAGTATAATTCTGTTAACACCATAATAATTATTTGAATACACTGAAACTAGAAGCTAAGTGTGTTTCATTTCAAATCTTAAACTTCATATTAATTTCACTGATTTCATCTGAAATAATCAGCTGCATTTCATTTTCTAAATTCCACATAAAATGAAAAACTGCGTTATATATATATATATATATATATATATATATATATATATATATATATATAATATATATATATATATATATAACCTGATTGTGGTATAATTTGTGAACTTGTGAATTTGTGGACAGTTTGTGAACCAACTGATTTCATACGTTTTGAATTTTTGATCTTTTCACAAAGTTTAATATTTTTGAAAAGGTGTTAGCTTATATTTCCTCATATTTTGTTATGAATTTTCTGTTGTTGAATATTCATAGGCATTGTGCTAATTGTTGATTGTGAAAATTATCTTTTATAATAAGTTGTTTTTGTACGTTTTTAGTTATCTCATAATAATTTGCTTCTCATTCAATTTTTATGGAAAATAGAATTAAACCTATAAAGAAAAGAAAATGAGAAGATAAAAAGATAAACACTCGAGATACGTATTCAAGCAAATTTGAAAGTAGTTCAACTAATTTAAATTCGTTTTGAATTTATTCATCTTGACATATAAACAAACTGATCTAAAACGAATATAAAATCTGAAAAACTGGATGAGTGTGAAAGATAAGTAAATTCAATGTAAGGTAATAATAAAAACTTGTCTAAAAATCACTGACTGAACAATTCTTTCTTCGACTAGTTTCACCTTTTACAGAATTATCAAGAACGTTACTTACATTTGAAAGATAAGTTCCTTCATAAAGATTTTCAGTTAGATATTTATGTCATAATTAAGAACAGTAACTCTTCAGTCTGTAGTTCAATAAGAATGAGAAGGAAATAGTCGTAAATCATAAGTTTCCTAACTTTATTGGCTAGGACACAACTCTAGAAAACTAGAAACTCAGCGAAACCCTCAAAAACAACACACGCATAACCCAAACGGACAGAATTGACATTCCAATCCGTAAAAGAATCACTCGGATAATGAAGATTGACCACCAGGGACATTTAGAGTTTCTGACACGGGTCATTGTCCATGTTTCATAAGGCTTAGGGGCTTTGCTAGTACGTTGCTTCCATCTTAGAAAATGACTCTTGCGCCCCAACGGTGGGCGGATACAGCATAAGACCTTAGGATGCATTATTGAGGCCCTGGGCAAATTGGTTGTTCGGTGCAGGGCAAGGAATGAGGTATTTATTACGGTTCTCAAAGATCTATATGTTACTGTATATTACATCCGGCCGTTGGCTAACTGTATTTATGGGAGGAGGAAATCCCTTGTTGAATAGGTGATTTGTCGCACTTCAACTATACTAAATAAACAAAATGATTGAATAATTCTGATAGTGGTTGCGGTTAAGGAAGCTGAAAGGACGTAAGAATTCTAGTGTGTCTATTGAAAAACACATTAGATTTGAAACAATCTCCATGGTACAGTAGGTATCCTAAAATCAAGATATATATATATATATATATATATATATATATATATATATATATATATATATATATACACGATAATATAAGGAGTATTGCCGTATGATTTTAATAGATAATAGATGAGTTCTCGGCAAAAGTAGGGCCACTATAATTGATACACAAACTAGTTATTAACCTTCTCTATATTTCGAATATGTTTATATTCTTCATCAGGACTCTGAAAAAATACATAAGTGTAAAACAAAATTTTTGAACAAAAAATTACATCTTACGGTTAACTAGACTGAAGATGTAGCCAGACTGTACGTAGCAGTGAAAATAGATGGTAAAACAAAGATTGAAACTTACAGAACTAGATATTATCATTAAGATATAATATAAAGATATAAAAATCAAGTGTCACAACAATCATATAGGAATAAATACACAACTGTCAGAAAACACAGATAAACGTTACTAGAGATCAGAGTGTCAAATGTGAAACTCTCTGTCAATTGTCACCACAAGTGAAAAAACACAAAACGTCAAACAGAGCTCAGGAATTGTAGCAGGGCTTATCGAATTTTCTTCGAGAGTAGATAACTATAGATGCAACTGAGCCTAGCAATATTTGTTTTTTTTATCGATGCTATTGCCATTAACATTAATATGACACATTTCCAAAAATATTCTTTTCTGATAGCCACTACCTATATCCAGTATTTTAAAATTATTGAAGTCAAAGTGATGCCCCATTTTTGCATCATGGAGGGCCAAAGCACATCTGTCTAGGTGGAGTCTTACATCACTCTTATGAAGAGTAATTCTTCGCTTGATGTTCTGCGAAGTTTGACCTATGTACACTCCTCCACAATCTAAGCATGGTATACCATATACACAGTCCGAAATAGAAGATGAAGGGACCTCTCTTTCAGTTTTGTGAAAGCACTTTCACCAGAAATGATATTATATTTGGCCAGTTTTAAATGTTTTATTTCAGATAGGATGTGAGATAGTTTATTAGTGACTGAGTGTAAATATGGTAAGGACATATATTTGGTTGAAGTAGTCTGTGAATCGATTTGTGATGGTACCTCTATATCGAAAGTGGTTCTAGAGGATTGAACCGATGTTTAGTGACAGTACTCCATAGAATATTTTCAAAAGTTGTTATTGAATATCCATTGTTAAGAAGGATTACTTGTAAACGGGTTAGTGAACTCTGCCAGTAAACTGCATGTACAATGTTGGTAATTCGATTCTTGAGTTAACTGATCAGATTTAACTTCATTTTCATTTCGTGATGGGATCTGAAGTGTAGATATCCACCTAAAGAAGATGGCTTTTGATTTTTTTACCATCTATAAAGAAGATGGCTTTTGATTTGTTTTACCATCTATTTTCACTGCTACGTACAGTCTGGCTACATCTTCAGCCTAGTTAACCGTAAGATGTAATTTTTTGTTTAAAACATTTTGTTTTACACTTATGTATTTTTTCAGAGTCCTGATGAAGAATATAAACATATTCGAAATATATACAAGGTTAATAAATTGGTTGTGTATCAATTATCTCATTTATTACCTATTATAAATATATATATATATATATATATATATATATATATATATATATATATATATATATATATATATATATATATATATATATATATATATATATATATATATATATATATATATATATATATATATATATATATATATATATATTATATATATATATATATATATATATATATATATATATATATATATATATATATATATATATATATATATATATATATATATATATATATTTCGAAAGTTTTTAGCAATAACAGCTTTTTTTGATAGGAAAAAGTTTATTTCTGTTGACGTTTCGTTGTTATATTACAACTTTGTCAAAACTTTTTTTCCTATCAAAAAAAGCCTGTTATTGCTAAAAACTTTCGAAATAAAATATCTTAAACAGGCAATAAATCAATTTCAAGAAATATATATATATATATATATATATATATATATATATATATATATATATATATATATATATTCCTATACTGTCAGGATGTATTTGATGTTCGTTCTCTTTATATACTCCATTCTTGCATATACATGCATAAAATGGAAGCCATGAAAGGTTATTTAAAGCATAATTTTCCAACGAGAGGTAGCGAACATGGAGGTGAAAGTTCCTGGTAAAAACAAATTATTAGCCATAGATCTTTTGAGTACCTAGCAACAAAATTTTATAATAATGTCCTGATGGAAATTAGGAAGATCAGGAATAAAATACGTTTTGGCAAATGTTGCCGTAGTGATAGCTTAGATCTAAGTGATAACTTAGATCGATTCAAATCGATCAGATCGATCGATTTTTCCTGTCATAGCTGCTTGTTTTTCTTTTGAGTTGTTTCCTTTGCATTTTGTCATATAACACTCATTTTTTTTATTTGTAATAATTCTAATATGTAGGAATAATTAAACTATCTTTTAGAAGGTAATGTACACACACAGCTATTGAGTAAGCTAGGTGAACAAATATTATTAATTTTAATTTATGAATCCCATTCTTTTTTAATGGAATAACTGATAAGTGTTGCGTTTAATGTAATCTTTATACATCTGGGAACTAAATATCTATCTATCTAAGTACCTATATAAAACAATACACTCTCTATGGCACGTTTAACGAAAACTTTTTTTGTTTTACAAGAGTTGCAGGTTATATCTAGATGGTAGCGAGTCTGAAGATATAAACATTTTGGCTGGTTATCTGAATACATTAACTATTATATTGACACAATCAATTTAATGATTAATCTCATACATATGTACAGACGTTCATACCTAACCAAGAAATCGAACCAATCTTCTCAGACGTTTGAACTTTGATTCGACAAACGGCATCATTGTATTAAAATATACGAATAAAAGATTGAATTATCAGCATTAATGAAATGCAGAAATATAAGAAATTCATAGATCCTCCTAATAAAAGATACGAATTAACTTTGATAAATTTTTAAAAATTTCTCAAGCATCCAATATTCATAAGTATATATGAATACCTCGGAGAAATAATACAGTCCACAGGTTTGAACCGAATCGATAAAAAACAAAGAATTACCAAGTTCCAAAGGGCCCACAAGCTAACAAAAACGTACTGCAATAAAAACTGCATTTCGGTAGGAGCTAAATTAAGGCATGATAAGACAACGATTCTTCCAGAAGCAGCTGAAACAATGGTTATTCAGACTCATTCAAAAATTAGAGAAATAGAATAACAAGAACGAAAAATTCTCAGAAATATTTACGGGCCAATCAATAGAAAGTACATTTGGATGAAAAGATCTCAGAACGAGAGGAATCAGAAAACGACGAGCAGAGTTTTATGCGCATGTTACATGATGAAACAGAATACCGAAGAGAATGGATAGATGAACGGAAAAAGAGAATTGCGAAAGGATGAAGCGATTTTCGGAGAGAAAAAAGCTGAAGCAAAAGCCCAAAAAATTGGAAATTTAAGATCAATTTATTGCCTGTTTAAGATAGTTTATTTTTATTTTTAATATTTTTAGCGATAACAGGCTATTTTCAATGTTGAAAACTTTATTTCCGTTGATGTTTCGTAGCATCTACAACTCAGTCAAAACTAATTATTATTAAATAATTAGTTAAACTGTTATTGCTAAATACATTATAAATATATATATATATATATATATATATATATATATATATATATATATATATATATATATATATATATATATATATATATATAACAAGAATGGAATATATGAATGAAAATCAGAGTACCTACCTGGTACATTTTATAAGATGGCATGACCTAGCTAACCAAATATCAGTTGAATCTATTTTGAATTCGAAGCATTTCATTCCTGATCATTTAGGTATGATTTTATTCAAGTGAAATATTTAACGTAAAATGGAGGCTTGAAATGTTTTTACATTATTGATTTCTGGTTCGTGTCATTTCAACTAACAGAGGTGAAGTGAAATGGAATGAGCGAATATCCGAAACACCTCCCTCTAATAATGGTCAATTATTGATAGACTGAGTAGGGTGCCCCAGTGCAGAACACGCCATCTCCTAATTATCAGAATAGAGTCAACTGCAGAACAGCTTATGAACACATCACGCGAATTTTATACAGAATTTTCATTGTTTCTCTGCAACATTGATTGCATTTTGCATTCTGAAAAATTAAAATAGATGAACTCGAAGAGGGCCACTTAATAATCATACCTTTAATATAATAAAATACCAGAGGACCAATTTTGGAGAATTGTTTCCAATCTTATACAATCCGCGAAAAAATTGTATTGACAAAGTGCAAAAAATCAAACATCAATGTATGAGAGTGATTCTGAACTGTTGTAAACGAACACCAAATGAAATCATATTGAAAGTTTTATAGGTAATGAGTGTTAATCAGAGAATTATGTTCAGGACATTAGGCTATATATTTAAGAAGAAATAAAATATGTTTTCTGATTATTTAAGGGAAAATCTGTATTCTGCGGACAGACCTCATGATTACGAAAGTGGACATCCTAACGATTTTGGAGTGAATAGATGTGAAAAGTATACATTTTATATGTATAAATATACAATGAATAGAGTGAGAATGCGAATTATAGAGTTCCTAGAAAATCTATGATACATTATATTTCGGAAAAATTTCATTGAAATGTTATGTGTTATGTGAATATTGTTTCTTTTATTATTAAAATTTTTTTAATAGCTCATCGCTGAATGAAGTTATTATTATTACAAATAAAAGATCGATTATTTTCGAATAACGTGTTAAAAAAGAAATCGAATTGTCAAAACGAAAATTTATTGCCTCAAGTTCATTTCACCGACCTGTTATTTATTAATTTATTCGAAAAAAGAGTAATGCTTTCTATATAGGTCAAAGGGGTCGTTTTTAAATATCAGATATAAAAGAATATTCAACATCCTATACTAATGGAAAAACGGCCAAAGCAGCCCATTACATTAACGAAAATCATTTGTCACCTAACACATCAGACTGAAAATACTGTTTATTCGTCAAAAGTCCTTGAAACTGAAAGCTTAGAATTACACAAAGCATGTCATTGAAGGAATGGATTTTTTTGAAATACGGTACATGTTTGCAATACCTATGTAACATTATTTGTTTGTTAATTACTGTAATATGTAAATGACTGCCACAGCTATAATGTTAGGAATTCAGAAAATTTCATATTACCAAGTTGTTGGACAACGTTAAGAGATAAATCTGTATTACATGGAGGTTTGGTTAAGTTTAATAGTTGCCAAAAGATTAAAAAAACAGTGTTGATATCAAAGAATTCAAGAGAAACTGAAAAAAGTATTTAATGACATTGAAATTGTTATATTTAATTGTGAATATATAAGTTGGTATATGGCTTTTCCTGGATTAGTTTGCTTGTTTTTTTTTTGTAGTAGCGTTGATGCTTAATGAAGACATATTATTATCATTATCTTTCGAAGACACAATTAATCTTCACCTTCTTTGTGTTGTATGATCTATAATCTGTTTTGTTTTCAGAAGGAAGCAATATTGATCTTCTTCTTCTTTATTTTCGGTGCTCTTTATAATGCTCTATGGTCCGAAATGATGATCAAGGACCGTTATTGAACTTGAGTTTTTTGCGGAATGAACCTAAAATTAAAATTAAATGAGAAAAAATTGAAACAACTAGTAACAAAGCAAATTCTTCTTCACTAGAAAACTGTCTAGATTCACATGTTTCTGCTAACGATTCAGAATTTGGTAAGAATGCGAAGACGCATTATCATTGAAGAGGTTTATAGTGCGCACGGTTACCTTCTTATTCTGGTGATTCTTGTCAATGTATGATGGAACATTTTCACAATGTGAATTGAATGACTACAAGAGAAATAGAATTAGAATAACAAATCATCTAATTATGTCTTAATAAGAGTTCAAAAAAATAAGTGATTACACCAACATTAAAATACTAGGACAAAAAGTTTCAAATCTAAAGTGATATAGCGATAGTACGATAAGAGAAAGAAAATTAGCTCAGCCAGCTATTATTTAACAATTTTTTTACTCGTTATGAAAATTAGACGCTCGTCATGCGAAGTTTCTCTGTATATCTGTATATAAATATCAGGAAATGAAAAATCCTCCAAGACTGAATACAAACAAATTCAAAACTGAATTCAGAGCTGAATAGAAATTCAAAATATACACCACCAAAAACGGGTAAGATATGGTAAGACAATTTTTTTACTCGTTATGAAAATGAGACGCTCGTCATGCGATGTTTCACTGTATATATGTATATAAATATCAGGAAATGAAAAATCCTCCAAGACTGAATACAACCAAATTCAAAACTGAATTCAGGGCTGAATACAAATTCAAAATATACACTACCAAAAACGGGTAAGATATGGTAAGACAATTTTTTTACTCGTTATGAAAATGAGACGCTCGTCATGCGATGTTTCACTGTATATATGTATATAAATATCAGGAAATGAAAAATCCTCCAAGACTGAATACAAACAAATTCAAAACTGAATTCAGAGCTGAATAGAAATTCAAAATATACACTACCAAAAATGGGTAAGATATGTAAGCGAATCTGCTTTCATGCCTAAAATTAAATAGATATATTGTTTTCTAGTTGGACTAGAAATCAAGTTGAATAAAGGATGTTTTTTTTAGATGTATAGAACTTTAAATTGCAATAAAACAACGATGGATCGTTCGATTGAAAGAATTTTTTTTTATTCGAAATATAATCTTGTGGCATTACATTTTAAATATGATTTTTGGCATATGACCGCCACGGCTGGCTCGGAAAGACCTGGACGTCCAATTTTCGATGAGTTTTTCCAACATTTGTGGCCGTATATCGGCAATAACACGGCGAATATTGTCTTCCAAATGGTCAAGTGTTTGTGGCTTATCCGCATAGACCTATGACTTTACATAGCTCTACGGAAAGTAGTCTAGCGGTGTTATATGACAAGATCTTGAAGGCCAATTCACAGGTACAAAACGTGAAATTAGGCGGTCACCAAACGTGTCTTCCAATAAATCGATTGTGGCACGAGCTGTGTGACATGTTGCGCGGTCTTGTTGAAACCACAGCTCCTGGACATCATGGTTGTTCAATTCAGGAATGAAAAAGTTAGTAATCATCGCTCTATACCGATCACCATTGACTGTAACGTTCTGGCCATCATCGTTTTTGAAGAAGTACGGACCAATGATTCCACCAGCTCATAAAGCGCACCAAACAGTCAGTTTTTCTGAATGTAACGGTGTTTTGACATACACTTGAGGATTATCTTCACTCCAAATGCGGCAGTTTTGTTGGTTGACGATTAAGTTTGTTAACGATTTTGTCGACGATAAAATGGACGTAGTGCGCGATACGTATTTCGCACAGAACCATTATTTTCGAAATAAAATTGCACTATTTGCAAGCGTTGTTCAGGCGTGAGTTTATTCATGATGAATTGCCAAACCAAACTGAGAATAAATCACTTCTCAGCTGTTAAATCGGTCGTCATCTTCAACAGTAATGCCAGCTTAAAGTTCTATACCTCTAAAAAAAACACCCATTAGAAAACATAAATCTTCAAAAATATTTGACATATAAGTCTTCATGAATTATGTATTTAAAAATGACCAAATGTCAATTGCAGTCATGTGAAGTTTATAAGGTCATGAATAGTTTATATTTTCGATCAGCTTCTTTTCAGTTGTAGTATTTCTTAGTAGACATTCAACAAATATCAGATGCAAGATTATCGAAATTTTCAATACAATAAATGAAAATTATTCGTCCAATGAATCATGACAAACAGAGTAGAAAAGAGAAATGACAATACGAAACAAAATATCTTTGACGAAGTATTACTTGTTTGCTAACAACTTTGTGCATATAGACCGCTCACTGAAGGATTCAATGACTCCAATTTCTGCTTGATGAAAACGAGAAACCTGGGCACTAGAAGCAAAGTAGCTTATCGTATAAATAACAGTTTCATCCAGTCGAGTGGTTCGTAGTCGTTTACGGTATTAAAAGTTAAATTACGTTACATTACTACAAACTCAATTACCATTAGCTGAGACAATCCAGACAGTCCGTACATACACATTTATTTGAGGGTTAATATCGCCCCAATTAGGCAATATATTCTGGGCGCACATACAAACGGCCATACAATTCGAGCATCCAGACAGAAGTAGATTTCAGTGGAATTGAGACTTCGGGAAAGTTACATTTCAGCACAATATCGCCCAAACTACACCAACTATTTATCTAAATGAAAATATACTCGAATTGTGGATATTTTATGTTCTTTCAGAATAAACGATCAGTTTGAATAATACACTGAAAAGAACCCTTAAAATGAAATTTAAGGACAAAGTTCGTTAGTTTAAGAGGTTATAATTATATTATTTTTTTTAACTGGACTCTTAAGTCTGACTAAAGAAATTTTATGTTCTACAATAAAAGCTAAATGCACTAAGCATAACTTCATAAAATTTGAGCCCATTTATTCAAGAGGTTATCATTATATATATTATAAGTTTATTTGATATTTGTATAAGGATATTGTGATCAGAGGGAAAAATGAAACGAATATTAGATACTGAAAATTAGAATACACTGTTAAAAATTTCTCTGGAAATTTTACCAAAATTTTTAGGAAGTTTTAACGCAAAACAATTTAGTAAATTTACTCAACAAAATTATTCAAGTTTGTCAATTCAGTTCGAAAAAATTACAAAATATTTTATGAAATTCACAAAGTGATAATAAAAAATAATTCAAATAAAAGTAAGTGGTTTTGTGATTTTCATTATAATTAATTTCAAACATGACAATATTGTTTCGCCAACACAGCGGCTTCATCAGATGTTGATGATAAACTGAGCTATTACATTGTGGACTACTTGCATTTATCCTGAAGTGTATGGAAATAACCACAGAACATGTAATAGCTCAGTTTATCATCAACATATGATGAAGCCACTGTGTTGGCGAAACAATATTGTTATGTTTGAAATTAATTATAGTGAAAACCACTTAGTTTTATTTAAATTATTTTTTATTATCACTTTGTGAATTTCATAAAAAGTTTTGTAATTTTATCGAACTGAATTGACAAACGAAACAAATTTTGCTGAGTAAATTTACTAAATTGTTTTGCGTTAAAACTTCCCAAACTTTCTGGTAAAATTTCCAGAGAAATTTCTAACAGTGTATCAAAGAACTTTTTGCAGCTGGAAATTTGAATAGTGAAATTATAATAACAAAAGCGAATAGAACGTGCAAATATACTTTTACCAAGTTAAGTGCTCTGCATGTTCAATCATAATTTAAGCATTGTTGAACTGAAGAGTTTAGGATAATTTAACTGATACTAACTACGAATAAAATAGGATAAAAAGGTTCAACGTGAAAAATTTGATCGAGAATATTGTAATTAATTGAAGTGAAGAATTTTCCTAAATTTCAGTTGAAATTTTCCAGTTTTTCGTAGACCGAAATCTCTGAATCACTCATAATAAAAAGTGCGCTAATAATGAAATAAATTATTTTTTGAAACAAGTAACCGTATTTTATTAGCTATGATAATAACCAGATGAATAGAGAAGTTCATGCACGGCGGACCATGTAAATAACTATTTGATAAATGGTCTGAAGAAAGTCTGGCGTTTTTGACGAATCCAGACTTCGCGAAAATAAATCTTCCCTCCTATTACTCTCCACTACGGGTTGACTGCAGTGTGGTAACTTCTACAAGTTATTCATTTGCTCTTGGCCGTGGTTATCTCGATTGTGGATCTACGTCTCCTCCAAGACAATGGGACATAGTCGTTGATTGCCAGACCGAATCAGATAAAATGCGCGAATACGATTGGTTGGGAAATGCTGGAGAGGAAAATCAGTCAGAATTTCACTCGAGAGTTTAATCTGCGCTGAGGATATGACATGCTCGCTTCGACTGACAACCTTCTTTTAAATTTGGACCTGTAATTTCTATTATTTTCAGAAAAGAAAATGGAAATGGGATTCGTTCTGGATATTTCGTTGATTATTACGTACATATTTATTTTTCATCGTCAATGATCTAGAATCATGCATTTGAATCATAATGGAATCATGTATTTTCAAATAAAATTGGATTTGTAACTATTCACATAAGTTAAAACGAAAGAACGTAAAATTATTTGTATATAATTCTAGTAGAATTATTGTAAAATTATTGAAATAATTCCACAAGCTTTTGTGAAACAGATCTGTTGGATTCGAATTACAGGTAAGGAAACGATAATAATAAACATTATATCATAAAGGTATGATAGCATATGTAGCAAAGTATAGGTAACATAGGTAGAAAACTAAAAGAAATGGTACTGTCAAAGATACAGACAAAGAGAGAGACAGATAATAACAAAACCTTTTAAAGTGTTTTAAATTTCAAATTTCAGAATAAAAAATGAAAATCCAAACTTCAAAATCAGAAATGAACGTATGATTGAATGAAGAGAATAGATAATTAATTTATATCGAAGTGAAATGAAAAAACTGAAAAAAACTAATAATTAGCATCCTGAGAGCTGAAGAACAAAAAATAAAAATCTCAACTTCAAGGTCAGAAATGAACCTATGATTAAATGAAGAGAATAGATGATTAATTTATATCGAAGTGAAATGAAAAAACTGAAAAAAAACTAATAATATTCTAGAAATACTCTACATACATATTTTCCATGTTTGGGTTTGTTCAAGAAAACGGTGAATTTAGAATTTTTCTCGAAAATTATTTAGTCCCCTTTAAAGTAATCCCCCTAAGATATAAGCATTCCTCCAATGCTTCTTTCAATCCTCGGAGCACTTCTAAAATAAGCTTTTCGGTATGGTCATCAGCTTGTTCTTCGATTCCGACTTTATCTCATCAATTGTAGCAGAACGATTTTCTTTCATTGGTGTCTTCAGTTTTGGAAATTGGGAAAAAGTCGCAGGGTCAAATCTTGTGAATAAAGTGGCTAAGGCTTGTTATGGTCTTGTGTTTGACCAAAAAATCTCGAACAAGCATTGACGTATGATGTGGTGCTTTATCGTGATGCAGAATCCATGATTTGCTTTTCCACAATTCCGATTGTTTGAGTCGTATTGCTTCATGCAAACTTTGCATAACTTTTTTTTAGTATTCCTTATCAACCGTACGATCTGTTGGTAAGAACTAGAGTGCACCACGCCGTTGTAATCAAAGAAAACAGTGAGCAAAACACTCACATTTGATAGAACGTGCTTCTTTCGGCCTCAGTCCTTCTGGCAGCTTCCATTGAATTATTGGGCTTTGAACCACGTTTCGTCACCATTATGACCTTCTGAGCAAATCAGGATTGTCGCTGACATAATTTAACAACTCCTGAGTTAATGCGACATTGTTTTTGGTATAAATTTAGCAATTAGGAACAAACTTTGCTGCCACACGTTTCATGCCCAAAACATGAAACGTGGTTTGCTGTTTTGGTTGCAACTGCAGGACGTTCATCTTCATCGTTCTACATCTTCTCGTCCTTCTGTAAACCGCTTGTACCACTTATAAACACTTTTTCGAGACAAAGTACACTCTTTGGATACCATAGTCAACATTGTGAGTGTGTTGGAGCACTTTATTCCATCTTAAGGCAAAATTTTATACAAATTCTTCGATCCAATTTTTCGATAGTAAAAAAATCGACAAACACACAAAGCGTGGCTAACCTTTCTAGTGGTCAAAAACAAATCACTAATCCAAAATGGCTAATAATGTCAACATATAAGAAACCTATGTTTACCAACATAAGAATGAAAAATGTGCACAGCCAGCAAAAATTCACCTTTTCTTTTGAACAAACTTCGTACATAGTTACTTTAAATATCAGAAATGTGATGAATGTTGAAATGTCCTATTCATAGATGACATAGAGGTTTCGTTTATCTCTTGGTGAAACATTATGTTAAAAACAATAAATTAAAATGAACACACTTGGCTTACGTTTCACTAAATATATTGAAAACTTTAGATATCTTTTGGTAATTTAACCCATTATATAGAGTATACAATGTTACTCACTGAATAGTGAGTAACATTGTAGAGTTTTCAATATATTAAGTGAAACTTAAGCTATCATTCAAATTATAATAAACATCAAGAACTTTTAAATTCGAGGAGCAAGCAAACAGTTGAGAAAATTGAATATTCCATTTTACGAATCTTACGTCTATTCGTAGTTTTGTTATGATGTACCTACTTTATCACTTTTCAAATACTTTCTCAACTCACATTTAGATGGCAGTCACAAAGATTATTGATATTTGAGGTTTTACGCCTTTTCGATTTCAAACTACGGAATTTACAACTTGTCAGTCAGAGAACTTTTCCTCTGTCAATCCTTCCTCATACGTGACCTACAACGCAAACGAGCCCTCGACTGGCAAGAATCGGCAACTAGGCAACTTTATCAGGGCAATAAATATCAACGTGTGGCGTTATTAAACGAAAAGGGTCGCAGGCAATACGGCAGCGTCTGCTGTAGCGAATAAGCTGTCAAGTATTTATCGTGGCGCCCTTTTTGTAAAACACGAAAGCGTTTATGAAATATCATGATTACTCCCATCGAGCCGCGTTATCGGGGGAATGGAGCAGTTTTCGAGAATGCGAAATGCCAGAAAAGGGTATCACTACGTTCCACTTGCAGGTTTTTACAACGTAGAGATATGCACAAAGTGATTGTGTACGCTGGTACTGTGAGTTATTGGTTTTTAACGTTCTTTGTCAGGGGTTAGCTTTTTTGCTATTTGTGATATACCTATGAATAGATGAAATTCATATCATTCGAAAATTTGAAATGGATATATATATATATATATATATATATATATATATATATATATATATATATATATATATATATATATATATATATATATATATATATACTACTTTTCAAGTATATTATCTTTCTATATAGTTATGCTATAACAAAGTCTATTTAACTTTCTTTCGATAATTTTGTATGAATTATTCAAAAAAATATGACAGCAGAAATGTGTATGTGAAACATGTACAATGTAATGTAACCATTAGACTTCAAGGGATAATTGATAGAGAACACAGAAGTCGGTGCCTACATTTGTTAGAAATGCAGGACATTTACTGTTTCGTAGTACAAGGTACTCATCAGTTGCACCACCGTCCAAAAAACGGAAGGTATCCACTGTGTCAAATTGTCAAAAGTCCTCTCATGAATCAGAAGACAGAAATGCATTGCAATGTCGTATGCATAGGTATGTATATAATGCATACATTTCTGTATATCTCCAATCTTAAGAATCAATAGAAAAACATGAATACATCGAACACTGAAAGTTTCACACTTATTATTGCTACCTGTTATTGCTATTGATACATAAATATATATATATATATATATATATATATATATATATATATATATATATATATATATATATATATATATATAGCAATTAATAGGCAATAATTTCAATGTAAAAAGTTATATTTTTGTTATAATTTTGTTAATTAATAATTGAATTACTTACAGGTTTTTTGTCTTTCTCAGTTGGCAAAATCTTGAATTGTTTTAATCAAAATTGTGTTTTACAGTTATTTGATGTTTATGATATAACTTATATGTTTTCTATGCCACCTTCTAAAAGTTCTGTTACCCTTTTTTGTTATTCTTTTCCTATAATACTTATATCCAGAAAAGTCAATTTTTCATCTGTTTTTTCCTCAAGTGTGAATTGTAAATTATCGTGAAAATTATTGAAACGTTTTCGTATAGTATTAATATGATCTTTATTTGCTATGATTAAGCAATCATCAACATATCTTTTGTATAATAAAATATATTCTTCTAAATCTTGCATTACATTTCCACCTAAAAACTAGCTGTATCACTAAGCATTTCGTTAATTTTCGCTTTGTAGTTATCAGTTTCTAGAATAACTGATTAATTTTCTTTATCGGATTCTGTTATGGTTAACTGTGGATTCAATTTTGAGAATAATTTTTTTTTGTTTAACATCTTCATCAGAAGTTTATTTTCAGATGTATCTTGAAAATTATGGTATGAGCTTTGTTTTTCAGTAGGTAATTTGGTACTTTTTCTTATTTCTACGTTAATATCAATTTAGATACAAATACAAGTTTATTTGTATTTAATGATTTGGTTCTTAATTTAGTATATCGTTGACATATTTTGGTATTTGTGTTTGTGTTGTACAATTAACATTATCATTGGATGATGATGAATTTAATTTTTCATTTATAAGGGGTTTTTTCTGAGTTAGGATATTGATTTTTTTAGTTTAATTTTGTTGAAAATTGGTTAATATATGAGTTGAAAGAGTATTTTCTAATGATTGTGTCAGATTTTGTATTCTTTCTGTGAGTGTTCTTATTTCATTTGTTGTATCTGTGATTATAAGTTATAAATAAATTTGAACTTTAAAAAAAAAATAAAGATTCAACATCAGGCCCACAATAAATCTCTCGAAATTCATGCCATTATAAGAAATTGAAATAAAAAATTCTTCTGTATACATGATTTATGTCAGGGACGATATCGTAGTCGAAGTAGCAAAATAAAACGATGAAAACAAACCAAGAAATAAAAAAAATGTAGTGAACATTTGAAGACTTTTATGTGGCAGATGGTAAAGTTAGGCGATATTTATTGATTTCAAAGAAAATTTGAATGGAAAATAGAAATTGAACTTTCAACTCAACTGTGAAAAGACTGCAAGGAAATGATCACGACGCAACATGCAGAAACAATAAGACGAAATAAATTTCCATCCAACTCTAAGATGAATCACTCTGAAAAAAAGACGAATAGGGTAGCAGCAGACGTGAAATAGAAATGTCACCACATTAAAAGGGGCATGTATGCACGTGACTGTTTCCAGATGATATTCAAGATGTGGAAAGTAGGAAAAACGACAAAAAAACTTGTGAAATGTCAAGAAAATCACTTGAGACTATCATCACATGAAACTCGGTACAATATAAATAACGGCACCAAGGGAGCTTCCCATATATGCACAGAAGGCACGTCAAATGCAAAGTATAATGCAGAGTTGATGTTTCGTTCCTTATTTTAGACTTAGAGTTTCCAACGTTCAAGAATGAAATATTATGGATGATAAAAATGTTCTCCTGACAGGTACATGACCTGAACTTTAGCTTCGGCTTATTCTGCAAGATAAAGTACTTGAAAATAGCATAGTTGGAGTCAAACTCGCATGTGTTCTCCAAACAGTGACACTTGGTGCTGGCTGGCCAAATGATTCAACATTATTACCAGAGGTGGAACTAGAAAATATTTTTTGGGGAAGGGGTTCAGAACATTTATAATTGAGCGTGTTGTTGATAATAAGTAAGAGTAAAGAAATGTTTGACCTTTTTAATATGCCTGTACTAGACTCAATACGCGTTTTAAAGAACTACTTGCTCTTCGAATGCGATTTTAACGGAATTTGATATATGAGGTAATTTTTAAACATTGTTTTACTATAAATATATTGATTCTCTCCAAGTATGGCAATGAGAATTGCTTATAACAGAAACTTCATAATTCTAACATTAACATCAATATGTGTCAGAAATTTTGACGTTAAATTGAAACATTGATTCATAGAGGTAAAACCGAAAAAGCAGTCTTTTGTTCTTCATGATATTCTAAATTTTACATTTGAATACGAATATATGCCATAAAATCCTCACTTCAGAAACAACGGGATTTTGAAAAATTCTTAAAATGCGACAATTTTGATGACGATCATTTTTATTTCATTCAAGGTTTATCACACCAAAAATATTTCGGAGGCTTCAATACAATAATATATTTATAAAACTTCGAATACTTGATTTGTAACCACAGCAAAAGGTCACTCTATTTCTTTACCAAAAATCATTAATGAATATTTATTGGGAGCTAATGAAAGCTGAATTGAAAAATACTGAGCATGTAAGTTTGATTTATCTCGAAAAAATTCAAATAAGATGTAGGTACTAGTTTTAAGCTAGTTTGTATTAAAAAATATCGGTCCCTCTAGAAATTAGTTTTTCCATTGTTTTTAGCATAAGATGTTTTTATTATTCTGGCATGTCACAGCACTAGATAAAGTTTATTTTAACGTAATTGAAGATCTTTCATTGTATTCTATCAATAATGCCATGAACGAATCATTGTTCTTCACTTCATGATATACATCTTACAGTTCTATTTTTTTCGGCTAAGCAAATTCGAACATTCAATTGATTACGAAAGAGCAATAAAACACCTCGTAACTAAATTAATCATAGTAAACGTGGGAATGGAGAGCCGATATTTTCCAATGGACAAAAACTTTTAATTAAAATTGTCGACTAAAATTTATCGTCCAATTTCGGAAATACGAGCATGTCAGATCTATTTGGGATAATTAAATAGCCATATTCATTAACGATGATATTTTTCGGGGATGAATTAATAATATAAATATGGGACATATTATTTCGATAAACATATTGTTTGGTTGTTATAAATGAAATGTGTATCTATGCATGTACACGTATTCCAGACATCAAGAACAAAATGAAAAAGAAATTGTTCCAAGTTTAATACTCAAGCGAACTGAAAAGGTGATAACCACAGGATATTAAAAAACAAAATAAAATGAATCAAATGTGGTTGGTCATGACTGCGTTTTATTGAAAACTTGATTATCTGATACCTTTTAGTGGACAGTGAGTAGTCGTATAAAATTGTGTCACGTTCAGTGTTCAGTCGTAACTCTCCTCAGGTCAGCAGCGGTTGCAGCAGGAAACGGCTGGTTGGGATATGATATCACACGACTTTTATGTTCGTCCATGAAGAACTGCGACCACCGTAAGAAAAATTAGAAACCGAGATGTCCGAAATATGGTGACTTAGACCAATAAAAGAAGAATTGAAATTATTTTGCAGCTTTGTCAGTTTGTGCAGTATAGCAGAAACCGTTTTGGGAAATTCGGAAAGAACACTGAGGAATTCCTAAATTTTCAACATAACTTGTATAAGTATATTATTTATGATGTAGAAGACATATTGTTTCGGTGTAATAACTACTTCAAGATAAAATAACAATAATATTTATTTGCATAAACAAAATACAATTTTATCATGCAAAAAGGTAGGAGTTTGCATTACATTCTTCCACTCCACTTGTTATAAATTGAAGAAAATAACTGTAACCTGCTAGCTAACATTACAAACAGAACAATCAGAACAAAATATTAAATATAAAAGAAATAATTACAAGAAAATTACAATAATCATTGGTTCCCAAATAATATTTTCAAAAATAATAACCGCAATTAAGAAAACAAAACAGAAACTCCGTAAAAGAAACCGCCTCAACTATTTCAGGTTCTGCAAAATAATGTTTTTCACTTTTCGTTTGAACGTGTTAACGTTGAAACCGGCATTGAATAGGTCAAGGAACTTGTTCATAATTTCTGGAGCACAATAATCAAAACAGCCGTGAAATTTTGATGTGCGGTGCCTGGGAGTATCATAGTGCCCCCTGAACCTCGTATTCACATCATGCACGCACTGCCTTTTTCCTATTCGACCGAAAAGATATTATGGACATGTATTAAGAAATAGTTTATAGAGAAGTGTTATGTTCGATTGATACACTCATTTCACCATGTCTCTCTCTCTATGGTGTTATGTGATGTCTGAAAGGAACGTTGCATACAAAACGAATGCACATATTATGAATTCTCTTCAAATAATCCTTATTAGTTTGCGTAATGTAGATGGAGACAATAATCAATAATGGGATATATTGAAGACCTCACAAGTTGCAGCTTGGCAGGCACGTCCAATTCATATTTGCACTTATGTAGTCCCTTCAGCTTTATCACAGAAGCTCGTTTCACAGAAAGTAGATGTTGCCCAAATGAAAGTTCATCATCCAACAAGCCTCTTTTGCCTCTTAAGCAACTCTTGACGTCCTCTCCCATTGCAGATCTTCCCCATTCATACTAACACACATATTATGAAGATCAATTCTCTCAAGATTATAATTGCTTCTAATAAGAAGAACCTTAGTCTTGTTGGCGTTTAACTTAAGATCGCTTTTTCTGCACCACCTCTGAAGATCGAGATTAATATAAGTGAAAGTATCCGCCAACCCATTAGGAGCACATCCTGCGTACAAATGAACATCGTCCGCATACATACGCACTGTTGCTCTGGAAAATATCTCTGGCAGATCAGATGTATACACTGAAAACTGTAAAGGTCCCAAAACACTTCCCTGAGGCACCCCAGACCTTGTTTGAACACTACCTGACATAACATTATGAAACCTGAAAACATTTCGTATAATGAGCTGAAAATATATAATTTTTACACATGCTTCGAGAGAAACAAGAAGAAGAGGTAGCCCCTGATAGCCTTTGATTTTGCCAGAATGAGAAGTTTTCATTGAGCTATTGCACTAAATATTCTTTCTTTGCAAATTTTATCCGTATGGCATTTATCTTACTTGCTTGCCCAGTGGTGAACAATTTTTTCAAATCTATAAAATGGATGAATGAAAAAAATTTGATTTTTTCGAATTCACGATATATCTCATATTTGATTCAAACATAATGATTATTATAAGAAAAATTGAAGGTAAGATAAAGTCGAACATTTGAATCATATTTACATTTTTTGAATACAAGTATTTCGTCGGGTCACCGACTTCTTCAGACGCTTACAGAATATGCGTTATTAAATCTAGTTAACATCTGAGATTAATTTCTCGCTTACCTCTTGGTGAAACATGATTAAATGAAAATTTGAATCAAACTCTTGGCTTGATGTTCTACAAATATATAGAATAATAAAATAATATTACAACGTTGAGTAGACATATTTCAAGCGGTCAGCTCCAAGGCTCTCGATCATCCCCCACAAAGATTTGAGGAAATCATTAGTTATATTATGCTTTGTGAAATCTGGTCTACGACCTCTTTGCCCAACTAGATTGACAATGTGAGCTTCTAGTATCTTGAAAATATTGAAAAGATCTTTTACAGTTTTCCAAAACATTTTCTGCTGAGTACAAAACAGATGCAGACCACAAATGTGTCAATAAGTCAATGTTACTATTCGAGACTAATTTCATTTCACATCATTATTGCCATACAATGAACCTAGTAGAGACGTCAATTTGAGATTTGAAATTTAGAGATTTTCAAATGTTGCTGATCTGGAAAATATTTGAGAGGGCTTGATTTGTATCAGCAGTGGAAGGTATGATAGTTATAAACATTTCGAGAATTGTGTTTATACCTCTACAAGTTGATGATCCTTCGCTTTCTCGATAGCGATGTATGACAAAGAACTATGATAACATCGAAGCCAGCTCACTGTACAATTAAACTCCAGAGGAATATTACAGAGCTATTCACATTGAAGTTTGTGAAACGAGGCAATTTTGCATTAATGAGCGGTTTGCATCAACTGGATTCACACAAGTCATTGTAGTGTTCGCTCTTATTGGTCGAGTTTCGGGGTTCTACTGTTTGTAGATATGATTTTGGAATGCTCAAAAAACCTTTCAAACTCACTTTTTTACATCTGAAATTCTGGAAATTTTCCGAGTCAAGACCACCAGGTCGACCCCGCCATTATTTTTCATGAGTCCCACTGCTTGAATCTTGAGATAGATATCGACGCTTGTATATGTTATAAAATATGATTATTTGTGAGGAGAGTATTCATAATATCCGGGCATAATGAATATCGGTTAGATTTATCAAACCAAGTGTTTAATTATTATTTAAACATCTTTATTCATAACATTGTCTAGTAATTATGAATATTGCTACGTGACGTTTGGACAATTTGATTCGGACTGTCCGAAAAAGCCATCGTAAAATTGAAACTAACACAAGTCACAATCCTTTAGTATAATTATGTCTATCCAGAAAATAATGTTAGCTTTTTTAGTTAATTTCGATAGTACATTTTCGAATGGAATTTTATTAAGTAACGGTCGAAAACGTTTGAAAATTTTTGGTTTTTGCAGAAATCTAGAAGATTCCTAATTCCAAATATTGTTTTAGCTCGAAGCTGAAATTCCAAATGTGGAAGACCTTACTAATTCATCGAAATAACGAGTCTGCTTATTTGAATTGTTCAAAGTATAAATCATTTTGAATAATTTAATAATTGAGGAGGTTTCAGCTATTATACACGAGGTATTGTGAATATAATAATCACTTTTTCCATAACATGTTTATTTGTGTGTAAGTGTAGAAAATCGGAATAATAATTACTGTGTTCTGTGCTATATGACAAACTCAGTGACTTTTTGTATCTGGAGTTAGCCCAAGAGCCTAAAACTGCCAGACCTTCGTTACTTTATAGGAGCTGAAAGTTTCCCTGTGCATGTCCCCAACACAGGTGGGAAAGACTAGCGGCTATTGAGTTTGGGTTGTGGTTGTTTGCGCAGGTAATAGAAATACAGTATAGTACGTAAATGTGTATAATTTGGTTTATTGAAATCGTTGAAGTATAAAGCTCAATTTTTTTTATATTTTCTTCGGAATAACTTTAAAACTCACGTGATCCATTACCGGACACTTATGCTACCCCCTGCCAGACACCCCTAAATTATAATACATTATAATTATAATTTCGATATAGCATAAAAGCTGAATTTTATATATGTTATTGGAGGACCTATAAAAATATGTTATCTCAATAGCCAGACAGTTTTGATGGTTTTTATATCTTGCCAGACACATTGAGAGTTCGCTGTAGGCACAAGCGCGAGGTAACAGCTGTTCAAGCGGGCGCGAGTGAGATAGCGTGCTTCGTCCAGTCTCTAGTGCAATCTTTCACTTCGCGCAATCTGTCGTCAACGGATTCATTGAAGTATTATGCGTAAAACCAACATTTTATAATATAATTCTTATTTTTGATATTTGCTGTTACGTCGCGTTTGCGCCTACAGCGGACTTACATTGTGTCTGGCAAGATGTGAATCCATCAAAACTGTCCGGCTATTGGTGTAACATCTTGTTATAGGTCCCAAAGTACCATGTATAAAATTTGGTTTTATAGTTACAATTACGATTTTTTTGTTTAGGGGTTTCTGGCAGGCGTTGGCAGGTGAAATGAGTGTCCGGCAATAGAACGCGTGATTTCTAAAGTTCTCCCGAAGAATATATGAAAAATTGAGCTTTATATTTCAAACGAATTTAAGCTACTATTCTATACACCTTTACTACCTCTCATTTGCTCAAGTATTCACAATCCAAACTCAATAGTCCGGTTTTTCTTACCTGTGTTGGGTACAGATAAACCTTGAGCTTTTATAACATAACAAAGGTCTTGCCGTCGTGGGCTCTTGTTCTAAAAGTGTAGGTAACAAAATAATAACTGATGATCATCGTATGCAATACCAACAAACGGTCTGATTTAGATTCAGAAGAAGTTTAATCGATCGGTTTTATATTTGCGTTTTATAATTTTCGGACTGAAGCAGATTTTCGTCGACCGAGTGTGAAGGTTGTTCCGGTTTTTATTGATTTCATATCTAGCTTGTAATGACTGATTCGTGCCAATTTAGTTGCGCCCCGTGACAGTGCGGCATGCAACTCTACTACATTTTTGATTAATTCGTTCCGAACAAGATAGAAATTTATAGTCCATCCGCGTGCCCATTTATTCCAGAAAACATTTTGACAATGCCAAGTCCCACAAATCAAGCGTAACATGTCACAATGCAATTTGCCATTGTATGAGTCCTTATGGCCAAAATATCGACTATTCCGCAAATGTTAATTTCCCCAATGCAGATTTTAATGGAAGTAGTTGTAATTATTCGGAAAACTGAAAATACTAGTTTATTTTGAGGATATCTCCGAATGGCATACTCTTACCAAAAATAAGTTTTACTCTTCGATATATAGTGATTTCTTCTCAAGAAATTGCCACATTTCAAGGTTCATTGATTGAAAGATAGGAATCAAAACAATTCGAATAACCTGTCATAGTTCAGATCTATATCTAATTATAAATATGCTCATTTAGGAATGCTTATTTCAAGCTCAGCGCCAAACACGTACCTCAAGAAGCAAAAGTCGTAGCGTCAAGCTACGACTGGCCAGAGTTCAATACACATATTCATCTATTCGACAAATTCATCACTCCGAATAATTTATTATAAATTCTGATATTTCGCGAAACAATGAAAAAATACAGATAATTTAGTGGAAGCATTCCGATTGTTTCTGCTCAGTCGATTTTGAAAAATTAGAGCTAATATATTTCGCACAATTTCATATATACATATAGTAAGGGTAGAATTATAAACATGTTAATCGTGCACTATACTTCATAGATACTGCGTCATACTGCTCTGCATATTTTATGTCTCAAGTACAATAAAAATATTTTTACATAGTTTGGAATATTTTAAAAGTTTTGAATAAATAACGAACAATAAAAAAATTTAAACGGAGACAAATTCAGAAATAACAAGTCATTAAATTTTCCTAAGTTTATTTTATGATCCAAAAGTTAATATATTTCGAGATTTTCCACTTCTTTGAAAGTATTATTTCCAACTGAAGAAATATATTTGTTGAGTGAATATTGCGACATATAATAAAAATAACGCCTATATTTCACAGCTTCCCCTTAGAATCAGTCTATTGATATATAGATGAAGAATTGTTCTTGTGCCTATAATATGTTATTAAGACATTTCAGGTACTCAAGGATTATTAACGCAATAGTTTATGCAATAATACAACATAGAGATAGATATTCTGCGTTTTTCCAAAAACTAAATTGATCCAGTCTTCTCAGAACGTTTGAGCAAAGATGAATAGAATAGAATAGAATATCTTTATTGTAGAGAAAACAAATTTCTTACAAATGGTAGGAGTTTGACGAATCATTCTTCCACTCCTCCACAAATACAATGAACATACATTAGATAATAATACAAAAATATTAGATAAATATAAAAAAATTACACCAAGATGAAACTAATGATTGAAGTCTAATAAGTGTAGACTTCGTAAGCTAAGTGATTAATTATCCATAAGACTGAAAAAAAAACTTCGTATAATGCACAAAATAATAAAAATTAACACATAAAAGGATGTGGTGAGCATGTTCATATTAATGACTTTGCCTTGAAGTGCTGCGAATACTCGCTGACAGAATAAAAGCAAAATCTCAGAAGATATTTCTTGATGTTTATTTTGAATTTATTGAGAGAAAGCTCTTTGAAGTGGGAAGGTAAGACATTGTATAAATTATAATCTATCGAGTTTTTTTTCGACTTATTTAGACGATACTTATTTGTTCGGATATTATTTGCGCCTCTTGTATTATAATTATGTAGATCAGTCTGTTTTATCAGTGTATCTGCATCCTTATGTATTTCTAGAAGAACGTTATATATCCACAATGTAGGCAAAGGCATAATTCCATATTTTATAAATAATGGTCTGCATGAATCCAAGTAACCAACGCCTGCCATTATTCGAATTGCCTTTTTCTGTAACCTGAAAACTACTAAGGCGTTGGAACAATTTCCCCACAGAACAACGCCATAACTCAAAAATGAGTGAAATAGAGAGACGTATGTAATTCTCAATGTGGTATTGCTCGTTATAGTTCTCATTCGTCTAAGCAAAAATAGAGTACCGGAAAGTTTTCCTTTCAGTTGTTCAATATGGTCTTTCCAAGTAAGTTTGCTATTTAGTGTTACGCCAAGCAGCTTTGCAGTATTTTTTACCGCAGGATTGTCGAAGTGATTAGATGAAAATACTAAATTTTGAGTTTTGTCATCGTTCAATTTGAGTTTGTTTGCCGTGAACCATAATTGAGACTTGGTATTTACGTACGTGGTTTTTTCCTCCAAGCCTGAACGATTTCTATCATAGTAAACAAAAGTGGTGTCATCCGCGAATAATACCGTTTTCAGAGGATCCATAAAGTAGGGTAAGTCGTTTACATATATAATGAATAACAATGGCTCCAGAACTGATCCTTGCGGGACTCCATGTCTTAATAGCTTAAATTCAGACAGACAATTTTCATACCAGACAGCCTGGTGCCTATCAGTTAGATAAGACTCGATTAGCTTCAGAGGAGTACCCCTGACGCCGTAGAAATGAAGTTTTTCTATTAATATATCATGAGAGACACAGTCGAAGGCCTTTGAAAGATCACACATCGTTATAGAAGTTTTTTTGTGCTTCTCTAGGCCTTCAACTATGCCACCCACGACATCCAAAAGTGCAAGCGTTGTAGAGCGATCTTTTCTGAAGCCATATTGTGAATTGTTGAAAAAATTATTGGTCTCGAAGTATGATATTATACGTTTCTTGATGATTTTTTCGATTATTTTACTGAATATTGATATGATTGAAATCTTGATATGATTGATATGATTGAATATTGATATGATGAAATATTGAATACAATCTTGAGTTGAATTCGACATAACCCTCATAACTTTTACGATTTATGTCAAAACATTATTCCTCGAAATTAACTATATTTATTATATTTTATATTCACTATATTGTATTTATTACACAATTCAATATATTAAGAATTTGCAGTGGTCTCGAATATCGAGTAAGCTCGTAATCTTTTAAATTATGCATTAATTTTTCAATTTATGTAGACCCTGAACGCACGTTACACACAAAATATAGACTTAGAGAGTCGTATGGAGCATTTCTGCTTCACAGAAGGTCAAAGCATTTTAATAATAACAAGTAATCAGTACATAAATATGAAACTTTCATTCGAATATATATGAAAATTTTGGATTCGAACTTCCGCTGAAATCTCCGAAGAATGTTCAGTATTTTAGTATTTTTTGCTCTCAACATAAATTTCAATTTTTCAAGATCAATTTATTCGTTTCGGCATCTTTGTACATTATCCATTTGGTATTGTTCAATTACATAACCGCTGGGATTCTTTTA
Organism: Henosepilachna vigintioctopunctata; assembly: GCA_030704895.1. NCBI lineage: Eukaryota > Metazoa > Arthropoda > Insecta > Coleoptera > Coccinellidae > Henosepilachna > Henosepilachna vigintioctopunctata. Next base: position 691,133 of record JARQZJ010000141.1, on the reverse strand, counting down.
CACACACTGGACAGTGTTTGAATATATGTATCAAACGTATCAGATTCAAATGTACCCGGGATTCTAAACCAGATCTTCCTAGTGAGGTTCCATCTTCTACCTACTAAGACTATAGAGACGTCTACTGTCACATACCTATTTGATAAATATATCCCTCATTTATCATATTACAAAAAGCAAAAATTGAACATTAACGATGTAGAAAAAAATAAACGCAATTAATAAAAAAAAATTTTGGAAATTATATCATAATTATTATAAATAAAAATATATCAAAAATAAACAAATTTTTGGGAAAAAATAGGAATGGTTTCTATGGTTTCGAGGAAACCATAGAAACGAACACTATCAAAGTCTAAGTGTTATCGGAGATAAAATAATCAGGTCTGAACAAATATCAAATTCACTTAAATAATTATTTCAATTATTACATGTGTTTATATATTTCATAAGCCTATATCAATCAATATTCTTGACAGTTTCATTTGATTTTAAAGTGCGAAGGAAAGCCTAGATATCCACTCCAAGAAACTGTCTATTAAAGTTTCGGAATTTTTATTCAGAAACCTTGTTGAGTAATCCATGAAAATCTGTTGAGTAATCTCAATATTAAAAAATTCGGAGGAAAACTTCCTGAAAAAATTAACATTCATATATCTTAATTTATTAAAGAAATATATCACATAACGTGGCAAGCGATAAAATCATAACTTTTTCATCGGCAACGCAAACAACACTAAAAAGCGTATATACTAGTTTTGGCATCTAGACATATGCATTGCTGCATATTAACATTGAGTCATACGACTCTTTCACATGGACGTGAGATGAAATTACAAATTTTTTCATACTTTGAATAACTACATTGTTTTCTACAGTTTAACGCCAGTTTCAAACGGCCGTTTGGCTTGTAATCAATGGACATTAGCCAGAATATTATTTAAACTTTCCAAATCATAGACAAACACAAACACCCATGCCTTCAGCGGGGCTCGAATCCGAGTTCTACCGCACCACGGTCGGGTGTTCTTCCGACCAAGCGACGGAGACCGGCAATATTGTTTTCAATCATTGATATTCATCAACAATTAAAGTTGTTGAGCTTGATAATTACAGTACTGAAATTCGGAAATACTTGATTGACTATGGAACAATACTTCCACATGAAAACAAAGCAGCATTATCTGCAACTATATTCTTTGATTTCCAAACATTTCACTGATAAACACACTGAATCGTTTCATTCTTAGTTACCGCCATTAATAAATAAAAATGAGAATTTATTACTTCCCATTTCCATTGAGTGAAGTGGAACGATTTAATTATTCTTGTAAAAATATGTTTTCAAATAATTCATTGCATTTTGCAATTTAGTCGATTTTTTGACATTAAAATTCTAAAAACGTTGAAATGTGTGAATAAGCTTGAAATAATAACTTTTTTTGGATGAGAGATATTCTGGATGTGACAATTATAAATATTCAAATGTTTTTCGAGTAAGCCAATGAACATTAATTTACTCAGTAAGCAAATCAGTTATTCCTGAAAATTCAAGAATACGCTTTTCACATCCAGACAGTACAAAATGTTTCGTTGCATCAATTCAGTGACTCGAACATTTCCTGAAATTTCTGAGATGTAGCAACTCAGTGATTTCCTGAAAATCGTGAGTTGGTAATTCAGCAACAACTCAGTAATTTCCTGAAAATTCTGAGTTGCAATAATTAGGCAACTCCGGAATTTCCTACAATTTCTGAGTTGTCGTAATTCAGCAACTCGATAATTTTTTGAAATTTCAAAGTTGCAATCATTCTGCAACTCGGTAATTTCCCCAAAATTTTGAGTTTCAGTTACACAACAATTCGGTAATTCTTTGAAATTTCTGATTTGCAGTGATTCAGAAACTCGGTAATATCCTGAAATTTCTCAGTTGCAGTGATTCAGTAACTCGGTAATTCACTGAAATTTCTGAATTTCTATGATTCAGTATATCGAAAATTTCCTGTGAGTTCTGAATTGCAGTAAATCAGTAACTTAATTATTTCAGAAAGTATTCAGTTGTATTTATTCCTTTCTACCTACCTTCCTCCAATGAGTAAATTCTCTCCATCTCGCATCACCAACCGGAAATAATCGATGTGAGTATCGTTTCCAGTGAAATGGTCCACATCATCTTCTGCCCCTGAAAAGAAACATTTATTGAAGAAATTTCATCAAAACTTTAATACTTATTATGAAAATAGGAATAACTCCATATGTGAAACGTTACAATGAAAATGAATAATATCGAATACGGACAGTTCAGTTGAATTCATAAAATTCAGGTAATGAAAGAATATGTTCGTAAAACGGACCCATATTTGAATTGAATAATTTTTATATTTCAGCAGTTGAAAATTAGTAGAAACACATCAGAATAGAATATTTTCTACAAATCTGCCCTTTGAATGAAAGGTTATTGTCACAAAGTACAGCTTTATTTGAATTATATTTGAGTACATGGTAAAATGTAAGGTTTAATGGTAGAATTTAAGTAACGGGAATAATGGGTCTGATGAACTCTGTAACAATTCTCGATATTTCGACAATTTTTGTGACTTCTTCGGGAAAAAGCAAGCGGCAAAGTAATGACTATAACGAATATGTAAAATTTACATATTCAATTTGAGCATTGTAGTCATTACTTTGCAGCTTGTTTTTCTCCTAAAGAAGACATAGAAAGTGTCGAAAGATCGAGAATTTTTATGAATAAATGACCCTTTCATAACAATTTTTCATTCATAACGTATCTTTTCAATACATATTATATTGAATGAGTATATTTTTTCATAGTAAAGTATCGCACGGTTCGAGAAATTACCTATATATATATATATATATATATATATATATATATATATATATATATATATATATATATATATATATATATTATATATATATTATATATATATTGTTATGGTAAAATTTGTAATCATGTAATCTTTATAATAACATAGAAATTAATGAATAACAGATGAAGTATAATTCTCATAATACAGAATCAAAATTCTTTCAATATATATTCAGAATCAATAGAAATAAACGATGTTCGATTTTTGTCAAGGTTCTAAATTTATTGTTTCGACAGTCATATTTCATGCATTTCATTTTATTGTGTAAAATTTTAAACATACTTGCAGTTTTGTAGATATAATTAATTCCATGTCTTTCAAAAGTTGGTAATCTATATATTTATTCATTTATTTTTTTATTCAATAGTGTTCGCGTTTACTTGATGTAAATCCATTATAATTGAACATAAACTCAAATTGAAACAGTTGAACTTATGATTTATACTTCATTGACTACATAGCATGACGCGTTTCGTCGTTACAAACGACTTCTTCAGATGCTAACAGAATAATCCATATATTTTTTATTCTCTGTTCAACACTAGCACAATCATTAACATCACTTTTTTGTGTTTTAATATGTAATGTAAAATTATTTTGATTCTTTATAATTATGTATTTCTTGTATGTCACATGACAAGACATGAGCTGTAATGTTAAATAATGACATGAGAAATAATATTCATATGACGTATTCATAAAAACCACTTTAAAAATTTGATCATGAAATCGATCTTACTTTCAAATCAATAATAAAAAGTAGTTGATTTGCAACAGTTACCTAAAAATTGAAATATGTGTAATAAACATAAATGAAATGAATGTATTCCACCTCACCAAATGATATAATTTTTATATCAATATTTATTTAAAATGTTCAAATATTGTATAAATAATTTAAGTATGGAATTGTTCACTACTTTATAATAATAACCTCAATTGTGAAGTTTCCAGACCAGAAGTACACCATAGACGATAATATATCGAAGTGGAATGTAGCATCATAGAAATCAATTTTGTGCACGAAATTCCGAAATATCGAATCAGAGATTCCTGTGAAATATATCAGACGAAAAGAATTACAAACAAAAGAGAGAGGGACGCCAAAGTTTAAGAAGAGTTGAATTAAAAGTTTGTAATAGAAATATTGAATTACCTACAGGAAATCAATTTGCAAAATAGCAGTATGGAAAAATTTGCATAATTTGAATATATGAAATTCTGGAATACTGGCGTAAAAAGAATCAAGCTAGCTCGAAGAAAGAGGTACCTCAAATAAAATTTTAATTATCAATTTCATTCAAAGGCCATTTCACATTTAATATTAAGATTATTTCAGTTTTAAGGAGATAAGAGTTTTTTGTTTAGTATTTTTTTGAAATTCATCTTGTAATTGAAGTATGTATATTCAAATCCATCACAGATATTATTTTTTTGAAAAAATGAAATTTGAATTAAATTGAAAAAAAGATTTGAAAATTACATAACAAGATTCCACCCTGAGAGAGTTAAATCAAATAAATTTCAAAATTCATAAGAATATATATGTGTATATATATATATATATATATATATATATATATATATATATATATATATATATATATATATATATTATATATATACACTATCCGACCGCGGCATTTTGGCATTGACTTTGCAAAACAATGCGGCCTATCTAGCCGAGGGTGGTGAAAGGTATCCCGCAACTTTTTTTTAATACTTACATATTTAAAATCGTGTTATCTTTCGAATGAAATGTTCCAATTCAGTAATTTAAAAAATTATATAAAGTTATTGAAGCAATCTTGAATGTGAAATAAATAATTTATTTCTATAAGAATTAAAACCAAGATACAAAGGAAGAGCGTTTTCTAGGGGCGACATTTCAATTGAATTTCTTGAATAAAGAATACTAATTGTGTGATAATTATATTAGTAAGACATATGTTAACGCGACATTTTGTGTGAGTAATGATGTGTTCTGTGTACATTATTTCATTAGTGAATTATTTTATTTTATCGTCAATAGTTTTCGCATCGCACGCGATATAATTATATTTTAGGTAAAATTTGTACCTTATTACCTAAATTTTTCACTTTGGGTTACATTATTGGAATTTAAGTAGGAATGCCTAATATTTTTCGTAACATAACATAGCCTGTGACACCCAGGAATACTGTAGCTTACCAACAATGTAAGAATTTTTAAATCAGTCCAGTAAATTCAATGCACACAAAGAAATAATCAAATCTATCCTCTTCATAATATAAGTATAGATTCCTTTTCTAATGCCAATAAAACATTTTCAAGTCATTTTCACTAACATCAATAACTTCTGATGCAAACAGATCTAACGAAATATTTTTTGCTTGATACAAAGGGGAAAAAATTATCCGTATCATTTTTCATGATCAATCTGTATAATATTATTCCCATTGCATATACATCAATGCAATCCATCAGAATATTCCATAAATCAGAGCGACTATCACTTCCGGTGAAATTGTACAAATTTTCCGCACGAACAAACAACAACATACTCATAAAAGAAAACTACCGTTCCGCTATGAATTGAAAGAGGAATTCTACAGAAAAGGGGATGCTCTTTCACCATTCAAGTATGAAATAAGTGACCCTAGAGGGCGAGGCTAATTGTGCGAAAACTCGAATACATTTTGTTTGTCTGAACTTTAAGAGAATCCATCTAAAACATAAAATGCGGCTATATTATGATGAGTTTAATGCTCTGCAAAAAGTTTGCCATTATTATCGCTAGTTTTCATTTTAATATTTCTATGAATTGAGCAAAATTATTTCTGATAAAATAATTTATCAGCAAATATAATAATAAACAAGTAAAAAGGAACACGGAATATTTTTTGATAATATTCGCTGAAAATATTATAAAAAAATAATATTCATATATATATATATATATATATATATATATATATATATATATATATATATATATATATATATATATATATATATATATATATATATATATATATATATATATATATATATATATATATATATATATATTTAAAAATTAAAAATATATGAGTTCTCGGCAAAAAATGGGGCCACTGCAATTGATAACAAACCAATTTGTTAACCTGGTCTATATTTCGAATGTGGATTACATTCTTCGTCAGGACTCTACAAAGTATAGAATTTAAATAATGTTATAAAGAATATATATTACTGCTTACGGCTAACTAGGTTGAATGTTGTGCCAAAATATAGAAAACAGAGTATGCAGCTGGAAAAATCATTACAAATAATGCTACACAATGTGAACGCTGACAATAAATTATAACGATTGAAAGGATAACCTAACAATCCTGACACAGAGAAACGCGGACTGTCGGAACACAGATAAACATCACCGAAAATATATATATTTTGGCACAACATTCAACCTAGTTAGCCGTAAGCAGTAATATATATTCTTTATAACATTATTTAAATTCTATACTTTGTAGAGTCCTGACGAAGAATGTAATCCACATTCGAAATATAGACCAGGTTAACAAATTGGTTTGTTATCAATTGCAGTGGCCCCATTTTTTGCCGAGAACTCATATATTTTTAATTTAAATTTGAATTATACGGCAATACTCCTTTAAATAACTTTATATATATATATATATATATATATATATATATATATATATATATATATATATATATATATATATATATATATATATATATATATATATATATATATATATATATATATATATATATATATATATATATATATATATATATATATATATATATATATATATATATATTTATATATTTCTTGAAATTGATTTATTGCCTCTTTAAGATATTTTATTTTGAGTTTTTAGCAATAACAGGCTTCTTTTGATATGAACAAGATTATTTTTGTTAACGTTTCGTTGTTATATTACAACTTGTCAAAACTAATGAATAATTGAATTTATGAGTTACTACAGATATCAAATGTCAAACTTATTCTTTAGAAAAATCAAATTAGTTTTTTTGTATCTTCACTTATTGATTTTCATTATCAGAGGAATATTTCTGGCTTAGCATTCGCTTCGGAAGTTTTAGTCTTCTTCATCATGAGGAAACCTCTGAAAAACTCATGGTAAGCCAGGTGATTCTAATAAGTTTGATTTATATTTACATATATATAATTACATATAGTTTTTCATACTTATCCAGAATATGTATATTGTTGGTATATGTGTGTGAAACTGAAGGTAGATCTGGAAAGAATGAGTTTTGAGATGTGATGTTTGGTGATTCTTGTGTGTTTATTTTATGAGTGTTATTTGTGAGGTTTATTGAGTTGTTATAAATAGAATTAAGATGTTTAATGTCTGTTCTTTCATTTACTGTGTTTTCTTGAAAAAATTAACTTTTTCATATCAAAAGAAGCCTGTTATTGCTAAAAACTTTCAATATATATATATATATATATATATATATATATATATATATATATATATATATTATATATATATATATATATATATATATATATATATATATATATATATATATATATATATATATATATATATATATATATATATATATATATATATATATATATATATATATATATATATATATATATATATATCATATTAATCATCTTATATATGGAGAATATGAAAGGTTTATGTCTTTCGGATTAATTTGACACACTTCTTCAGTGAACACACATTGAAAAAAAGGCGAGAAAATGTTTCAAGTTAAAAAAAAACTTAATAACGTAACAATAAATTAATGATTTATTAATATATATCTATATATACTCCTGAATGGTTGCATTGCCTGTTGGATATGATCAATCTTTATTATATTTTTATCACTGCCAGGCCTTTGATTGAAAAAATGTTTATTTCATTTGACGCGAAATGCAACTTTCTCAAAATTATTAGCTAATTCAATAGTTTTATAGTTTCATATTTCTTTGATATCCCTAATTTAGAATAATGATGTAAAAACTACAGAATCAACGAACCAAATTCCAAATTTTGATTTCGTATTTGATAATTTTCACATCCTGAATGTACAATTGGAATGATTTATTACCTAACTACAACAATTGAGCACAGAGAATAGTAGTTCTGAATTTATAGAATAAAGTTACGTTATTCATACATATAAATCAAGCCGAAATTGTTGGGTGTATATCATGTAGGAATAAGACAAAAACTATTGTTAGTTTAACTGCGGACAAAAACAAGACCAATCTTGACATATATTCGTGCAGACATGTTAACGTATGAGAACGGCCGTAGGAAGCAAGAAAGTTTAGATGAAATGGCTCAAGTAATTAAGAGGAGTAATAGCTTGGAGGATATGTAAATTCGCGTAAAGTCACTTCAATCATCTTTATAAATGACAGACATTTTGTTCCTGGAATGGAAAGTGTTATTTGATGAAGTAGAGAACTTACTTTCATGCCTTTCCCTTTATTCGACTATCGCCGAATTCTCATGACTTTCGGAGTACGGGAAGAATAAAGGAAATTTGAATGATAAATTGATAAGGAATATGACATTACTGAAACAAATATTGACTATTTCTGTAATCCCAAAGAATACTTTTCAATATGCAAACTTCAATGAAAAATAAAGATGTAATAAATGAAACTGAAGGAAAATGTTTACAACAGTTTCTCATATATATATATATATATATATATATATATATATATATATATATATATATATATATATATATATATATATACATATATATATGGCAGTAAATTGAGAACTGATATTGAATTGACGGAAAATTTTATGATATATTACCAATACAAAATACCTGATAATATGAAAAATTACGCCCCAAAAAAAAACCGAAACAGAAACAAGGCCCAGAAAGAAATATTAAGGAGAAATTGAAATAATTTTCATGATATTGTCTAAATAGCCTATATTGTCTTCATAAAAAATTTAATATTAATGAATAAGATTTTATTAGTATTGGTTTATTTCTTTAGTTATATTCACATATGCATACATTTCATTCTATTACATATATATATATATATATATATATATATATATATATATATATATATATATATATATATATATATATATATATATATATATATATATATATATATATATATATATATATATATATATATATATATATAGCAAATTATAATATATACATATAGTCAACGAGAACGAACCTATCACTTTCGAGAGTGAATATTAAGTGCGCTCAAAAAAATCATCGAACTTGTTGAATGATAATAAGATACAATTGCTTCATCATTATTATGAATCATCAGTCTTATTCAATAAGACTTTCAAAACGCCCTCAGGTCGTGAATCCGAATGAGGAAAACATTCGTTAGTGAGCTATTCACGTGAGCTCCCTCTATCGGAGAAAAGACAGATGAACTCTTCCCAGAATTCTACATTCCAACTCATGACAACATTAGTGAGAATACGTAGAGACATTTCTTTCGAACACCACCGAACTTTGTCTGCAATGTGGAAGAATGCCTAAAAGCGCCAGATCACGCCCAGGCGGGCCAAAATGTAGCTAGTTTCAAGATTCACAAATCATTTATACTAGTGAATACTGTGACTTTTTCGAAGCGCACTTCATATTCACTCTCGAAAGTGATAGGTTGATTCTCGTTGACATTTGTGTTAACATCTCCCTGAGAGTTTTATTTGAAATATTTCGATTATTTCGATTCATATATATATATATATATATATATATATATATATATATATATATATATATATATATATATATATATATATATATATATATATATATAAATATATATGTGTGTGTGTGTGTGTGTGTGTGAGTGTGTGTGGAATACCTCCGAAGCGTATGTTGAGCCGTAGACATATCTCTCAATGTCACAGAGGCAGGAGAGCCGAGTTGATTTTAAGAAATTCCCTTTGACGTTTAATATCTAAAGCAATATATGAAATTCAAGCTTCAACAAAGTTGCAATTCGCAACCAAACGTTAACTAAAATGAAGATTTTTTGAATTAAAAACGTCTGTTCTTAATGAAAATATCTTCAACTGAACATATTTAATAGGCAAAAAACCATACATACATAATATATATTTACTTATTTCAAAACTTTTGGAAGCGTGATCATCAACAACGATTCTAACTTCGAATAAATATATTCTTGAATCTATAACGCCTTCACAAACGCTTATAAAGCCTTTTCATGGAAATATTAAACACGCAAAAATATCATCAGAAAAAAACTAAGTATGTGTAGAACAAAACAACACTGAAATATAGTGCTGATTTATCAATAGGATCAATAAGGATTACTGAATCCCTCCGAAACATCATAAAATTTGTGATAAACTTGTTACACTTGATATAAAAATTTCATCGTATTACCTTATATTTTAATGAGATCAATATCCATATTCAAATCAGTTGATCATTTGTTGAATTGTACGTTTTAGCAAATTACCCCATTTAATATAATGAAAGACTGGATACCTGAAAAAGATCTCCCATTTGATAGTATTAAGTGCGAGTTACAGTGCTTGAAAAACAAGTGATTAATGATTCTCACGAAAGCAGTGAAGAAGAAACAGAAAGTTTTTGCTATGTTTTATGGACGCATCTCGACTACAGAATTCGGAGCATAGCTTCATTATTTCAGTCTGTTCTGGGGTATATTACAATAGTGAATAAACTGAAATCACCCGATCTCATGTATGGATATGTTGCAACAATATACTAATGGCGAAGTTTGGGTCCATATAGATACCAGTATCCTTTGAATTAGGTACCTTTATTCCAAAAAAAACTGGTCTGTCATGTTTGTGGTGATTTGTTTCGAGATCAAAGAAATGTTAATTCAATATTGAAAAAACAAAAACTTCAGAAATGTTTTGTTCTTATATTAATATGGATAGGTAAGTAACTGAAAAAATCTACGTAAAAATATACGTTACACATCACATTGATCACAAATTCAAGGAAAATTTTTTCCGAGGTCACATAATTTATACTTTTGCTTATTTACACTTTAATTTACAGTGAAAACTCAGTGGAAATTATTTTTCTGGATTTTTTTTTGTATGAGTCTGACTATAAAACATTCATTGTATATTAAATATATATATGTTCAAAACAAGTATTATATAAAGTGTATTTTCAAAAAGGAAATATATAATAACGAATTATATGATAATATTCCTCATTGAATGAAATATAGTCTGAATACAATTCTACATATAATTTTTATTATATTTCTATTCATATTTGATATGGATGGATACTTTAAACCTGAGAAAATAAAGATGTATCGAAAAAGTATTAATCCCATGAAAAATTCGTTCCGGAATTGTAAATTTATGATTGTGGGAATAATTAAGAGACAGTCTGTCGTCTAAGTTTCAGAGAAATAATTCTCTGAAATTTATTGATTTTCAACGTCAAAAAATTTCGATGACATGTGTATTTTCAAAAAGAAAATATATAATCATGAATTATATGATAATATTCCTCATTGAATGAAATATAGTCTGAATACATTTCTACATACCTATAATATTCATTATGTTTCTATTCATATTTGATATGGATTGATAATTTAAACCTGAGAAAATGAAGATGTATCGAAAAAGTATTAATCCCTTAAAAAATTCGTTCCGGAATTGTAATGTTGAAATTTGTAATTGTGGGAATAAGAAACGATTAAACCAGAGAGACAGTATGTCGTCTAATTTTCAGAGAAATAATTCTCTGAAATTTATTGATTTTCAACGTCAAAAAATTTCAATGACATGGTAAGACCTCAATAATGAAGTAGAAGATTTTCAATAGCTGCAATTATCATTTAATATGTATATTTTTATCGATACATCAGAAAATTCTTCTGATATAAATGAACTTGCTGATCACTTCTCAGAATATTTTAAAATCAAATCAAAACCTATTCTATCTATATTTTGAACTTCAATGACCAAAACTAGGCTGGAACATGAAGTAATATTTCCTTTATGTGTGTAATTTCTATGAAATTATCGTAAAAAATTCAAAATCTGCACATTTAACTAACTACGAGACGAAGTCCCGGCTTAAAGTATAAATTGAAGTTCCAGGGAATATTCTGAAACAATCCAACGAAATCTCTCCTAACCCAAATCGAAAGCATCATTTTTTCAGTCACGTTTTCAGATCCATCCATAATCCTATAACATAATCCGCAATATCGGCGTAATAGCAGCATAACCAATAATATAGTATGTACATATTCAAAGGGTAATCTCGGTTTGTTTTCCAAGTTTGGTTATTGCTATTGACATAACCTGCATACTGTCTCGTTTCAAGTTTACATAATCTATCGTGAGTGAGTTCGTAATATCACAGTTTGAGAATATTGAAAACTTTTTTAAATGAAGCGGTATACACTTTCATGATTTTCAACCAGGAATTTAACTGAATGTTGAATGAATAATTTGAGTTGAATGTGTAGAATGAATAACCTGAGAAAATATGGCAGTCAACTATATGTCTTAAATATTTTTGAAACTAGCAGAATTCAATCCTTAGGTATATTTCATTCTGTTTAACCGATTTAAGTAGGGGAATAACTTCTTTTATCCGCGAATTTTTTTTTTATAGCGGAATTACTCCATCTCTATTTAAATTATATATGCAAGGAATGTTGTTGAATTCATAACAGGTATATGATTTATATAATATATTTGAAAATGTACTTTTATACCTACGTGTAGTAGGAAAATGGCTAAATAACATGGTAGCGCATTCGCCATTTTACAGAGCACCTTGAATAATTCATAATGAGTCCCAAACTGATGCGCTTGCAGCAAAAACGCGAAAGCAACGTAAAATTATTCAGATATTACAATTTCATACTGATTTAATCATCTAAAAATCTGAACTGATACTTGAATAATTAACATAAACATAAAATATATCTACTATCAAATACTAGTAAAAAACATCTATCTGAAAAACAGATCTGAAAAACTGTAGAATAATCTCTTTACACAAAGATATTGAAATTTTAAACCGAAATTGGCTTTATTTGTTATATCTTACATATTTTACATATTATAACAAATATTCCACAGATTTTCATGACAATGAGTTTCAATTATACTGGGGAAATTACTTATATTCCCATTTCCTTTTAGCACTACATCCTATTGAAAACTCATAATCATATTTTCCGTTATCAGCACTTATGATGACTGAAATTAATAATATTTTTTGGTTATTTACTGCTGTCACTGTGAATTGAACAACAAACCATTTGCTTCCTCCTGTAATATGTTGAACATTATTGTTGTTTACAAGTGTGATGCTTGAAAAAAGAGAAATAATATGTTTAGAAAGTATTTTGAAAATGAGAAATGGAATACATTCGATTATACGAAATGAAATAAGAAATAATTATCACGAAAGTCAAAATCGGAAATTGTTATAATTTTTTTTGTAATAATTGAAATAGAAAATTATCGTGTTCTTCATCTTCATATTCAGAATGGATTATCAATGAAATATATTTTCAGGATCCTACCAAATATGAGAAATGAACACAAGTCTAACTTTTTAACGGTAAGAGATACAGTGAAATTGTAACAGATTGATTTCTGAACAAGAAAGATGAACATCATATTTATAACACAAATATATTTCTATAACGCCAATAAATAATATTTTCAATTTTTGTTTCCTGTCTGTATGTTTATGCGTTCATCATTCAAGAACTTGTCCACAAAATAAAATGCACTAGTCTCAAACATGTTGCTGGAGATCTACCTAACAATAAACGCTGCATCTCGATACGTCAAGAAAATATCAAAGAAGTCAATGGATGAATATAATAATTTAGTAAATATTGTTCTCGGGGATGAAATTTATATCGTTAGTAAACAATTAGAAAACTCGTTATAACTATATTAATTATGATGTAAGCATCTATTGCGTGAACATGTAAGCATTATTCTGTAAGCAACTGAAGAAGTAGTATGTAACGACGAAGCGCGTCATGCTATGTAGTCAATAAAGTGTAAATCAAAAGTTCAAGTGTTTGAATTTAAGTTTATATTTAATTATAATGGATTCACAACAAGTAAACGCCAACACTATTAAATATATTAATTATTATAAAAATTCAATGATACCATTCAAAGCTGTTATTCATTCAGATTAAATACTCCATAATTATATGACATATCATAATTTTAATTCGGAGCACGTCATACACGTATATTAATCACAAACTATCGTTTGCAGAGAAAACCGCAAATTCAAATATACGTGCTACTAGCCATTATGTCGAAAACTGAGTTAGCAGCAAAAGATTTTTTTTTTGAAAATAATTGAATATGGATTGATGGCGTTTTCATATTAAACCTTCATTACAACGTTAGATAACATGTATCTGAAAGCTATTTTAGCATTAACTGCATTGACCGAATTTTATTATTACCTACTTCTATTACTACCTACCTAATAGACCGGGAGCTGATTGGGATTTCTGAAAATCTTATTGGCAGACGATTTACTTGAGTACAAAGGTGAATTATCATAATATTAGTTTGCAATGAACCCGTGTAACTCGAACCAACTTTTTCAAGTCTGCCAATTACACTGTAGTGTGCCCGTGGCCCAAAATCAACAAAACATCACAAGGCAGTCGATTTGCAGTGATATAAATATTACTTACGTATTTTTCAATTAGCATTCATGTTACAATAACTCGGAACAATTTTTTCAAGTCTGCCTCTTGAATTATTATAAATTTGGACAATAAATATTCCATATAAAACTACTGGCATACGAATTCATATGTATTACAATGGAGGCAGACGCAGTTCAACTTGAAAAAAAAATTAATGTTTATTACCAATTTTCTAATGTCTGCCAATCACACTATTGTCTATTCTTAGCCTGAAACTAACAAAAAATTACAAGGCAGCCGATTTGCAGTGATATAAATCCTATAAAAATGATTTCCAATTAGCAATTTTTTTAAAATAACTCGGAACATTTTTTTCAAGTCTGCCATTTTTACGTTGCATTATTCATGTATGAAATAGACCAAATATCAAATAGCAGACGATAAATGATCAAACATATGTGAATACCCAAATGAAACAATTATTTAGGCTGGCACTTTTTCCCGGCATTATTCAGTTATTACAGTGACAAGCGAATGATTCTATCTGATAAATATGGAAGTGTAAGTATTTGAATTTTCTAAGAAAAAATTATTTTGATAATTTTCCCATGTCCAATCTCATATAATATACAAATAAGCACTCTAAACTCTATTTTATTAAGCTGGAAAAATTAAAAATTAGATAATGTAGTTTAAAAAAATATCAATTGTATTTCACAGGAACTATAAAAGGTTTCTTAAACAATATTTTTACACTCTGAGTATGGAATGATGTAAATGAAAAAATGTTAGTCGCTTTAATCGTCGCTTGAATCTTCATATGTTTCATTATAATCAAGGTCTGCACAATCGTCACTTTCTGCCTCATCATCATCATCTTCATCGCCTTGGTTAAGATAATCATTTCTATCAATTTCATCGTTGAAATTTTCGGGCTCCTGGGATCCGCTTCGAGGATCAGTCGATGACTCTGAAAATGAATAATTTATCGAATTTCACAATGAATTTTTGCCATAGAGTATGAACCAATGTCAAATAAGTTCGGGAAATTCTTTATAATGTTTATTGAGTCTGACAGCATTTTTCAACTTATTGTTTTACGCTTTTCTTGTTTCCTGCAGTAAAAATAATCAAATAGCAAATATTCTCCACGTTTTACTTGAAATTACAGTATAACTTAATTATTCGTTTTATGGAATTTTATTTCATTTCTATTAGATACTTGAAACAGTTTTTCTTATTTACGGAAATTTTGAAAATAATCAAAATTATTATAGTTATTATACTTTATTATTACCTTGTTCATTTTCACCGGATAATACAATTTCGTTGATGTTTTCTGGGGTTTCAGGACCCTCAAACCATTTGAACCTTAACTCTTCATCAGTCAAAGTCCATCCATAGTCAGCTGGATCTAATGTTGAAGGAATGTTTTTGTGAGCGTTTCTCCACATATTTCCGACGTATGCAGCCCTCAGTATTTGCTGTTCTAGTTCTCTTGATCATGGTGGTATATTCGAAGCATCAAAAGATATTATTTTTTTTTTAAATACCTCCATATTGTCTACCATGCCATATTGCTGGATGAATAATCTCAATCGAGCGTCGTTCCTCATTAATTTGTTTTTCCATTTGTAATTCCTCAATTTATTTGTTTTAGTGCTATACATTTCACAAACGAATTTTTCAATAACACTTGCATTTTTCTTTGCATTACAATGCTGTGCTAAATCTGCAAAGGCTTTTTGGTACTTTTCATTGGATAAAAGCATCGACAAAGGTTTTTTTTGCCTCTCCTGTAAAAAGCTGGCGTGAAGTCGCTACCGGTAAAGCAATGAAATGCTGGTAAGGCGAGGCAAACTTGATTACCAAGAGTAGCGTAAATAGCACTTGTATTTATCAATCTGCAATTATTTCCAATCCCATATTGTAGCCAGATGTTCATAGCTTCATTGTACTGTTCAATATTTCCTAAAATTATGATCAGTATGTCCGTGTCAGCACATCTAATTACAGCGTTATGTTTGTTCTGCAGCTTGCTTAAAAAGAATGAGAATTTTGTATCCGCCTCAAAATGACCTTCGCAATTTAAATTTTCCACATTAGTTCTGTAAACTTTGTTGTTTTGAGTGATGTATTTATAACACGAGGTGGAGGAGACGTAGATTTCTTTTTCACCAAATATTTCAGCGATCTCGTCGCTACACCAGTGTTCAATTAAAAACTTGACAAGCGATTCTTTAAACTTGATATTTCTCAATTCGGCGCTGATTGGTTGATTTTTCCTATAGAGCTGAAAGGACGCTTCTCGAAAATTCGAGCATACAGTTACAGTAAGTCTCCATGATTCGAATATACAGTTTAACGGACAGCGATAAATAGCTGTTTCGGAAAAATTAGTATACGTATGTGTATACGTATATGTGTATTAGTCACAAAAATACACTTATATTCAATTAATACATTTTATCTACATACATATGTACATACAAAATTGTTGACGAATAAATATTAAACATTAGAAGTTTCGTGGATCGTATCATCTTTCATACTAAAAAAAGACGACTAATGACGGTAGAGTAACAAATTCATTCACTTGTCATCAGCGGTCTGAATTTAAATTTGGAAAAAAAAAATTTTTTTTCATAGTATTCATGTATGTTCGATTATTTATCGTCTGCTATTTGATATTTGGTCTATTTCATTCATGAATAATGCAACGTAAAAATGGCAGACTTGAAAAAATTGTTTTGAGTTATTTAAAAAAAAATTGCTAATTGAAAAATATTTTAATAGGATTTATATCACTGCAAATCGGCTGCCTTGTAATTTTTTGTTAGTTTCAGGCTAATAAAAGTCATGGAGGTGATCAATCATTCTAAATACAATGTATTTTCACAAGAATAATGAAACCATAAAAGTGGGAGAATTGTTAATGTTTTCTTCCAATTGTGACTTTGGCTAAACTTCGAAATTAGTAATTTTTACTGAATGACAGCCGTGAACTGATTGATGATACTGCTACTGTTGAAGTGAAAAAAACTATTTCCAAGTTACAATAGTGATTTGAGTACGATTTCAGTACTACCTGTGGTAAGCAAATTGAACGGAAAAACTACTCGATATAATTATGAAGAGTCCAAGAAGATCTACAGCAGATCAATAACATAAAACCCGAAGATCGCACTGAGTGTCGCTATAAGACAGATGAACGGAAGAAAGAGCATTCCGAGAGGATGAAACGTTTTTGAGAGGCAACAAAGAGGAAGCAGAAGCCCAAAGAATTGCGAATACGAGTTCAATCGCTCTTCTTATAGGAAATAATCCTTATAATAATAATAATTTATTTAGGACATAACGGAAATCAACGCCATGAAGAACGCCGCCATGGGGACAGCGCCACAGGCCTGATAACTTGGTATGGGCTCCCACAGAGCTTAATCCCTTTGATATATAATATCTGATAGTGATAAATAAGTGATAGGAAGTGTGAAGCCGTATTTTGAAATTATCGTATATGAAGATATTAAATTTTTAATCGAAATTACACCACAAAATTTTCAATCTCGACTGGGATACGAACCCAGGTCTCTAAGGTTTACGCCCTGTTGCTCTACCAACTGAGCTACCGAGGTCTACTACTTCGCGATGCAATTCCGACTATATCTAATTACTCTTTTGTTCGCAAGCCAGTCATCGACGCACGGGTTGTCGTCTTTCAAACTGCACGAACGTGAGTAAACACCTTTCCATCCTTCCATATGTATTATTGAATTTTTTCGTTAATGAACATGAGATTAAATTGAAGTGAATATTATTCGCGATAACCATGCACGTACGGACATATTGTATATGAAGAAATATTTGAATTTGGAATCGAAATTACACCACAAAAGCTTTCCACCTCGACTGCAGTAGGTAGAGCAACAGGGCGTAAACCTGAGAGACCTGGGTTCGTATCCCAGTCGAGGTTGAAAACTTTTGTGGTGTAATTTCGATTCCAAATTTAAATATTTCTTCATATACAATATGTCCGTACGTCCATGGTTAGCGCGAATAATATTCACTTCTATAATATCGTACATATATTCATATATCTAGCTCTATATAACATTCTCTTGATTAATTTCAATTTTTCAAATGAATGTTCTAGTGTTCATTTTCTTAAATATTTCATTCAGTGCCATAAGCACTTTTTGGTTTTATGGTTTCATTTCCTTATATATATATATATATAGAATATATATATATATATATAGTATATATATATATATATATATATATATATATATATATATATGTTATATATATATATATATATATATATATATATATTTTCGACATAATGGCTTACTTGTTGTGAATCCATTATAATTAAATATAAACTTAAATTCAAACACTTGAACTCTTGATTTACACTTTATTGACTACATAGCATGATGCGCTTCGTCGTTACATACTACTTCTTCAGTTGCTTACAGAATAATGCTTACATGTTCACGCAATAGATGCTTACATCATAATTAATATAGTTATAACGAGTTTTCTAATTGTTTACTAACGATATAAATTTCATCCCCGAGAACAATATTTACTAAATTATTATATTCATCCATTGACTTCTTCTACGGCGATCTTAATTCTGCGATAACTTGATATTTTCTTGACGTATCGAGATGCATTGTTTATTGTTAGGTAGATCTCCAGCAACATATTTGAGACTAGTGCATTTTATTTTGTGGACAAGTTCTTGAATGATGAACGTATAAACATACAGACAGGAAACAAAAATTGAAAATATTATTTATTGGCGTTATAGAAATATATCTGTGTTATAAATATGATGTTTATCTTTCTTGTTCAGAAATCAATCTGTTACAATTTCGCTGTATCTCTTACCGTTAAAAAGTTAGACTTGTGTTCATTTCTCATATTTGGTAGGATCCTGAAAATATATTTCACTGATAATCCATTCTGAATATGAAGATGAAGAACACGAGAATTTTCTATTTCAATTATTACAAAAAAAATTATAACAATTTCCGATTTTGACTTTCGTGATAATTATTTCTAATTTTATTTCGTATAATCGAATGTATTCCATTTCTCATTTTCAAAATACTTTCTAAACATATTATTTCTCTTTTTTCAAGCATCACACTTGTAAACAACAATAATGTTCAACATATTACAGGAGGAAGCAAATGGTTTGTTGTTCAATTCACAGTGACAGCAGTAAATAACCAAAAAATATTATTAATTTCAGTCATCATAAGTGCTGATAACGGAAAATATGATTATGAGTTTTCAATAGGATGTAGTGCTAAAAGGAAATGGGAATATAAGTAATTTCCCCAGTATAATTGAAACTCATTGTCATGAAAATCTGTGGAATATTTGTTATAATATGTAAAATATGTAAGATATAACAAATAAAGCCAATTTCGGTTTAAAATTTCAATATCTTTGTGTAAAGAGATTATTCTACAGTTTTTCAGATCTGTTTTTCAGATAGATGTTTTTTACTAGTATTTGATAGTAGATATATTTTATGTTTATGTTAATTATTCAAGTATCAGTTCAGATTTTTAGATGATTAAATCAGTATGAAATTGTAATATCTGAATAATTTTACGTTGCTTTCGCGTTTTTGCTGCAAGCGCATCAGTTTGGGACTCATTATGAATTATTCAAGGTGCTCTGTAAAATGGCGAATGCGCTACCATGTTATTTAGCCATTTTCCTACTACACGTAGGTATAAAAGTACATTTTCAAATATATTATATAATCATATACCTGTTATGAATTCAACAACATTCCTTGCATATATAATTTAAATAAAGATGGAGTAATTCCGCTATAAAAAAAAAATTCGCGGATAAAAGAAGTTATTCCCCTACTTAAATCGGTTAAACAGAATGAAATATACCTAAGGATTGAATTCTGCTAGTTTCAAAAATATTTAAGATATATAATTGACTGCCATATTTTCTCAGGTTATTCATTATACACAAAAGTTTTGAACCTCGACTGCAGTAGGAAGAGCAACAGGGCGTGAACCTGAGAGACCTGGGTTCGTATCCCAGTCGAGGTTGAAAACTTTTGTGGTGTAATTTCGATTCCAAATTTAAATATTTCTTCATATACAATATGTCCGTACGTGCATGGTTAGCGCGAATAATAATATAATAATATAATGAATTATATATATATATATATATATATATATATATATATATATATATATATATATATATATATATATATATATATATATATATATATATATATATATATATATATATATATATATATATATATATATATATAATTTTTCTCACTGACAAATATATATATATATATATATATATATATATATATATATATATATATATATATATATATATATATATATATATATATATATATATATATATATATATATATATATATATATATATATATATATATATAATACTTTATAAAAAATTTAAAATGGAATCTAAACTTAAGTGCTGAATAGGGCATTTGCTCTCGCTAAAAAAAACAAGTCATTATATCATCGAAAGGGAAGAGCGAGAACTAATGGGAACACTTAGCAGAGTTCAAGATATTTCAATCATTAGAAGATGCTGGGGAATATTTTCTCACTCGACTGGCTCGTCTTCGTGGTAAATGTGTTTTTCAGGACCCTCCCGATGTAATTTTCTTCAATAATTCTCTCCTATTCCTGATGTTGCAGTAATGCACAGTC
The DNA here is from genome assembly GCA_030704895.1 of Henosepilachna vigintioctopunctata. Taxonomy (NCBI): domain Eukaryota; kingdom Metazoa; phylum Arthropoda; class Insecta; order Coleoptera; family Coccinellidae; genus Henosepilachna; species Henosepilachna vigintioctopunctata. The sequence continues at coordinate 669,800 of JARQZJ010000141.1, read as the reverse complement.
CAAATTATTTATGAGCAATTGAGTATCATCAACTGCTGTGGCTCGGTACCATAAAAATGAAAAATGTTAATGGCTCACAATGAAAAGTTTCAAGGAGTTACACTTCGTTTCGAAGCAAAACACCATATTTATATTTCGTAATTTTATAAAAATTGGAGCATTTGAACTTATCTCCTTCTTGACAAAAACGAAAGATGAATGTTAACATAATTCTCCTCCACCTTCGAAAAAAATTCAATTCTCAAATTTTATTCAAATTTCAATATATTCAATTGAATAAACAGGACATTTGATAGCCTTAAATCACTATTTGGTCACTGAAATACTGAAAAGTGATAGTTCTAATTGATAAATATTGGAGTTTTGATAGAATTATTCACAACGGTTTAATTCCAATTTGCGTATATAGATTTATATGCCAGTTTGAGATATTTATATTTTTAATATTTTTAGCAATGACAGGCTATTTTCAATGTTAAAAGCTTTATTTGTTAAATATATATGTTAAATATATATATATATATATATATATATATATATATATATATATATATATATATATATATATATATATATATATATATATATATATATATATAATTTTCACTATATTAATACGATATATATATATATATATATATATATATATATATATATATATATATATATATATATATATATATATATATATATATATATATATATATATATATATATATATATATATATATATATTATATATATATATATATATATATATATATATATATATATATATATATATATATATATATATATATATATATATATATATATATATATATATATATATATATATCTTAATAAAATAGTCGAATATTTATTATGTTTTTGGTTAATACAGGTTGAATGCATGCCAACTGAGGTTCGAAATTTAATGAAGAAAATTGAATTTAGAATAATAAATCAATTGATTGAATTTCATAAAGGATGATATAATTCAAATATTCAATAAAAGATGAAATGTGAAATGAAAATCATAGAGAATCCGAGAGCAAATTATCATTCATCTCATTACTCTTGTGTTGAGTGGTTCTTTGTTTGAGTCACTGTTGTATTTATCTAACATAAACTCTCACATTCGTTACAGCATATTTCATAAATTTAAATTGAATCGAAAACAGAAGAGGTTTTATTTTTCACTTTAATGAAAATTTCAGAAATTTTGTTAGCGTTATATTTAGCTGTAACTATATCCTTGAGATGTTTGAAAACTAATAAAAACAAATAAACTGATAAAATTAATATTAATATAATTATATTATATATATATATATATATATATATATATATATATATATATATATATATATATATATATATATATATATATATATATATATATATATATATATATATATATATATATATATATATATATATATATATATATATATATATATATATATATATATATATATATATATAGTTCAAAGATTCACAGGTAATTCAATACTAGTAAATACTGAGACTCTTAATCGAAATATTTCAAATAAAACTCTCAGGGAGCTGTCTACACAAATGTTGTCAACGAGAACGAACCCATCACTTTCGAGAGTGAATATTAAGAGCGTTTCGAAAAATTCATCGATATTGTTTAATGATAATAGGATACAATTGTTTCATCATTATTATGAATCATCAATCCATATTTAATCTATCAATCAAGAATCGATGACTTTCAAAAAAACATAGGTCCTATACCAAATTAAGAGAGATTCTACAGAGTGAAATACTCACGTAGGCTCCCTCTATCGGCGAAAGGACGTATACATACTCCCTAGCGTTCAAGATTCCTACTCATGACAACAAGAATGCGAGTGGGAGGCTTTGTAGATATTTCATTCGAACACAACAGAAAATTGTCTGAAATGTGTACGAATGATCCCATGCCTAATCGCTCCAGATCACGCCCAGGCGGGCAAAAGTGTAGCTAGTTCAAAGATTCACAGGTAATTCAATACTAGTAAATACTGAGACTCTTTTTAATCGAAATATCGAAATATTTCAAATAAAACTCTCAGGGAGCTGTCTACACAAATGTTGTCAACGAGAACGAACCCATCACTTTCGAGAGTGAATATTAAGAGCGTTTCGAAAAATTCATCGATCTTGTTGAATGATAATAGGATACAATTGTTTCATCATTATTATGAATCATCAGTCCATATTTAATCTATCAATCAAGAATCGATGACTTCCAAAACGTACATAGGTCCTATACCAAATTAAGAGAGATTCTACAGAGTGAAATACTCACGTATAGAGGGAGGCTTTTTTGATATGAAAAATTTTATTTTTGTTGACGTTTTGTTGTTACATTACAACTTTGTCAAAACTAAATTAGTTTTTAATTTTATCATTAGTTTTGACAAAGTTGTAATATAACAACGAAACGTCAACAAAAATAAACTTTTTCATAACTTTTTCATATCAAAAAAAATATCTTAAACAGGCAATAAATCTGTTATTATAAAAACTCTCAAAATAAAATATCTTATAACAGGCATATATAATCAATTTCATATATATATATATATATATATATATATATATATATATATATATATATATATATATATATATATACGACGAGGAAAAAAATTCAATATTCTATATATTACATTGCAAATAATCAATTTTTTTCATTCATAATGAAAAAACAACTTCAGTTTCATGCATTCATAACAAAACTAACACATTGTTTGAAAAGTATGATATGGAAGTAACATGGTTTCAATCAATACGAACTTCATAAAATAAAGATGAATTGAAGTATGCGCATATACTTCGGCGAGTTATGTATAAAGCAGTAATAAGGATATATTGGAGATCATTATTCACACGCGCTGTCTCTGCGTTGGAGGAATAAATCTGAACACTTGGAGAAATACGCTTGTAACATATGATAGCATTATTCGAAAGAATCACCTGAAAAACCCACCAAAAATTTCTTTTGTTTACTCGTTATATGTATCTTGATGTTTCTTGTCTTGACATAAACTGTTTTAATTCGCGAAGAACGTGACTATGATTTGCGAAGAACGTGATAATGATGCTTTCAACGTAAATTTAAAGTGGAAGCTGACTTCCTAGAGGTGCACAGTTTATTCATCGCTTTCGATAATTAATTATCTTGTGAAACCTTGTGAGCTGCCTCACAGTAGAATTGATTCCGACAGAATAATAATAACGTTCATTAATAACTTCGATACAATTTCACATAGTAAAGGAAGAGTCATAATGAGAATAAATAAACTGATATATCGTCAACAAAAATTGATTCACATATTACTGAGTACATTATTCCGTCTCACTATTTCAATTAGACGAAAAATAGTTGATTTTAAATATCAGATTTTAAAACTCTGATAATAATAGAACGAGTGCTTATATTTAGCTCTTTTATGCTTGGGATTAAGTAGTAGGTACCAAATACTCATGATTATCGTTCAATTCTATAAACTCATCATTGTTTACTTTGACACATAATGAACATCTATAATATATATATATATATATATATATATATATATATATATATATATATATATATATATATATATATATAAATAATATATATATATATATATATATATATATATATATATATATATATATATATATATATATATATATATATATATATATATATATATATATTTATAAATAATATATATATATATATATATATATATATATATATATATATATATATATATATATATATATATATATATAGCTTTAGGGCTATTTTTTTTAGACCAATCAAGTGCGTATGATGTCTATAGATAGATAGCTTTTGTTGATTTGGAAGTAAAATTAGATTATTTAGGTATCCGAGGAATTGCAGGTAAATGGTTCAATCATAAGTAATGGAACGACAACAAAGAGTTTGTACTTCAATGGCAGGAAAAGAATTGAAATCGGAAATACTAAAATCCAATTATGGAGTGCCTCAAGACAGTGTGTTAGGCCCAATTCTGTTTGTCATATTTATTAATGATATGTACTCTGTGACTGCAAATGTGATAACTGGATTTGCAGATGACACAAATATAATCATAGGAGGAAGAGACTTACAAGAGATGAAAACAAATGCACAAGAATCGTACAAACAGATTTAAACCTGGTTTGAGTGTAATAGACTCATAGTTAATAAAGACAAAACATCAGCTGTAAAGTACTTTACAGCTGATACACTTACTTACACTTACACTTACTGTAGATTAGAAGAATCAACAAAATTTTTGGGTATTCATATTGATGAATTATTGAAATGGTCATGTCATATGGATGATCTATCAAAGATATTGAGTAAAATAGGGTACGGAATAAGATCACTTAAAAATTATATCAGTGAAGATTGTATAAAAACCGTGTATTCTACAAATTTTGAATCTCTTTCAAGATACGGAATTATATTCTGGGTAATTAGCAAAAACGTTAGTGATGTAATTGTTGATACAAAAGAGGGTTGTAAGGTTGATGTTTGGATTGAAATTTCTAGAGTCGTGTAGAGGAATATTTAGACAAACTAGGATTTTGACAGTATACGGAATCTATCTGTTTGAATGTTTGATGTTTCTCTTCAAGAACATGAATAGAATGTCGGAGCACACAACATCTCATAGGTATCCATCAAGAACTTTGGACTTACACTATCCAAGACACAGGTTGAGCTTGAGAGAAAGACATCCATCCTTTAACTTCATCAAAGTTTATAAGATAAAGGAAATGCTAATCCAACTTGAACCATACTCAATCTCCGAGTCTTATCTTCAGTAATAATGTAACCAAGGAAAAATAGTGACACTATTTCATTTTATGCTTACATATTCTGAAATAAAGATGCTCATTATATATATATATATATATATATATATATATATATATATATATATATATATATATATATATTCGATTTATTGCCTGTTGAAGATAGTTTACTTCGAATGTTTTTAGCAATAACAGGCTTCTTTTAATATGAAAAACTTTATTTTCGTTCAATGAAATATATATATATATATATATATATATATATATATATATATATATATATATATATATATATATATATATATAAACAAGGTACGGAGATAAGTTAATTTCAAATGAAGATAGGCTCACATATGTTCGTCGGTCAATATTGCATATTAAACGAACTAATCTATTCTATTCTTTCTTTTTTACTTAAAAACTATTCGTTTCTAAGTAAAAAAAGTTATATGTTTCTGTATAGCAGCCTTAGGGGAGAATGATAAAATTCTGATTAAGTTAACTATATATAAAATACAAATTCATAGCACATCTCTTTGGTGAAATATTCTTGATTTTTGAGATTGCAAAAAATGGGGTTCTTATATTCTAACACAAAACATCAATATGAGTTATGCATCTTAAATTTATGTAGATATATATTCCACGAGACGGAGTTGATGCAGATGATGAGATTGTATTATCACCATATTTGATATTCAAGGTTAATACTGATATCATTTGCCTCTCAGAAAAAAATGAACACATAAAGTTTCATCAACTCTCATTATGTAATTCAATCGACATGACGTTACCAATTCCGTTTACAGGCCTCTAGAAGTTTCTCAAAAATCTTGCCAGAAGTAACCATCAGACCATCATCGGCAAATAGTGGTACCAAGATTCGGGACAACTTCGCAAGCAGATCATTTATGGATAATATGAAAGTAATATGTCCATGCACAGAACCTTGAGAAACTCCAAGAGGAATTATTTTGTATCTCCGTATAACTATCGCCCATTTTTTTTATCATTGTTCTTTCTGTAAAGTAAGTACGCAACGAAAAACACCAATAAACCTACATTGTAGCATATCACAAGTAAAAATTCAAAAGAAAGTGAATCAAATGCCAAATATGAAACAAAAAATAAAACCACCACAAACAAAATTTTATCCAAACACATGTGAACTGATTCAAAAAACTCTGCAGCTGATTGGATTGAGTGGTAGCTCCTAAAACCATTTTGACCATAGAGACAATTATCTTTAATATATGGAGATTACGTATCACTGTGGAGAATACAATTTTTTCCAATACCTTGGAAAATAGGCTCCAAATGGATATTGGTGATAATTTGTTAGTTGATTTAGGCTATCACTACTAAATACAAGAATCATAGCCAAATTCCTATTTGAAATTGGCTTCGAAATTGCTAATTATGAATGGGATTGGTGCAAAAGTGTAGTTGCCAAATTTGAGAAAGTTAACGGTTTCATTTCAACTACCGCTCGAGGTTTGTAGATTAAAGATGAAGTGATATAAAAGATAAGTGAATAAAATTCATTTTATGCTCAATTTTTTTTGCACGAAGCGTCGAACACTAAAACGGCAAAACGGCTTTTTCGATTTAAATATTAGTTATTTGACTTCCGTGATTCAGCTACGGGCCACGTTTTACATTCCCATTCAATTCCATTCGAATGCTGCCATAGATACCCCGCATGGTTCCGATACTACAAGCAAATTCTCTGAATACTGACTTCTGATAGCAATAAAGCCAACATTATGTACGACGGCGTATGCTTATGTCCAAATCCACGCTGATTTATACCGCGTGATACCTTGAATAATGGCGGCATGTTATTGCACGGAAGAGATGCTATTCAAATAAGCAATTAGGTATAAATGATTTATCATTTGTCGTGTTTGCGAGAGCTCTCACTATATCGGTTTAGTGTCGGTCTTTGACAGTTATTAATGGGAGCACAACAAGAAGCGTCTTCCCAATGTCGACGCTGGAATTAATAAGAACTTGTTTTGCACCGCACGGCACAAAGCGATAATGTTTCATTTTCGCTTGGCGTAAATCATTCTTTGTGTGTTTGTTGATTGTCAAACGTCGCACTCCGAGTGAGATGCTTTTAATGATATTTTTAATTGATTAAGCAGGCAATTATTTCGAAACGATATTATATATTCTACAATTATAGCCAATTCCTTATGTTGAAGTGCCTGTGCGGAACTGGTTGGTTTTTCATGGAAATTTTCGGCATTTGCAAGATTCCTCGAAAGTGAATTTGATGAGAAAAATGAATAAAAAAAAAGATCTTTCAGTATGGAAGTTCCTTTTATACGTTAATAAATAGTTGGTCACCAGAATGTAGGTACAAGTATTTTAGCAATTAGATTCTCCCAAAGTGCAATACAGAAATATATAAAAGTCCTTCCGGGCATTAAAGTAGTAGAAAACGTAAAAATTTTTTTTATTCTTGGATTTTAAACAATTTATGTGATTTTACCGAATTTTTTCCCGACTTATCAATGAAAATCGAGTCACAAGCTTAATAGGCCAGAAATGTGAAAAAGAATACAAAAATATGAGAAATATAATGAACACATATAGAAAGAAAGTTGAAGAGAACTTCAATTTCTCCAGATAAGAAAAATAAGAGTATTTGCATGAAGATACCCAATTTTCACAGATTAGCTGTTGTTTCTTTGAAATTAGAGAACAAATATAAACGAAACTATAAAATGAAAACGGTGAAAAACACGTCGCATATTTAGCAGCCAATACTAAGAAATCTAAATACAATAACCATCAAATAATTGTTATTGAAAATTGAAAATGAAGAAATTGAAATAAACAATTATATTGTTTCAATTCTTCCCAAAATAAAGAGGAGCAATACCATTAAAATTTAATTTCAAGTATTTGTTAGATAATTACCGGTCATTTTGCTTCTACAATTATATGTACCATCAATAATTATGGATCAATGATATATGAAAAGAAATAAAAAGAACTGAAATTCGAAAAATCAATCGACTGAATTTTATGAAAAGTGATCTAATTCAAATATTTCTTGAAATATATAATTTGGAATGGAAATTAATGAGATTTCATTTGTGAAGGTACATGAGTGCAAATTATCACACATAATTTATATTATGTGTGATAATTATATATATATATATATATATATATATATATATATATATATATATATATATATATATATATATATATATATATGTGTGTGTATTTATGTTTTTCTTCAGATTTTCACGAATGGTGAAAAATTGATCAAAGTAATTCCGGGTTTCAATGCGTTAGTTTTGTAAAAAATGATGTTTATTTTCATTTCGTTCCATCAATCATCGAAATTCCATTCGACATTTTCAAGTGATGCGTGTTATTTCCTTGATCTGAAGACACAACACAGTTAAATATTTACTTGACTACTAAAATCTAACTAAGACGTTGAAAACCTGTTTGTTTTTCCAGAAGCTAGGATTGCGGAAAAGAAAGAAGAACTCGAAACACGCGAAACTCATCAATTATTTGAGCATTGAACAATTATTGGACATATCGAGAGAGTTCCAGCTCTAAAATAAATGTTACATTTTCACAACGAACTGAAGGAATATAATCCGATCACGTGACAGTTTGATTCGTTGTCCTCAAAATAATATTTTTATTGAACGCCACTCTAAAAAATTGGTTTGTCTCTCAGAAGTCCAATTGCGACTTTATTTAATTTGGCGCCCAGACTTTAATTAGGAGATTAACAAGGCAGTTGTTGGAGAGGAAATCGTACTCTCATCTTTGAGACGAATTAATTCCTCAGAAAAGATGAATACCTACGATTCCATTACGCTTGAATATAACTCATCTTTTGAATCGAATGATCCTTACTTCGTTGATGGCGCAGGCCTTATCTGGAGATGATTGTAATAGACTTTAATTACTTAATTTGCATTTTAGGTTCCTACAATGCCAGTGTCAAGATGCATGAAAGCAATTACTAAAAATCAATCGTTCCAACTTCAACTGTACCTACTACAAGATATATTCACTAAAATGCAAAATATATGTTAAAAAAGGGTAATATATTCTTTCTGTTATTTAGTAATAAAATGAAATTTTTCATTTACTTAAGTCGTTTATAATTCACTTTAGTTTTTCGTTTTGAATGGAAGGAATTAGGTCTTTGTCATTTATGTTTCATACAATTTCTAAAGTAATCACAGATATGTGTGAAGAAGGGTAATATATTCTTTCTGTTATTTAGTAATAAGATGAAGTTTTTCATTTACGTAAGTCGTTTAACTCACATTAGTTTTTCGTTTTGAATAGAAGGAACTAGGTCTTTGTCATTTATGTTTCATACAATTTCTAAAGTAATATTTACGTAAGTCGTTTAATTCACATTAGTTTTTCGTTTTGAATAGAAGAAACTAGCTTTTTGCCATTTATGTTTTATACAATTTTTAAAGTAATCACAGATATGTGTGAACGCTCTTCACATGATTACAATATCTGGTAACATTCCAACACATATTTATGCTCTAATTTTACATTTCAATTTTAAGGTTCAAGAAAAATGAAAAATTGTGGGTTACATTCAGCTATATGATTTAGATTTTACATTTAATGATATTATGAATTGAAATGTTGTATTAAATTGCTTTGCATCAGGTTTTCCCTGTAATCTATTCTAATTAACGTGCAATCAGCTACCTTATAACTATCTACAGACACTCTAAGATATAAATAATTATATATTATATAATTTTATGTTAAACAATGTATATTATAAAAATAATCTTGGTTTTCAAAAAATATGAAGTTGATTCAATAATCTCTTGGTCAAAATTGTTCAATATATTGACTAAAAACCCCTTGCTTAGCTTTACAACGTTATATCAATTGCTGCACAATTCCTTAGGGGGTTACCCAATTTTAACAAGCTGAAATTCAGTGCAGCTTTTAATATAATTTCGTGAAACTCATCCGAATGTTTTCTATCCAATATAAAATCAAAATATTTAACAAAAAGTATAACCATTTAAATAATAGACAGTTTAGTTGAATTTTTCATATTGAACTGAAAATATTGAATTATTCAGTTAATCCTGTCAATAAAAAAAACGTCAGTGTTGATTTCATATTGGCCAAAGTTTTGAAAGGGATTAGTGGAATTATTGGCGAGCATTATGCATATCTCATCGATGTTAGTTATCATCACTACTGCAAAGTTTCCCAATTCATTAAGTAATCCATAGTAATTCCAGTATTTAAGAATGGAACTATAAGTGAAATAACTAATTATCGCCCAAATCCATTTTGAGCGTGTTTTCCAAGGTAACTGAGGAAATTGTTTTCATCAGAATGATGAGTTATCTGAATAGATTCAAAAAAATTTATTTCGCTTAACATGGATTCAGAACCGGCTACTAGACCCAATCAGCTACAGTTAAATTCTTGAATCTTAATTCGAATTTTGAAATTTGAGTTTAAATAAATACCTGTTTGTGGCGTGGTTATTTTTTTATGAGAACGATAGTATTGAGAATAGGCGAGTTATTCTCAGGGACATGACATTGCCCTAGGGGTGCCGCGAGGCTCTGTACTCGGAACTCTTTTATTCATATTATTTATGAACGATCTGCCTGCGAAGTTGTCCCGATTTTTGGTGACACTATTTGCCGATGATTCATTGCATGTAAATGCATTGCGAGGGAGTTTGTGATTTGGTGTCGAATGAACAATCCGATGGTGAACGTTGACAAAACTTGTTGTGTTCATTTTTGTCTGAAGGACAAAAAGTACTTTGAATGCTAAATATGAGGACAACACTATATCATCATCCGAATCAACAAAGTTTCTTGGAATATATGTAGGCAGACATTAGAGATGGACAACATATATTGATGTTTTATGTAATAAATTAAGTAACATATTTTTTGCAATCTCTAGAATTGAGAACATTCGATATTCATCAACGAATATTGATGATATTTTCATTAATAATAATTGCATACACACTCTACCTTGTTTATATATCAATAGATGTTAACTATATGTTCAAAAAAATTAAGATACATTCATTAAATTGAACAGTAATCATGAGTATTCGAAAGGAAACAGTCAAGTGCTACTTATTCCTAATCATAAAACAGCTAAATGTGAGCTCTCACTCAATTATCAGAGTATTAAAGTCTTCAACCACTTACGTCAAATTTGAAATTACTCAATTCTCATTTGTTTAAGAAGAGAGTTAAGTCATTGCTGTTAACAAAAGCATACTACAGTGTGGCAGAGTACTTTGATGATTCGAATGTCAATACATATCAATGAATGGCAATAAAATATCAATACATTTTTTGTATCCTATGTTCGTTTATTCTTTTACGACGAATGTCCCTCACCATGTGATATTGTCTCAAATGTTTGATATTTCTAAGGTAATTTTTTTTCCAAATATAGTGGTATATTATTGTCAATGTAACCGTAATCTTGAACCAATATTTTAGTTCGAGGGCTGAATGGAAGATCAGACTCGAAACTCAATTCAGGCCATTTGTGAGCATTCATTTCATTTGTAATTATTGTATCACTTGAATGAATGTAATTTTACAATGTAAGACATGTGTCTCAAGTAAAGTTTTTATTATTATTATGAAGTTATCTATAATCTGAATATGTATTCATCAAGCATATTTAATATTTTAGATGACAGTTCCTTTGAATTCACATTCTTTCACGCATAGAAGATACCATAACCACAGAAAATTTGTAAGTGAAGTAGAGAATTAATTGATAGAGCAGCATGTTGTCATGTGATATATGGCCGGAAATAATTATTGCGCAAAGTAATTGAAGCAACTTAATACCAGAAGCTATGAGTCGAGTAGAAATCATTCATCGGCTATGGATATAGATCTCTTCAAATATTTTATTATTCAAGACATTCCTTAAATTATTACGCAATTTGAGCCTGAAGTTAACACTCATGAACAGTGTTTAGGTTAGTGGGATATGCAAGGGTGATCTAGTTTATTTTCATAAATCTTCTACTGAATACCCTTTACAGAAAAGTAATTTTCTTCATGAAATCAGGATATACTTAAACGATAGAATTTGTCGTTGTTCCAATATTCGCTTTTTTAATCTATATTGTTTTCGATCCAAGTTTTTATATGAATTTATTTATTTATTTATTTATTTACAAATACACCACTCAACAGCTTGGGCCAATTACTGAGTGGGAAGATACAATATAGTTTTCAACTTAAGAAAAAAATAAAATAGAAATAATATTAATAATGTACAAACAATCTACCTGAACGAAAACTCTGTAGGCAAGCTGACATTATAAATTCGAAATAAAACTATTTCGAAATGTTTTGGGAACTACATAGTTAATAATATTGTACAAAAAAAATATGACTTAAAATGGAGATCGGAATCTATTAAAACCTTTTCTGCAATACAGACAATTATGCACTATGTATTTCCATTGAAATTATGTGTTTTAATTCCAACTAATTCTTCTTCTCAGCAGAATGCCGTGATATAATATTAAGCATGGAAGGTAAAATGCCTGCCAGGTAAGAACAATCATTAGTTATAAACAGTAAGATTCCTGTATAGACCATACGAGTTTTACACTTCATATGAAAATTAGTTAGATCCTTCTCTTTTCATCTTAATTGCATTAAAACCTTAATAATTGCTTGAAACACATATCCAATGTATCTAAAAACTCTGTGGAATGCAACCAAGTGTTATATATTCAGATGTCATTCAGACAAATTCCTTCGATTGTTGTGCAAAAAATCAATAGTGATCACTGACAAAGAGGAAAAATCGCGCCTCAGATATATCGAGAAACAAGAACGTAAGGCTAATTATTTTGCACCCCTTACTGGTTCGAATTTATCCTATCAGGAAAATTTATCTTCTTATTCGGAAAAAATGGATTTGCAAAAGTTTCAGTATTTACTAGTATAAATGATTTGTAAATTTTGAAAGAAGCTATTTTTTTTTGGCCTGCCTGGGCGTGATCTGGAGCGATTAGACGGGACCGTTCTTACACATTGCAGACAGATTCCTGTTGTGTTCGAATAAAATATCTACGAAGCCTCTACGTACTTTTACTAATGTTGTCATGAGTAGAAACCTAGAATGCTAGGGAAAGTTTTCTCATTCGGAAATAGGACCAGTGGGCGTTTTGAAAGTCATTGAATTGAAAAGTCTTGATTGGAATTGAATGTCTTGATTGATTAATTGAATAAGAACTGATGATTCATAATAACGATGAAACAATTGTATACGATTATCATTCAACAAGATCGAGAATTTTTCGAAGCGCACTTAATATTCACTCTCGAAAGTGATAGGTTCCTTCTCGTTGACAACATTTGTGTAAATAGCTCCCTGAGACTGTTATTTGAAATATTTCGATTAAGAGTCTCAGTACTCACTAATATGAATGATTTGTATATATATATATATATATATATATATATATATATATATATATAATATATATATATATATGAATTTTTAAGAAAATATTTAAGAAAATTAAGTGGAACATTCATTTTTCAAATGAATGTTCTAGTGTGAATTTTCTTAAATATTTCATTCAGTGCCATAAGCACAAACAAATTTCATTTCCTTAAAAATAGGCCCCTGAAATACGGCAATAAACGCGAGCGTACTACTAACGCAACCTATTGACAATTGAAAACATCGTATGATAATATTCGTCAAATAGACATTGCAATTTAGTAGATACCTACGGGTATAGAAGATATGTGAAATTTCGATGCTTGGTGTGTCTGTAATCTGAAAGGTGTTTTCTACTGATTCCTATAGATGGAATTGTGGGGTATCCATTACTCTACGGTCTTCCACTGGGGAGTCACAAGAAGACGCTTGGAGGTTGAAATCGTTGCTCACTTCGATGGACGTGGTGCGACTGACGAGTTCCTTGCAGAATGAAACATATGTCTCGCACTTCCATCAGGTGTGGCATCGATTTAAATATTTCTCTAACATTTATCCCTTGAAGGAAAATGGAGACACATCGTACACATTCACATATCTAGCTCTACTATAACATTCTCTTGGTTAATTTCAATTTTTCAAATGAATGTTCTAGTGTTAATTTTCCTATATATATATATATATATATATATATATATATATATATATATATATATATATATATATATATATATATAAATATATGAGTATATGAAAACAAAACAGCCGGTAGAGTCTGAAATACGATTCAAGACATCATATTTTGTCGGGCTAAGTTTTCTCATTTTAATTTCAATGTCTGACAACCATAGTTAGCTTACATAACACTAAACTGTTGTTGTAACTATATCGCTCTAATGTAGCCGTCGCTACAGCATAGAGGAAGAAGTCACGGGTGTAATGACCCGTGTGTACAGCTCTCAGAGGTTCCTGTTCGAGTGCTGGGGGCTAATTTATTTCCGCATTTTAATTCAGAATTTCACAACTCCATGGAAACTTTATCGTCTACAGCGGGGATGGGTGGCGGCAGACCAACGAGATAATGTGACTTAAAATATACATGTCAGCCCCCGGGCAGCGAGCCGCGACTGGAAATGGCATACTATCTAGCACAAAGCAAAGTTTCGGTACGATTCTATACATTGCGCCGCCAACAGAAATGCAACAATGGACGCCCATTGGATAAATTGCTATTGCGGAATAGGGTCGTTAAATGCGTCAAGTTGAAATTCTACCATTTCAGTCAATGCTCGAAGTCGCTTCAGTGGCATTGTGTGCGGCTGCAGACATCATGTCGAATCAATTGCAAGTTGGGATTGTCCAGGAAATTTACATTTTCGTGAGAGATTCCGAATAGAAAATCGTTACTCAACACCAAAAATACGCGTTAATATTATAATATTATGTTTGGTAATTCTATGACAGGAATTAAACACTTCTAATAATGGTAATGAAAGCTTTCAACCAAAAACATTCCTTCCATTCGTCAGCGGTCATTTATGAATAAAACCTACAAGTCAACATAATTGAATCTATATCGGAAAATTTATATAGCATATATATATATATATATATATATATATATATATATATATATATATATATATATATATATATATATATATATATATATATATATATATAACTAATTCATTAACGGGAACGCAGCCTCTTTGATTAAGAAATACTCTTTATACGGTGAGAGCTTTCGGAATTGCTTTATTCCTTCTTCAGTCACTCTATATTATGACAACAAAAATGTATCAATGTTAATAATAATGTACAAATCACAACTTACCATGTATGTGAGGTTAATAATCTAAGCTTTGCACAATCCAACATAGAACAAACCTATAACCAAAAACAAAACATCAACAATATTAAAATCTTGAACGACTACTTCGTGTTCACTGAACTTAAAGATGATCGTACTAAATTCATGAACAAGGAAATCGAGAATTTCAAAACGATCCTTTTTATATCATTATAACAGATGTGTGGGATGCAATGTGTGTTATAAGTTATTTCGTTTAATTTTTATCACTGTCCTGTTTACGCATTTGATCCGCCTTCAAAATGTAAGAGTAAAATGAACTTAAATTCTGAATGTCAGTTTTCCTATTCATTGCTTTTGGTTCAGTTTTGATGAATGCCATCTCAAGGAAATTGCGTTTATATGTATTTCGTTCACTGCCTAATATTCTAACATTTCCAAAGTCTGGTGTATGCTTAGCGGTGATGATGTGATGAGCCAACGCACAGGTGATTTTATTTCAATTTATATCACTACGATGGGATGTTAATCGGGATTTTAAATTTCCTTGAGATGGCATTCATTAAAACTGAACCGAAAGCAATGAATAGGAAAACTGACATTCAGAATATAAGTTCATTTTACTCTTACATTTTGAAGAGGGATCAAATGTGTAAACAGGATAGTGCTAAAAATAAAAGAAATAACCTATAACACACATTGCATCCCACACATCTGTGATAATGATATAAGAAGGTTTGTTTTTAATTCTGGATTTCCTTATTCATTAAGTTAGTACGATCATCTTTAAGTTACAGTGAACACGAAGTAGTTGTTTAAGATTTTAAATATTGTTGATGTTTTGTTTTTGGTTATAGGTTTGTTCTATGTTGGATTGTGTAAAGCTTAGATTATTAACCTCACATACATGGTAAGTTGTGATTTGTACATTTTTATTAACATTGATACATTTTTGTCATATTATAGAGTGACTGGAGAAGGAATAAAGCAATTCCGAAAGCTCTCACCGTATAAAGAGTATTTCTTAGATCAAATAGGCTGCGTTCCCGTTAATGAATTAATCTTGAATATCCTACAGCCGTTATACAAACCGAACTTATTTATATATATATATATATATATATATATATATATATATATATATATATATATATATATATATATATATATATCAAATACTGAGACTCGAAATCGAAATATTTCAAATAAAACTATCAGGGAGCTGTCAACACAAATGTCAACGAGAATGAACCTATCACTTTCGAGAGTGAATATTGAGTGCGCTCCGAAAAATTCATCGATCTTGTTGAATGATAATAGGATACAATTGTATCATCATTATTATGAATCATCAGTCCATATTTGATCTATTAATCAAGAATCTGTAGTCATGAGTAGAAATCTAGAACGCTAGGGAGAGTTTATACTCCTATTCTTCAATAGAGGAAGCTCACGTGAATTTTTACTGAGAACTATTCCCCTCATTCTAGTATAGGACCTATGGGCGTTCTGAGAGTTCTCTTGGTAAAACATGAATAAATAAAATTCAAATCGAACTGTTGGCTTTATGTTCCGAAAATATTTTGAATAATGAAATAATATCACAACGATAAGTCGACATGTTTCGAGAGGTCAGCTCATTATCAAGACTAACTAGAAAAACGGAACAAAGCAAATCAATATCTCTAAATAGTATGATATATGATGATAATATGATTTTCAATTGGAGCGATAGAGCAGGGGTCCATTCTTACATTTCTACAGATAATGTTCTGAGGCGTTTGAGTGAAATGTGTACAAAGCCTCTACGTACTCTCATTGATCTTGTTACTAGAAAGCGACCTAGAATGCTCGAGAGAGTTTATGTCGTTTCTTCGATAGAGGGAGCTCACATGATTAGTTCGCGAGTGAATGCTCTCCTCATTTTAAGATAGAAATTGGGTGCTATTGAAAAACCATCAAAACTTGATTGTTTGCATTCGTGCCAGTGAATATTCCCAATAAGATTGAAATATATAAGCAAGTAAGCTTAATTCAGCAACTTACTATTAATTCAAGTACATATTTACAATTAATATTGAGATTTATACACTCAATACTGAGATTTAATTTTGAAGAGTATTTTTTTTGAAATTACAACAATAAGCCTTGGCTACAAATGGAGAATTTTTTTTACTTATTTTTTTTAGAGACAGCTAAACTTCGGACACATCTTCCAAACATTTTTAGAGTATCCTTCAAGAAGATAGATGAACCAGTCATTCTCGAAGAAATTGCATCTCGACTTTCGACTATGACATATTGAATTGAGAAATTATCTATCGTTCTATGATAAATGTTGAAAATAGTGAACTATCGGGTTTGCTTGCAATCATTAGACTTAATGAAATCCCTGAAATATTCTCAGGATTTCGTTATTGTCGAATCGCTTCATCAGAACAAAAATTCTCCTGATGAAGAAGTTCAAAAATAGCCTAATTTCGAGAATATAAGAACAAAGGTTTTCATTTACTTCACTGACCGCAAGTGCCGTAGACATTTTGTATTTGAAAACAAAGGCAATTGATCTAGCTAAAAAGGGACACAATAATCAATGAAAAATTTCAAAAAGTAAAGTCTTCATTGCACATTAGATATGAACGTGAAGTGAGAAGTTTATTAATTCATGCCCATGTTGTCTTGAGCTATATTCCCAAAAAAAAATTATTGTGGAAAACAAAAGAAGAAGACATTACATCAGATATGAATCAAGCACAAATTACTCATAGTTCTCTCTCTATAGATAGATCAATCTTTTCAGAGATTTGAAAGAGCTGTTTCTGCCTTCATCAACGACATTCACGGAATTATACAATTAGAGCAAAGAAGTACCCATCTGCATGAAAAGGCGGCATACCAAAATGATTGAACTTAAAGTTGTTCCAGCTGATGGGATGTCCCTATTTTTTTCAACCAAAATTTAGCAAATTCAATTTCAATTTGATGAAAATTCGAAATGAAACTATTTCGCTATTTAGAAAACTAGGCAAATTTTTCCTTTCGAAAATAAGCCACAGCATCCAGATTGAAATCAATCTAATCTGCAATAGAGATAATTATTTACAAGTTATTTTCAACGATATTATGAATTCTAGCACACTCCATATGCAGAGTAGGGTGATATAAAATGAAACATGTAAAATGCCTGCCAGATAACAAGAATCATTAACTATAAAGAGTGAGATCCCGCTTTGAAACATAAAAGTTTTATAGTTGATATTGAAATTTGTTAGATTTTCACTTTTTCAACCTAATTACATTAAAACCTTGATAATGGGTTTATGGCCCGAAACATATCGAGTGTATTTAAAAGTTCTGTCAAGGTTTCTTTCGTGGAGACATGTTGGAGAATAGTCCTGAAAAAAACCCACTTTGTCGATGTGGAGAGGAAGAAACAATAGAACACATTTTCGTGATCTGTTATTTGCATGAAAACAACAGAAGAATTTTATTCACTAAAATCTGAAGGTTTCTGAAAATAGGACCCATACATTGCAATACAATAATTGGTAACAATAACACTAACATATATTCGATCATTTACGAATTCATTACTGGAAGCAATTCAATTTTATAAGTACATGATTTCGGTGCGACCTTCATGACAAGTGATCACTGTCAAGTGTCTCTGAGGGAGACAATATTTCGTAATCATCCTGTGTTTTATCCCATATGCTTGATGTATCTATTAATCCGTGAATTTCCCTATGCGTGTAAGAAGGAACAAATTCGCTATGATCAGTCCCTTAGCGCATTGTGTCCCCGTTCATCCCAAATGCTTTCTTTACACAAAACATCATGAGATATTACTTTGTACGTATTCTAAAAAATGATTATTTTATCACTAATTCACATTGCTGCTGTGATAATACTATTCAGGATTATTATATATTGTATGTATAATCCTGAAAGTAATGAGTGTTTTATTTAGAGGTATAGAACTTAAAATTGCAATAAAACAACGATGGATTATTCGATTGACAAGAATTTTTTTTATTCGAAAGATAATCTTGTGGCATTACATTTTCAATATGATTTCTCGCATATGACCGCCACGGCTGGCTCGGATGTAGTCCAATCTGGATGTCCAATTTTCGATGACTTTTTCCAACAATTGTGGCCGTATATCGGCAATAACATGGCGAATATTGTCTTCCAAATGGTCAAGCGTTTGTGGCTTATCCGCATACACCAATGACTTTACATAGCCCCACAGAAAGTAGTCAAGCGGTGTTAAATCACAAGATATTGGAGGCAAACTCACAGGCCCAAAACGTTAAATTAGGCGGTCACCAAACGTGTCTTTCAATAAATCGATTGTGGCACCAGCTGTGTGACATGTTGCGCCGTCTTGTTGAAACCACAGCTTCTTGGCATCATGGTTGTTCAATTCAGGAATGAAAAAGTTAGTAATCATGGCTCTATACCGATCGGCATTGACTGTAACGCTCTGGCCATCATCATTTTTGAAGGAGTATGGACCAATGATTCCACCAGCCCATAAAGCGCACCAAACAGTCAGTTTATCTGGATGTAACGGTGTTTTGACATATACTTGACGATTATCTTCACTCCAAATGCAGCAGTTTTGTTTGTTGACGTAGTCATTCAACCAGTAGTGCGCTTCATCGCTAAACAAAATTCGCTTATGAAAATCGGGAACAACGGCAATATGGTTTTGGGCCTATTCGACGAATCTACGTCTTGCTTGATGATCTTTTGGCTTCAATTCTTGCACGAAATGGATTTTATGAGCACGCAAACCAAGATCCTTCCGCAAAATCTTCCATAAAGTGGATGGACACAGATCCGATGGACACTGTGCTCGATGGCGGATGGACTCATTTGGGTCTTCCTCCATGCTACGCTCTACAGCAGCAATAGCTTCTTCTGTAAGCAGCCACCGTACGGCGTCTCTGGGAATGCGAGTTATCAATAAGAGTAAACGTGGTGCGAAAACGTTCCATGGTTAATCGAATTAACTGCTCTGATAGACGATTTTATCCACGATAAAATGGACGTAGTGCGCGATACGTATTCCGCACAGAACCATTATTTTCGAAATAAAATTGCACTATTTGCAAGCGTTGTTCAGGCGTGAGTCTATTCACGATTAATTGCCAAACCAAACTGAGAATAAATCACTTCTCAGCTGTTGAATCGGTCGCCATCTTCAACAGTAATGCCAACTTAAAGTTCTATACCTCTAAAAAAAACACTCGTTACAAGCTCACTACGACCTTCAATAGAGGGAAGTCTCATATAATTAAAACAAAATTCTGATTGAGAGAAATGTTTTTGTTAATACAACATATTTCGAAATATTTATCCAATTTTTATGCAAAAATTCATTCCAAGTTCCACATTTTCATAAATATCGATAGTAGAATTACTACCATGTAGATTTATAGCTACTCTCGGTAGTAGTTTAGTTTTTAACGATCCATGAACTGAAGACTATCCATAATGTGCATAGAATGATGGTTCTTCTGTTTCAATTCATCTTTTTGCATATTACTAAAGTTGCATAAGATAAACATACATTCTGCCTATATGCAGATCTTAGTATATGTGAACCAAAGTTTTCAAAAACATGAAAATAGTTGACGAGTTACTTTTGATAAAGCAGTTTTTTCATTTTGATCAACCAATACTAAACTTAAGGCCCTTTAGAATGATGAAAAAATCTCGTACATCTGTTTCAACCCACCATTTTCCGGGTAACCGCAGTTGGCTGAGATTAAGATCGTGTACTATATTTCCCCTAATATATCCAACACTCAAAAACACTCTTCACCCTGTAGGTGCAAACTGATTTTCCATCACGTATCTTTTTAGCCAAGTTCGTCGTCATGCTGCGAAAAATGTCACGTGGGAGCATCGTCGAGTCCCGCGGCGACGCTCCAGAGTGCCGAATCGTGTTCGTCGCGTGAACGAAGTACGAATGTTGAAAGTATGCTTCAAGAGGAATAGTCTGCTGTTTCCGTTTTTCACTTTGCGAATCGTTTCCAATTTGTCCAATGGAAAAAATAAATGAAACACAAGGCGGCGGTTCAGAAGTTTGAGTTTGTAGAACTCTAGATATGAAAAGTTAAGATTACATTGACCACTTTGAACTTGTGATAAAATATTCTCTTATATTTCGGAATAAGTAATGAAAGCGCCAAACGATGAAGCCTGGATAAGGTGAATAATAACTTCATTCTTTTTATTCACAAAAGAATGAGTTGTAATATTAATTGATTACACAGGCCAACAAAATGAAAAACAAATCTACCAGGTGCCAGAAATCTAACATCTGATTTTAGATGTTTTTAATGTGCCGATTCCAAAAATGCCACCAGATTTTTTCTATCAGCTCTAGTTTTTGAGATACACGTTACAGGTTAAATGATATATTTTTTTCTGATAAAGGACAACAAATAAAGAGATAAATATGTACTTAATCGTCAAAATAGAAATTTCCCAGAATGTTTAGCCAAATGGATACCTGGAATTGTCCCTGACCCAATGTTCCTATACTAGGAACTACTCAATACAATGCTCTTAATTACATTTATACCTGTAATTGCCTATGACCCGATCCTTCTGGTTCTGCCTGAATACACTCCAGATGATTGGCGCCTTTTTATTGACAGTTCAAAACGTAGTTTAAAATGTGTTCTTTTACATAACGGTAACAAATATGGCTCAATTCCTATTGGTCATTCTATTACCATGACGGAAGAATATGAAACAATAGCATTAGTTTTGAGAAAAATTAATACGAAGAACATCAGTGGTCAATTTGTGTTGATTTAAAAATGATTAACTTCCTCCTTGGACAGCAGAGTGGTTATTCAAAATATCCTTGTTTTTTGTGCCTTTGGGACAGCAGAGCTAAAAATGAGCACTGGGTTAACAAAAATTGGCCTTCAAGAGATGTCATGATTCAAGCAATACAAAACGTGATCAACAAACCTTTGGTTTCAAGAGAAAAAATCTTACTTCCGCCCTTGCATATCAAGCTAGGCCTAATGAAGCAATTTGTGAAGGCCTTAAATCGAGATGGAAATTGTTTTGGGTATTTGTCACGTAAATTTCCTGGCATTAGCACGGAAAAACTAAAAGCTGGTATATTTGATGGTCCTCAAATAAGGCAACTTGTTAAAGATCCACAATTCACCACATCAATGAACGAGACTGAATCTAACGCTTGGAGTTCCTTTGTTAAAGTAGTACAAAATTTTCTTGGCAATCATAAAGCAGAGAATTACGTAGAATTAGTGGAAACTATGCTTTCAAATTTTAATATTCTCGGCTGTAACATGAGTATAAAAGTTCACTACCTCCACAGCCACCTAGATCGTTTTCCAGAAAACTTAGGTGATGTAGTGAAGAACAGGGGGAAAGATTCCACCAGGATATTAAAACTATGGAAGATCGTTATCAAGGACGATGGGATAGCCACATGATGGCGGACTACTGCTGGAGCCTTCAGCGAGACTGCCCTAGTAAAGTCCATTCTAGAAAATCGTATAAAAAAAATTTTTATGTGATTAGTGACTAATGTAATTATGTAAATTAAGTTTTTGTAATAAATACTTAAATCCATGTGTCTTTGTTTTTTTTTTAACTGTCAATAGTAATATTATATATTATAACAGTTATAACGTAAATTATATACACAATTTTTTAAAAAATCTCAAAAACTAGATCTGATAGACAAAATCTGAGAACTTTTTTACATTCTGCATCCAAAAATTACTCAGGAACAGTTAAAAAATCGCATGCACCAAAATGTGTGTTGGCCTGTGTTATACTTCCTCATATTCGAAAAGCATTTTAAAAATATTCGCTGAAAGAATTAGTCCATAATTATTTTGACATAAAATAAGAACATTAAATAAATTTTCTGCGTTATCTAAATACAAGGACCACGCCTCACTTCAAAGTTTTGGATATTTGCCAAGCCATATATTTCTGAAATTTCCATTTGAGAAAGAGAATTCTTGAGATATCTCCAAATTTATTTTGAAATTCTGTAATTGAGTATATAAGAAAATGGAAAATATGACAGTCAGGTCACTTCAGATTCCAAGAGAGACGTTTGCGAAGTTATTTCTTCAAAATATCCGAAAATATATACCTATTTAGGGCACTTCATGAAGTACACATATGATTTTTGTCATCAAAGATTGATAATTGCAAAAAGTCAGGTCATTTCAATGTTCTTTTCTAGCAGCCAGGTGATCGATAATGTACATAAGTGTGAGTCACTGTACTCTAGTATATAAATATGCTATAGCCTGAGTAAGAATGTGAAAGAGAACGTACATCGGTAGATCTCTCGGTTGTTAAACGCTGCGCTGTCATTATCCCACTCCAGGTCATGAAACTCATATTGATGGCTGTTTGAAAAGTAAACTTACTCTAAAGACTGAATTTAAAACTTGAATAAATCAACTTGTTCAAAGCAAGTTTGCTTAGCATTGTATTTTTTCTCAAATTTCTAGTTAATATTTGTTCTGAAATAAAAAAAATCGTATTATGTTTAACAGGACATTGATGCATTGAATTTGAAGAGACAAGGAAGTTACAGACACTTATAGCGAAGCATCTTGCGACCAAGAGATCTGCCGAAATGTGCTCTTCTCTCGCACTTAGCCGGTAGCACTGGTCACTCGCCGAATTATATGTGCATCAAGCACAAACAATGACAATTGACGTTGTTTCGTTTCTGCAAGAATCAGAGACATCAGGATGAGAGATGCAGCTCCAAATTACGCATGTAAGATCAACGGTATACATTTAGAAAACGATGAGACCTAGTATACTACCTTGCAGAATTCCACGAGTGAGCCGTTGTTTCTGTAAACATTTCATTATAATTTAGGATTTGGTATAAAGAGTTGGTTATATATGAAGAATTTACAATGTTTCCAACAATTCAATACCTTCATGAATACAAGAACATAACGTCCATATCTTGCCCGAATTCGCTCCTACTGCATCTGTTTTACAAGTTATCGATTCTTGTTCAGCCGTCTGATCCTAAAAAGGGTGTTAAAAAGCAGGTATCGACTACTGAAATGAAGACCCAAAAAATACATAATAGAACATTTTTCAAAATGTTGTACTTAATCAAGTGAAAACATCAGACTATAGTTTGGGATAACGAATATATGATTTTATGATGTGAATTATCTCAGAGGAGAGTATTAGTATTTAACGACTGAATTTCTGCCAATAATATGGCATGAGCTTCAATGAGGCCCTAAATTGATCAAGAAGTTTAGAAATTAAATCAATCTCTCTATGTTCACGACTATTCAATAGTTAAGAGCTTAATTCATTAATATCGGAGAAATGCATAACTGAGTAAACTTGACATGCCAAATCTCAAAATTTGGTCTGAATACGTCACAGTTGTTTCATATTAACCTCAGAGAACTCTGTAAACTAATTTCTTGCTAACTTGGAAAATTTAACTAGTGAATTTCCGAACTCTTTCAAAGAATGTTTCATTACCTTTCGCTAAACCCCAGACTGAATTCAGGATCCCTAAAATAGTTTTAATTAAACGTCGGTTGCTGATACTGCACAATTTGCATATAATTGCGTTGCATTTGCTGAACCAGTGTACAAGCTGATTTCATCATGTGATAATATATTTTTGTATGACAAAAAAGGAGGCCAGCTATAGTATTTTCCTATGATTAATCGGGCATATTAAATAGGAATGAAAAAACGGGGGCAACTACTCGTCATTTTTGAGCGCAGTATGCATAGTTTTTAATGAGCCGTCCTGGTAATGAAAACAAGTCTACTACGATCAAAAATGAGCCTTGCACACATCTGAAAACGAAACGGTGAAAGAAAGTAAGTGATTGGAAGATTGAGAGGAGGAAACTTTTTTCCACGGTGAGGTGAAATTCCTTTTTTGTGTATTCACTGATTATTTGATGAATGCATTGATTAGATACTGCTGGCTGACTCTAATGTGGCCACCAAACACTGGACCTAAGACAGTGAAGAAGCAACATTCTTGCCAAAAAAATTTGCTACAACAATTTAACACCGCAGCATGCTTGCCAAATAAATTTGCTACAGCAATTTGACATCAGTAGGCTGCGAATACGGTTAGCACAATCTGAAAACTACATATATGACGTAACTCCTCTTCTCTGCTTCCATTCAGTTTCATTGTGTTCCAACATTATCCCCCAGAAGATAGTGAAAGCATTGAATTATACATGCTTATAAATCCAGATACCCTATGATCCATATTCAGTTTATTCGATAAATTATGATGTTTTTGCTCCATAATTCAAAGATACCTTGCCACTCGAGCATAAAGAATGTACATATATATATATATATATATATATATATATATATATATATATATATATATATATATATATATCTATACTTATTCACTTATTTGAAAATCGAATTTACAATGAATTTAATCATGTGTTGTTTATAAATATAAACAACACATGATAACACATGTCAGAATGAACATGTCTGTAATACTTACATTTACATATATAATAAATACCTACTACTTTAAAGTTTCTCGTAGATTTCAGAGAAGTAGAAATGTACCTTAAGGAATATTATTACAGTTGAAATAATGTCAGACTTCAACAGCAATTCGACAAGTGAATGGATATAGTTCCTGATAAACAGATCTTCATGTTCATATCAGTCGACTCCTGTTAATTCGAACCAGCGATAATTTGAAACTCACTTTAATCCGAAGATATCAAGAGTTCCCTAAATCATATCTTGATATTTCGAAAAAATGTTTACATTTTTGAAGCACTGGGTAATTCGAAAAGGAATCATCCCTACGTTACAAAACCACTCGGTAATTCGAAGTCACAGGCGTATATACTGAACCATTCAAAGCTATTAGATTTCATGGATTAGACGACGTACACATGACGTACATTTTGAGACAAGTTCAAACTCATTTCACTTTGACACATTGACACTCACTTCCATTTGTTTGGTTAGATCAGTATCAGTTACTCTTTTGTTGGATATTCACAGTATGAAAAAATTTAAGACTCCTCTGACTACTGTTTCATTCATAACGAAGAAGAAAGAGAAGATTTATTATTCTCAAACTCCAAGAGTGAAGAAAAAACAACTGAAGGTGAATTTCCTCACCTGTAAGAATATTGGAATAAAAGAATCAAATCACAAAGCTCTATCTACAACACAACACTGAGGAAACCGCATTTCTGGCAGTATATTTCTGATGAAAAATGTTATTGATCAATCTCAGCAATGTACAAACTTCTTCCGAAAGACATGAAACATATTATAAATATATGATAATTAATTTCCATTACGTATTACACGTACAAATGTGCTTCTTTTTCTCGAAAGTTTTGAATTATTTGAAGTACACAATATTTGAAAGTATTCATTTAATAATTCGAAGTATTTTCCAACTCCTTGAGCTTCGAATTAACGAGAACTGACAGTATGTATTCATATAATTAGCTACATAATATAAATATGTATCAATATATGTACTAAAAAAATATTATATGTTCAAATTCTACCCCAATGTATGGCTTGAATACAACTAACGACTTGAAATCGAATATGTTTCGTTTGGAATGCCATCTGCAGCGGTATAAGTTAACTTTTCGTTGTTCAATCAGACAACAACTTGGAGTAGAATGCAATCCAGAGAAGTTGTCGACGTTGAATTACTACTCCAGCGGATTCACTGATTATCTCCATTACATGAGATGTCTTCGGCAGACGAGTCCCTTGTCGGGCCTGGGCTCGATTCTTGCGGTTTTTCGGCTCCCTTTTCAGTCAATTCTAACTGCTAAAATGCGACCGTGTGCCCGTTCAGCCGCATATAATCTCCAAAATTGCTATGTACACATTTATCTCGAATCGGGACAGACATGGCAAAATTGAATTTAATGGTTGCCCGAGTTCATCCCTGAAGTAGTAGGATATGAGAAGAGTTTCGTTTGTCAAGGGTCGATTGTCTATCTCAGGCTTCAGAGGGAGGTTATCACCGAAATAATGATGTTATTCAAGCAGAAAAGTATTTAAAAATGGAAATAATTATAACGAATGAATGATTTAATCACGAATTTTTGCGATTGAGGAACCAATTAAGATTAGGTAAATTGGACAATCGAAATCACATGAAGTTATTCATACCTACTTTGAATATGGATAATAAGGAAATTATAGAAAATATTTTATTTACCTAAAATGCGTCAAAATTTATATTAAAATAGTTCCACAAATTCTGACGAAATGTAAAGGATGAATAAGGAAGTGTGTTATTAATAACTGTGTTGAACATGGAGTCAACCTTATACAGATCTGCAACCTGTCAGAGAATTTACTTTGATAGTAGTCATCAAAAAAACAGTTACAAGCTTTTCGCTTGTTTGAAGATTCCTAAAAGGAAGACAGGAATATGCATAAATGCACAAAAGTGAAGAAATATTTATAATTCAACGGAAATACAATAGTACGAGAGCTAGGAAAGTCGGAAAACAAGCATTTCAGGTAAGCCAGTTTTTAGATGTGTTAACTCTCTCACTCTCCCGCGTCATAAGGGCGGTCTGGCTGGCAGTAGTGGTTGCGTTCAGGGTAAAGTATCGATTTTTCAAATCATTTTAAGAAGTTTTGTTTTTTTATTATTTTTATTGAACTACTTGCAACATGAATCTAATATTGCCAGATACTTTTATTGTTGATTAAACCACGCCATAGGTACCATGGCATGAATTGAATTTAAAAAAATTTTTGTTCAAAATATTTCATAATTGCTGAAATTTTCATATGATGTTATTTAAGTATCTGAAAACCTAAAATTAATTTGCCAAACAATAATTCGATTGTTAAACCTTCAGGCGGATCAATTTAAAAGTTATGTGGGATCATTTTGCTTGGTCTAGGAATGGCTATCGAATATATTACAGAAAAATAAAATCTATTGAATAAAAGTGTGGATTAATATAGTATCAAAATAATTATTCATTGTTGTACAAAATTAGGAAAATATTATGAAAATAAACAAAAATTATATTTTTTAATTTATACTTGTATCACAGAAGACGGAGATATATTGATAATTATTATCATTATCACTGCTGTCATTTTCATTATCATCGTCCTCTTCTGGATTGTCATCGTCTTGTAATAAGTTATTATTTGTAAAAGAATTAGTGATTGTCTGTATTCTTGCAACATGCCCAATAACTTTTCATATTTAAATCGGCCTGGCTGAAGCTTTAACAATAAAATTATTGTTAGGAAAATTAATTTTAAGTTTTTAGATACTTGAATGATATCATATAAAAGTTTCAGTCATACTTAAATATTCTGAAAAAAATTTTTTTCAATTCAAATCGGCACCTGGCACGTTTTAATCAACAATGAAAATATCTGGCAATGATAGATGCATGTTGCAAATAGTTCAATAAAAATAATAAAAAAAAAACAAAACTTCTTAAAATGATTTGAAAAATCGATATTTTACCAGTACACGTTACTGATGGGCGCAACCACTACCGCTAGCCAGACCGCCCTTATGACGCCCGGGAGAGTGAGAGAGATAATATATGTAAAAACTGGCCTACCTGAAATTCTCTCTCAAAAACTAGCTAGCTGATATACTACAACAGGACATAAATATTACCATATAAATGTAAAGATAATTTGAACGCATGTAAATGGTTTGAATGTGATCTTCAAACATTGCTAATAAATCAATTTGATCAAAACAATAAGAAACATGACAACAGCCCGATATAACGTGGCTACTTATGGCATTTTTGCCGTTTCAAGACAAAAAAGACCTCAGGAAAAAAACTGGATAAGGCGGATATCGTTAATTTCATTCGAAGCGAACAATGTGAAAATATGAACAATCATGCAAATCAAGCAGTCTTAATTTTCAATTTGAGGAAGTGAGAGTTATGGACATTGAATCTTAGCGAGAGATTGATCCTGGAAATGTGCAATATATTTAGACCTTCATGTATTAATTACAAAACGGACCATCCAGAACTTAGCGATATTAACAGTGACTTCTTAAACAACAAATTTCTAAACGGCACCTGAATTGCGAACCAGATGTCAAAATTCGTTTATTTACAAATTCAAAATGCATTCACCAAAAACCAAAAACGGTTATTCAACTTTGAAATTCCATAATAAATATTGTTGCTGTTGATTGTGTCAGTTATATAAGGGAATATAATGACAATTTCTTTAGTGGGAGTTGTTTTGTTTTATAATTACGCCAGCTTTCCTGATGATATCGATCAAGTGTTGTAGATTGAGCTGATTATTTCTAACACTATACAGTCCAATCGTTGAAACATATTTTTTGATAACTATCTCAGCGTTTTGTTTTTATTTTTTAGACGCTGATGAAGGCTTAAAGGGAATAAACTCATAGGCCGGAATATACGTATTATGTAACATGAAAAATTCTGCATTTTAATGCCCAGATAGTCGCTTTGCCCTGAACAATTCAAGTCTTATTACATATGTTTACACATAGATATTATTTCTATTACTATACAGTCCAATCGTTTGAAACATATTTCTGATAACTATCTCAGCGTTTTGTTTTTATTTTTTAGAGGCTGATGAAGACTTAAAGGGAATAAACTCATAGGCCGGAATATACGTATTATGTAACATGAAAAATTCTGCATTTTAATGCCCAGATAGCCGCTTTGCCCTGAACAATTCAAGTCTTATTACATATGTTTATACATATATATTATTGGAGGTACAACTATTATGAAGTTGCCTTATTGTAACGAAACAGATGAATATATCTATGTACCTTGATCCTCAAAAATATCACAATGTTCTCACATCTTGTACAATGGAGAAACTTTAAGAACATTAGTCTCATTGTTTTAAAATCCTAGTGTAATAAGATAACCAAATATTAATAATTTTAGTGCGCATAACATGAATAGAGTGCATAGAAAGTCGAGGAGTAGAAACGACAGCGACTGAAATATAAATATCAAAGTTGCAGAATGAATGTTCGAAATTTTCTAACGAATCCCGTTGTTTGCTAGTTAACAAGGGACAATATTCATCAACCTAGTTTTCCAGGCAGAATAGCCTTGAAGCGGTATAATGTACGCTATGGCATGATGGAGACGAATTTATTCGTGTGGAGGGAGGCTTCCGAAATAAAAATAAATTGGAAGAGCCGAAAGATGAGGATTGCCAGAGAGTTCGTGACGAGTAGCTGTGTTCTAATTTCTACGGAAAATAACAGGTTAATTGCTTTGGTTCGTTATTATAATGCTCATAGTCTGATGAAATCACCTCATTCGGAAAGCATGCGATATTGACCATAGACTGGGATTAACAATATTCGGAACATTATTGCAAAAGTGATCGCTCGTTAATTTCATTATAGTATGTTGAGAACATACAATATTAATGTGAAAGCCCAATGGCCGATAATGAACCAGAAGATGCTCAAAAGTAAAACGTATTTTTAGTTATTTACTTTTGTATAATAAACTTTCCTATAGTTCAATTCATGTGGCAATAATGTCACAGTCGGAGGCACCTAGCACCATCTACATCACAAAGACATTAACATGTATTCACTTTGGCTGAATAAAATTGAAATGATGTCAGTTATCGATTACAATCTGACGAGGTGATACCTTTCCCGCAATTTCTCGATATTCAAATTAAGGTTATTCCAACTTTACAGGTATATTTGAATAGATTATTTATTGTTATATTCTTCGATAATTTTGATTATTCGTTTTTTGACTAGCCTAAATTTTTCGAAAAAATTTACGTTTAGGAAGAAATGATTTTGGAATGTTCATTATCGGATTCGAAAATAGATTACATGTAGATGCTGCTGAGATGGCATGTCACAAATAGATCTTATCACATCAGAAGATGACATGTATGTCTACTATTGATGTGATAACAGAATTTATTTCTTAGCTTATTTCTATGCGTGTTATTGCAACATTTTTTTTACCGAAATGAATGCTGTAGAAAATACAATAACTATAATTTCAGTACAAAAAAAAAAAATTTCAAGTAATCTATTCAATATTCGCGCGGGTTTCAATTAGTGGTGATCAGTCGATGTCAAATTTTAGTTCGCTAGTGATACTGGTTCCCAAGTTCCTACACTCATTTACACTATGGGCAAGCTTTTAATTTTCCATAACGCAATCATCTCTTGAAAATAAAGGATTATTACAAAAAATGGAAAATAACCATGAATGGAGAGAAAACACAACAAATAGTTTTTAGTAGAAAGTCGACTGAAAATAAAATAATTACTCCCATAAAAGTAAACAGACATATCAATATCACCAAAAGATTCAGTTAAATATCTTGGAATCGAGTTAGATAAAAGATTAAATTTTAAGAAACACATATCAAATTCTCTTGAAAAAGCGTATGTGGTAAATAGGTCACTGTATTCTCTAATGAACAAGAAAACTAAACTAAACTCAAAAAACAAAATATTGTTATAAACAACCATAATTAAGCAAATTATAACGTATGCATCACTAGCCTGATGTCATCTCAAACCCTGGCCCCTTAGGGGTAAGATCACAATCTTTTCAAAACAAAATGTTAGTATAAAATAGATGAACTCCAAAACCTAGCCAAAATATCAGTCATTAGGAACATCATAAATCGTATATCGAACAACTTTTATGAAAATTTGTTGAAATAACCAAAAATATAACCCGAATTAGATTCAACAATATTAACTAATCACAGACATAACTTGCTCTATCAACATCTTCCAATATTTAGCAAAACATCAGAATAAATTTCCAAATCTAATAATGAGTTAATAACATTATCTTCCAATTGTCCCAAACAGGTTTAAAGGATTGTTTTTCCTGTAAATGATATTAAATAAATTGTAACTCCATCATTAATCAAAGAATAGACTAATTATTGTAAGGCTCTATCGAGCCACTATATAATATAATTCACAGTGTGAGCTTTTGTATAAAGCTCACACTGTAAATAAAATAGATCAATTTATGAAAACATGTGTAATAGTATAAATATTTATACATATATTATTATAATAATAATAATAATATAATTTTATTGAGAAACATTCCTTACATAGTAAAATTACATTCATTTCAATTGATAAATAATTACAACTAAGAGAAATGCTCTCAAAAGGACCGAATTCAGTTTGGAGTCTGATCTTCCATTCAGCCCTCGAGCAAAAATATTGGTTCAAACAAAAATCTTGGTTAAATTCATATTTACAATAATATACAATTTTGAATGAAAAGAAAAGAAAATAAAAATTTCCTCAGAGATATTAAACATTTGAGACAATTTCACATGGTGAAGAACATTAGTGTTAAAAAAATATACAAATATATGATAGAAAAATTGATTCAAACATTATTGCCTACATACGAATCATCGAAGTACTCTGACACAGTATAGTATGCCTTTGTTAAGAGCAGAGATTTAACTCTCCTCTCAAACAAATGAGCTTTCAGTACTTTCAAATTCGATGGTAAATGGTTGAAAATTTTAATGCTCTGACAATAGAGAGAGTGCTCAAATTTAGCTGTTTTATGCATAGGAATAAGTAGCACATCCCTGTTTCTTGTTGAATACTCATGATTACTATTCAATTTAATAAACCTATCTTCATTTTCTTTAACATATAACAAACATCTATAAATATATAAACACGGTAAGGTGAGTATGTAATTATTAATGAAGATAGGTTTACAAGATGTTCGCTGATGAATATTGAATATTAATCGGATTATTCGCTTCTGTGTAATAAACACAGAATTACAAACAAATATTATATATCTTTGTGAATCATTTGTATATAATTTGTAAATAAATCCTTGTTGAGTTAAGTTCCCTAGTGTTATGTTTTTACCCTCAGCTTATTTAGTCAAACTGCCACCTTCAGAAGGGCAGAGGTTTCGATACACTTATATGGTCGATATATTGCACCGTATATGGCATGGAACAATACCTCGAACGCCAAAATTGATAAAAGAGTGAGTTCGCCCACCGCGGCTTAGTCGAGAAAACACCAGTCTATGGTGAGGTTGGATTCGGGGTCGATCCCAGGTGAAGACATGAGTTTATTCATCAAATCAATCATTCAAATTTTCAAAATATTTCTATCATTCAAATAGTTTGATAATAATAATTGTTGGGTAACGAACAGTGATTACAAACCAATTTGCATGATGAGAAAGAGAATATTGTGAACAATACCATGATATGAGTATTATCAAGCAGAGTGATTATGCAAGTGTTAACTTTCCTGGAAAGAAAAGATTTCATGAAATTTTTTTTTATAGTCCAGAAAGTTACGAAAGAGGATATTTAAGATATAGCGATGAAAACTTGATGACTAGTCTGAAGAGAAGTTCAGAGAATGCTAAAGATATCAGTATTATAGTTAATTCCCAAATAATAGAGGATCTATTAAGTTAGAATTAAGTAACAAATTATCCTACAATTTTCCTATTTTGATATGTTCATTGACGTAAATATTCATTGATGTCAATATTGTTCCATTATGTTCATTGAGTTTATTAGGACGAATAAGTTTATTTTATGGTATATTATCTATGTATTGATTGGAAAAAATGGTTTCTTATTGCAACTGACAAGTATATGTCAATTACTGGTGTAGGGGTTTTTTTTTAGAGGTATAGAACTTCAAATTGCAATAAAACAACGATGGATCATGCGATTGACAAGAATTGTTTTTTATTTGAAAGATAATCATGTGCCATTACATTTTAAATATGATTTCTGGCATATGACCGCCATGGCTGGCTCGGATGTAGTCCAATCTGGGCGTCCAATTTTTGATGACTTTTTTCAACATTTGTGGCCGTATATCGGCAATAACACGGCGAATACTGTCTTCCAAATGGTCAAGCGTTTGTGGCTTATCTGCATAGACCAATGACTTTACATAGCCCCACAGAAAGTAGTCTAGCGGTGCTAAATCCCAAGGTCTTGGAGGCCATTTCACAGGTCCAAAACGTGAAATTTGGCGGTCACCAAACGTGTCTTTCAATAAATCGATTGTGGCACGAGCTGTGTGACATGTTGCGCCGTCTTGTTGAAACCACAGCTCTTGGACATCATGGTTGTTCAATTCAGGAATGACAAAGTTAGTAATCATGGCTCTATACCGATCACCATTGACTGTAACGTTCTGGCCATCATCGTTTTTGAAGAAGTACGGACCAATGATACCAGCCCATAAAGCGCACCAAACAGTCAGCTTTTCTGGATGTAACGGTGTTTTCACATACACTTGAGGGTTATCTTCACTCCAAATGCGGCAGTATTCCGCACAAAACCATTATTTTCGAAATAAAATTGCACTATTTGCAAGCGTTGTTCAGGCGTGAGTCTATTCAAGATGAATTGCCAAACCAAACTGACAATAAATCACTTACTTCTCAGCTGTTAAATCGGTCGCCATCTTCAACAGTAATGCCAACTTGAAGTACTATACCTCTAAAAAAACACCCATTATAAATAAGCGCCAACTAATGGTGATTATCATTTTTGAATGTATCATCTTTTGGTTACTTTGACAAAATTGAGAGAAATGAAAATTTTAATTTAATTTTTATCGGTTGGAATGATTATTGTCAAATATTATTTTGTGGGATTCATTCTATTGATTAGAGTCAATTGATTTTCAAATCCGAAAAATTTCTCATTTAAAAGAATCAAAGTTTCATTTTCATTAATGGTCAAGCACTGGTGCATTTACCGTAAATACAAGATTTATAGATTTTTTCCTTCGAGTGAATCCATTAGCCATACCAAACAAACTTTCACAAATAATACGTGCAATATTTTTTATGATTTGTTATGCTTCAATCTTGTTCAAACATATGAAGGGTTATTGAAATTATAATCCATAATGATAATTCATATATCAATTATAGATAGAGGAACTTAGAGGCGATGATTTTATCAGCAAACAGTCGAACAAAGGCGTTCTTCTGAGAGTTGTGCTCATAAGAAGGGGACCTGAAGACTTTGCAGACGTTGCCGAAGCAGTTTGTCGCCTAATGTAAGTCTGGAGACTCCCGAACAAGAGATATTGGATCTTTTACGTGACAGATCCCGCGAAACGTGATGTAAATTTCAATGGCTGTGACGTGAAAGGCGAAATATGTCTAACGAAATTTTGAAAGGACACGTTGGCATGCCCGAATTTTTTGGGACGTTCTTCGCTTTATTTGAAAATTTGAGCCATTGTTAACATATTTTCCCCATAATGTTCAGCATTTTCAGAGAATTTTGGTTTGTATACTTCTAAGGAGTTAATAGCCATGAGATTTTCACAACGATATTAAGTAAAAGAAAACTTGGACACTAATGTTAAATCATGAAGAATTTGATTCAACAAGCTTTACAATATGTTATATTATATGATCATACTGAAGACAGAACTAATACTGAAAACGAATTGAAAATGAAGATTTGGCTATAAAAATCTATTTTTTGACAATTTTAATTTAATATATATTAATATCATTCCAAACTTGAGCATAAATGTTGGGAAAATATGAAAACCTCGTATATAAAATATATGATCTCTTAATGTACATATTACACATAACCAAATTGAACAAATCTATATGAATAAAATGAAGAACAATTACTTCGAAAGAAATTTATATTGTTTATTATATTCGAAGCGATAATTGCAGCAAAAGCTGTATGTATCAAACATAACGAAATTGAGAATATTCAAATAACTGCTCTACATAAACAAAAAATAACCGAAAAACATGTATCTGTATAACTATTGCGTTAGAATATTTAGTAACGGAAAAAATTAAAACCTTGAAAAATTTTGGGAAAGCACTATTGATGACAAAATATGAAACAGTTCTATTTAATTAATGCATTTCTTCAAATTAATTAATCAATTTGAATAAAACGGAGTTCAATTTATAATAATTTGAGACTTCTCAAATAACAACTCAAAATAACACACCCTAATCAACAAACGATAAAAGTAATGATATAACATAGAACAAAGAAAATATATTATGCTATATTTCATGAAAATTAGTTAACCATATTATATGAGTTCTTTGGATTATCACATAAAAACATTCCTATATATATTATTTATAAGGCTGTTATTTGAGTTTTTTCATTTTCATTTGCTTCAATTCTTTCTTCAAGATTTTGAGACGTTTGTCCTATATATCATTTACTGCAATTATTACAGGTTATATAATAATATAATAAATATAATAAAATAGATTAATTGAGAAACATTCCTTACATTGTGAAATTATATTCATTTCAATTGATAATAATTGACAATAATTGAAACTAAGAAGAATGCTCTCAAATAGACTGAATTCAGTTTTGAATTTGATTTTCCATCGAGTCTACGAGCAAAAATATTGATTCAAACAAGAATCTTGGTTAAATTTATATTTACAATAATATACAACTTTATTATAAACAGTATGAATTTTTTTCTGAGTTATTGTATCACTCTTTAACTTAGTAAATATTTCTTTGATTTGATTTTGTGCAGTATGAGCTATCATTAAATCATAAGGTTTTGATATTTTTGCTATGTTTGTGCTTAAAATTGAAATATATGGTAGGGGAATGTAATTATTTTCGTTGGAACTTTTATTTGACTGCAAAGTATTATATAATTTATGAATTCCGTTTTTCATTTTATTTTTTTGTTTTATGAATTTTGTTAATCAAATATGATGATTTAATGCATTTGTATAGAGTGTAACCAGTACCATGTGTCTCTATAACCAGATGAGATGTTTTCTATAGATTGAAATGGAACAAGTTGTGTTATATTGAAAAATAATGATGTGATTCGCGATTACTTAAATTAACTGAAAATTAAAATTCTGCATTGCAGAATAAAAGTGTGAGTATTTTGCTTATATTATGAACATTTTTTGGCACAGCTTATAAGATTATTAGGCAATATGTCTGAATTGAAACACTAAAACTCAGTTCAAAACACAATACCTACCTATTTGAAATAGCAGTACATTGAAAGAAATTGTGTATTGATGCATAAAAGCACATAATAATCTCATCTGAAAGCTATAAGCTTCAAATTATTATCGATGGACACGAAATTACTGATAATAAACTCTGTGTTCATAGTATGCTGTGACAAATAGATCTGCAATACAAATTTAGCATTGATTTCAACAGATGATAATCGATATTAATAAAGCTTTTGTTAATCTCTGACGAGTATTTAGAAATAGGAACTGTCATCGTGGCATTTTGCCCCGTGACATTTGACGACCTTTCTAGATCAGCAGGGTTGTCAACTGAATTAATAAATTCCCATTTCCGTCGGAGCAATTAAGTATTGAGGTCTGTTCGAATAATTCGACCATTTGGTCAGTCGAACGCCTGACCCAATTTGATTGGAACATATATTATTCCTCATTTATTAGAATATCGATCGGGAGGGTCAAGTGGACCGCAATTAATCTCTTTAATTAGTTTTTCCAGGTTCACGACTGACGGTCCGGACTCGAAATCGCACACGATAGATCTTAGCGCCGTCTGTTGGTGACATAGAGTACTTTACTTCTTTGTTTCTAGAGAAAAAATGGTCATGCAATTATGTTCTCGAAACTGAGTAATGTGTTGTTCGGAAAAGACCTATAAGATCATTGCAATTCGTATAATCGTAGGCGAAAGCATGAATTCAGATAACCCTTGCACTTCCTTTACTTTCAAATTTATTCAGGACTAAGAAATTCGCAAAGAAAAAGTAGATATACAAAGGTCAGATCTCGATGAAACATGCTATTGAATTCTTTGTGATAATCACCTTATTTATCTCTGAGCAGCCCCACTGCAGAATACTAAAGTTCGGATAGATGTATACAAGGCTATATAATACACGTGCATAACACAGGTTCAAGGTACAATCTTGAGTCTAGAGATTATAAGAAATGAGTTACTTATTTTTCACACAAAACATCAATGAAAGTTATCCATAACATATATTCCAAGACACTTAGTTCTTTCAAATGATTAGATAGAGTTGTCCCCTTATTTAACATTCGAGGTACTGTTTCCATTACCCTTCAGACATAAATAAATACAGTTTGATCAACTGCCACTATCAAATTGTTCAATCGACAAACTCCCTCACAATGCATCCCCATGTCTTCAGAAACTCCTCAAGACTCCTGCCAAAAACAACCACCGATTAATCATTGAAGAACAGTGTTACGAAAAATCGAAACAATTTCGAAGGCTGATCGTTTATGAATCAATATAAATAAAAGGGTCCAATCACAGAACTCAGAGAAAGACCAAGACCAATATCATATCTCAAAATACTCTCGCCTTCTCTTATTAGCATCGTGTTTCTTCACGGTTACTACGCAACCAATACAAGAAATCAGCCCTAAAACCTAAATTTCTCAAGTATGAAATCAAAAGGTAGTGAATGCCCAAGAGATATAGAAAGGAAACCCTCACAAACAATTTTCTATTCTAACACTCGCAAACGCATTCAAAGATATTAACTGCAGCTGATTGGGTTGAGTGGCCGCTTCTAAAACCATGTTGCACAGTCAATTATTCTGAATCTACTGATGTAACGCGAACATTTTATTCAATAACCTTGGAAAACAAGTTTAAAATGATATTATGCGATATGTTATTTCACTAAGAGTTCCATTCTGAAATGAAGGAATTACAATGGATTCATTGGACATCCAGGATAGATAAATAACTGAACCGCAGTAACAAACTTCGATGAAAGTTCTTGAATTATTGGATATAAAGTATATATTGGACAAGTATTAAAATTAACATTTTATACTTGTAGACATAGAATTTTAGTTGAAATCGAAAATAAGAATCCTAAGATATCATTTATTACTTAAACGAACCTTTTCATTGGATTCATGAACTCAGGATATCAAACATTTAATAGACAAGGTCTAGAGCTACAAATCCATTAGTACGTATACCGCAATGGTCGTTATATTAGACAAATACCGCACATTACAAATATCTGCTTAATTTGCGGCTACGTGCAGCCCTACATGTTATGATGAGCATGCGCCAATCTCTTTTGGGCTCATAAAGCGCCTATAGGAAATATTCGTATCAAACGCACCATAAACTTAATTAACCATAATTAGTACATCAACGTGTACTTAATAAAATTGCAATAAATAAGGTGTGCAATCTGAAGACGACGATGATAATGAAAATAACAGCAGTGATGATTATTATCAATTTATCTCCGTTTTTTGTGATACATTTATGAATTAAAAAATATAATTTTTGTTTATTTTCATAATTAATTTTCATATTTTCATGATTTTGTACAGCAAAAATTAAATATTTTGATACCATATCAATCCACACATTAATTCAATAGTTTTTTTTTTCTCTGTAATTTATTCGAATAACATTCCTGTGTAAGAATGGTTGTCGAAAGTAAAGCAAAATGATTCCAGATAGCTTTTCATTTTTGAATTGGTATAACAATCGAATTAGTGTTTAATAATAATTGGCAAATTAATTTTACGTTTTGAGATACTTCATGTTTGAGAAACATCATATGAAAATTTCAGCAATTATAAAATATTTTGAGAAAAATTTATTTTTTCAATTGAATTCATGGCATGGTCAGGCATGGTTCAATCAAGAATAAAAATATCTGGCAATATTAGATTCATGTTGCAAAAAGTACAAAAAAATAAAAGAAGTAAAACAAGACTTCTTAAAATGATTTGAAAATTCGATATTTTACTTGTACAGGTAGGATGCGCATTGATGAACGCAACCACTACCGCCAGCCAGACCTCCCTTATGACGTCCAGGAGAGTCAGAGAGATAACATGTCTAAAAATTGGCGTACCTGAAATGCTTGTTTTTCCGACGTTGCTAGCTCTCCTACTAAAACGTCATGAAAATTCACATGATCTTACGAAAAAATAAGGGGGATTGGATCCGGATTAGATTGTATATATATATATATATATATATATATATATATATATATATATATATATATATATATATATATATATATATATATATATATATATATATATATATATATATATATATATATATATATATATATAAATATATATATATATATATATATATATATATTGATCTTGATCTTGACCAAATGAATGTTTATATCGAAAACCATGGTTTGAAATTTGATGTACAAAAAACTCAACATATCTCCATAGGTTCATCCTGAATTCTGAATGAATTCTCTCTCAAATCCGAAGTAGTTCTGAACGGACTAATAATAAAACCTGTAACTGCAGTTGAAAATTTCGGCAAGTCATCAATGAATCAACAATTAACATTCGAAGAACATATAAAACACAATTAATAATTAAAAGCAGCAAATCTTAAAACTTTGAACTTTCACCGCCTAAATATATCTTAGATAACAAAATTTAAGATACACTTAAGGTACCCTGTTGAAGGTACCAAAATCACTGAGAGCTTGGAAGCAGAACGGAGAACACACACATTTATAGTAAAAATTCGATTCTTGGGTTTTTTGGTTCAATTAGAACAAAATAATGTAAAAATTTTTCCAAAGAACAGTAACATGTTCATCTCTCAAAGCATATTGTAAATATCTGAATGGGCTTGGAGACTAATCACTTTTAATCATTTTTCTTTATATAGATCATTTCCCGGATTTCACGTTTTCTTTTATACTGCTCAGTTTTTCAAGGATTTCTGTAGCGGAAATATCAAACTTATCGCTCCAATGTTTGTTGGTGTTTTGTGAGGGCAATGGTGTGTTTTTCATCATAGGTACTTATGCCCATTTAACCAATTTTTCAAGTATTGGCTAGTTTGTCCAATATATATTCCTGTATAGTCTGAACATGGGATCTGGTATATTGTGTGGGTTTTTTATCCGTTGGAATACTACTTTTTAGTCTGCTGAAATTGTTTTGTAGTAGATTATACCCCTTATGGCACACCTCCATGTCAAATTTTTGAATAGTCTGTTCAGATTTTCAGACAGGTACGGAACATATACGGTATATGGTATACACAGATATTGGTTCTCCTTTTTTTTTAGTCTAACTAGTGTTGAAAATATTTTTGTTTTGTGTTGAATGCTTCCTTTGTCTTTGTTCAACAATTGCATTGACTAGTTTTTTGGGATGAGAGTTAAAATGTAGTATTTCCTTCGCTTTATATATTGCGTCGAGTCG
Source organism: Henosepilachna vigintioctopunctata (assembly GCA_030704895.1). NCBI lineage: Eukaryota > Metazoa > Arthropoda > Insecta > Coleoptera > Coccinellidae > Henosepilachna > Henosepilachna vigintioctopunctata. Next base: position 628,334 of record JARQZJ010000141.1, on the reverse strand, counting down.
TCTCTGTAGCGTAGTGAAAGAGTGACTGACCCTCACCAGGGAGATCTGGGTTCGAATCTCGGGTAAGACATGGACGTTTGAGTATGTAAATGAGTTTCAGCTATTGAATAAATAAATGAAATGAATGGGCAATGTCCAAAGATGACGAACCCAAAAAAATTGAAAAAAAAAATATATTGCGTCATGTACAAACTCTGAGTCACTTAGTCTAATTGCCCGATCTGCTGCCCAATTATCACAGAATTTTTTTGGGATATGTGGTGCTGTGAATTGTGGTTGAGGTAACGTCCCCATCATGTGGATTTGGTGTACCATTCCGTCTTCTGTCAAGTTGTTGTCTCTGTGATGAATGGTCATGTCAAGGAAATTTATTTTCATATACATATAGGTACATATATATATATATATATATATATATATATATATATATATATATATATATATATATATATATATATATATATATATATATATATTAGATGTATATACAAGACCTCATATATAGATATTAGTTTCAAACTTCCAATAAAAATCCACTGAATCTTCATATTGACAGATTTATTAGAAACAAAGATCTAAATATTTCGCGAATCCAAATGCGAAAAGCTTTTCGTTTGCGAAGCATGAATAAAGCGGTCGCAAATTAAGTTTAGCGTGTTATGGTTGAGAACAAATGCTCAAATTTCTGTTATTGTAGGTACGTAGTAATGCGCATAATTGACCAATAGATTAAGTGTTTAATATTACTACAGCAACTGAATTGGCCCCCATAGACAAGTTGAATTTTTAACAAATGGAATCCTTTTGGAATGCTAATTAGTGGCATTTGGAAGATACAATGGTGTTCATTTATAATCCTAGAGGGTCCATTAGCGGAAAATTTATATTCGAATTCAGTTCGACTGCACAACGTGAGTTTCCCTAAAATTGAATTATAACATGAAACGGAAAAAGTTTCATTTCCCGGAGTTACTTTCAAGGTGAGAAACCTATTTAATAAAATATTCATTATCGAATGTCGATCGAAATAAATGTCTGTCCATAAAAACGAATGGTTTACATGAACATATTGATAAAGAATGATTAATAAAGATTGTGTTGAGTACTATTATTTTATTAAGTTTCAAGAGACCAATGATTGACTCATAAGATAAAATTGTCTATAAACTCATTAATAAATATATGGCGTTATTAGGAGGCATTTATCATCTTGAGCAGTTTATTTTAAACATATATGGCACGAAATAAAACGAACCCTGAAATTTCTGGTCTAGAATTTAAATAATTTAAATTTAAATAATCTAGACAATTGAGTTACAACTCGAATCCTCAAACAAAAAAAACATCAACCGCCTCAATTCCAATTATTGAAATTAGTTCTTATAAATTATATCAGTTGATCGTATACCTACTGAAAATGAGAATAGAAATTTTCATGTGGCACATTTAGATCTTTGAGAAGAAATTATAAAATAAATCAAAATTAAAACCTTCGGCTCAAATTTCACTGAGTATATTAACAACCCTACATATGTTTCGGGTGGTTTGCCCATTATCAAGAGTAATAACGCTAAATTAACAGATAAATAAGACAAAATCAACAGATAACCAGATATTTTCAGTCAATATTGTTATAAGATATTCTTATTAATAGGATAACCACCCGAAAATATGTGAAGTTGTTAATATACTCAGTTAAACTCAAGCCAATTGTTTTGATTTTGATGTATTATTCAACATAAAGTTTCACCAAGTGATAAGCGAAACCTCCCTGTCATTTGTTAGAAATTTCATATTTGACCTTCAGGAATTCAGAGAATGGATGTTAATAATATGATTACATAAGAAGAAATATTTGGATGTTAAATAAAACAAAAAGAGTTGAACTCATGGAAAACATTCCTACATTGGAATACCACTTTAATTTCAGATTGAATTTTGGGAACACATTTGAAAAAAATTCAATGCTCTTACATGGAGAAATCCAAGTATATATCATGACATGATTGCAAGAGAAGGCGCTTTTTTATCAGAATTTGTAATAATTAAACAGATATTTTCAGCAACAAGAAAATGAAATTTCAGAATTAGTAAATCTCACTAGAAAATGAACATATGAAATGAAAAACTAGTTTAACAAAATCAAAATGTTTCTTGACAAATGTTTGGGGATGTTACTCCATTTCCAGAAGTTATGGTATATTACTTCCAGATATTATGGTGTGATTGCGAGAGAAGGCGAGTTTTATCATCATTTGTCGAAATTAAACAAATATTTTGAGCTACAAGAAAATGAAATCTCAGAATTAGTAAACCCTTTAGAAAATGAACATATAAAATGAAAAACTAGTTCAACAAAATCAAAATCTTTCTTGACAAATGTTTCGTGGTGTTACTCCATTTCCAGAAGTGAAACTCACGAAACAGTTTCACAAAATTATATTGTTTCTTGATAATTGATGAGTGTTTTCATTGAAAATTGAACGATCATTCACCACGAAATCAGCGAATATTGAATTAACTTTATAAGTAAATGAACATCATATGCCGCTTGACATATTCGTGACAATGAAATAGTTCCAGAAATGAATTTTGAATGAAAAAAAGAGGGAGTCTTGAAACAATTTGGGAACAACAGGAAAAACACATTATCAAACATTAATAGAACACATTTGAAAATCATTCAACGCTCTTACATGGAGAAACCAAGTTGATATTATGGCATGATTGCAAGAGAAGGCGATTTTTATCATATTTTGTCGAAAATAAATAGATATTTTCAGCTACAAGAAAATGAAATTTCAGAATAAGTAATTCTCACTAGAAAATGAACATATGGAATGAAAAATGGTTGACTTAGTTTAACAAAATTAAATTGTTTCTTGACTAATGCTTCGGGGTGTTACTCCATTTCCAGAAGTAAAACTCACGAAACAGTTGCACAAAATTATATTGCTTCTTGACAATTGCTGAGTGTTTTTATTCAATACTAGCTGACCTGGCGAACTTTGTACGCCCATATATCTTCATCTGAATATTTTTCAAAAATACGGAAGGACATGTTCTACTATTTGTGCTACATTATCTTGTTTTTAATATTTATCCCGTGTGGAGTCAGGGACTTTTGCTCTCTTGCGAAGAGAGTGCAATAGTTCCTGTTATTTCAAAGCAGTCGAATTATCAAAAAAATTCATATATTAACACGTTTGATATATTGATAGTGATTAACCTGTCCGTTCTATAGTTGAAAGTTCCTAATTTCGTATCAACTTGTCCCATATATGTCATCATCAATTATTTATATTAGATATTTGCTGGATATAAGTCAAAATATGTTCAGAATTTAGTACATTGCCATTCCATTAGTGGCTCTGGTGGATGTACCAATAGCGTCTATTTGAATTGACTCTTCGCGCAATTTCGTGCAATATTTTGCCGCGTCTCTAGTAGTATTTTCTCATCAATAAGAATTAAGCTTTGCCTTGCAATTTTGACACACAACGTTCATTGGTCTAATAGCAACGATTTGCTGTGAACTGTAATCTATTTCAACGCTATATAATTGAATGCAGGTCGATAGGAGTTAAATGCAATATTTTCATATTGTTAATTTTGATTCACTCGATTCTGTTCAACTTCATTCCGACCTTCGCGTTGCTCGTCAGTTTGACTTGCTCTCTTTTATCTTTGACTTGCTGCATTGCGAGTTCTCCGACTTAAGTTTGTACATCTAACAGCTAGCATTTTTAAAATCGAAATTTCAACTCTAAATTGAAGAAAACTTACCGTGATTAACAAACACTTATTAGCAAACAAAAAACTTCTTAGTCTTTAAAACAAAACGAAATTTATCAAAAACTTAATAAAATTATTGTTAGCGCGGTTATGGATGTGTTGTCACAGATTACCACAGATTTTTTTGTTTCAAATTGAATGACGTTGACATTCGTTACGCGCGTTTTTTAGAATATGCAAAATTAAATGTATATTTTTCAATCTTTCTGAGAGATTTTCTTTATATTTTTTTCCGTAAAATCCTTGTACAGAGTATTATTCAAACTACAAAAAAAAATCAGCCAAATCGGTCAAGCCGTTTTCATGTTATGTCGTGACAACGGAAAACGGGTTTCATTTATATATATATATATATATATATAGATGAGCGATATTTCGCCAAGAAATCAGCGAATATTGTATCAACTTTATAAGTAAATGAACACCAAATGCCTCTTGACAAATTCGTGAAAATGAAATATTTCGAGAAATGAATTTTGAATGATGAAAATGAGGAAATCTTGAAACAATTTGGGAACAACAGGAAAAACACATTATCAAAAATTAATATTCGTGAATATGGCTTTCCGTTTCAAATAGAAGAGGGAATTTAATTTTAAATTTACATACATTTACAAAATGGATGTGAAAATAATGATTGCGCCATGCGATATTGATTATATTTCAATTCGAAATGATTAATATTTTATTGCGGAATCGAAATTCATCACGTTTTCATCAATAATCCCGCACATTTTCATAGAAAAAAACTGTCCGATTCGAATATCAAAATGCGAAATTGAGTTCATCGAATTGATGAAATTTCCATTATTCTTCCTCTATATCCGACTCAATTCAATAATTCCGCCTGCGCGGATGCCTAGAAAATAGATTTTTCTAATCAGTCTTCGCTATTCGAGCGAAGTCCAATTTCATTCACACATGGCAGAGTGGATGAATAAATTTTGAATTGAAGTGTCTAAAAGCCAGCTGCAAAGTTCCAGAGGCGTAATGAGAATTGTCAGAGTTTTTCGAGTGCACATTTCTACTGTTCCACCAGACTTTTTGAACGATTTTCCAAATGATCTCTGAAAATATAAATGAAATGAAGAAAATCTTAATTTTCAAACAGAATTTAACATTGAAATGAAAATTCAAATTTTCACTTATTTTATTTCAGTATTGTTTTTGATTAGAAGTTTGCTGATGGATGAAACTCTCAGCGAACTATTCACACAAATGTTGTCAAAACACAAGCTATTACTTTCGAGAATTAATATTAAGTTCGTTCCAGAAAACATCGAACTTGTTGGAAATACCATACAGCTGTTTCATTCCATTATGTAAACCTTCAGTGGCATGCATCTAAACAATCAAGCTTCAATTGTTTTCCAAACTCGGTGATCTTTCAATTTGAAGGAGGTACGGAACTTTTAACATTAGCTTCTACATCTCACTTTTAGTATTTTTTCGACCGTTGTTTTCAAGCGCATCTAGACCCTACCTCTTCAAAATGAGGCAAACATCCATTAGTGAACTCATCAAGTGGGCTCCCTCTATCGAAAAAAAGAAAGATAATTTTTCTCGAGCATGGCAGAGCACATTCTCGTGACGAAAAAAATTGCTATTGTATTTTTTAGTCGGCTGAAAAGTTTTTGAAGTGTATTATAACCTTCAAGGCATACCGTAATTTTGTGCTGCTTGAAGAATCACAGAAAACCTTCGGAGAGTTTTGCAATATATGGTTGTGACATATCATTTGATAATTGTGTCATTGCATTACTCTGGGTTGATTTTGATTGGCATACAATTTTTGTTTCCTACCTTTTATCACTTCTCGGGGTAGCTATTTTTGAACTACATTTCCTAAACTTTTTCGAGTGTATGTGATGCATTTTGTAAAGTGGGTCGCTGGGGATTGAAGTCAGTTATTACAATATTTAGTCAGTTCTTTGCTAACAATATTGATTTCAAAATAGACAGTTGGATTTCGGAAGGCGAAATATCCTCAATGCATCGATTTCTTGTATTTAATTTCATGAACATATTGTATTATGTTCTTGAAGAGATTATTTTTACCAACAAATTATATGTGCTCGTATGTGTATAGTGTAGTTCATTCCACTTTCCTTATAAAATGCGTAAAAAAGTTATTGACAATGTATTTACATTGTCAATTTCTAAGATTAAGCGATATTTGCTTAATGTGATATTGGACGGTCTTTTTGAATGCTTTTTCATTACATGCCTTACTTTAAATACCTTGGAAAATTCGAAAATATCCATTTAGGGGATGATCAAACTGAAGAATCAGAAATTAATTCAGAATAAAAAAATTCACCGTATCAGAATTATTTTTGCTTAACTAAATATGCTTTCGAAATTATAGAGATATTATGATTATTGGGATTTTTTCACTTATTGATTTTCTAGAATGCCTTCTATATTCGACTTGTACTTTAATTGTTCTTGAATAATTTATCAACTGTCATGGAAGATAAAATTATGCGAAGGAAACACTTCATCACTTTACTTCGCTGCATTGTCTATAAGAATTATCAGAATGAATACTATTCCTTATAAGTCAGTGGAAGTATTATAGTCAGTTGAAGATGAAACAGGAGTTTTGGATTTTTCAGTGCTATACATGAGGCATATTCGAATTCATTCAAAAAAATTCTATTGGAAAAAGATCGATCACTAGAATTTTTGGTTATTTAACATTAAAGCGAAGCTAATACACGACTGTCAGTTCCCCTGAATGTCTTATACATGAGCCTCACTTTCCTGAATATTCTGTAGCATCTATCTTATTGATGATGAATCTTTTGGATACTATGTATACGCGTTCAATGAGTTTTTCTACAGCCTTCAGCCCAAAGCTTATCCCATTAGAATGCAGCATTTTTACGTCCTCTGGGGGAGATTGATCGCCTGTTTCCATTCGAGATTTCAACCCTACTGGATGAATAAAAATCGGTTCGGTGCCCTTCGCCACCGCGATTCGAAAGTTTCGCATAAATTTCGTATCGTGCTGTTTCGTATTTCCTCGAGTTCCAATTCATTATGCAGAGCATTCTCTGCATCGTGACAGTTTCATTCGCATGAAATGTTCCAAATAGGGGATTTCGAAACGCGCGGGGCTTCGAGGGGTACGGATGCAAATAATCCGACCGGCGGGATGGATTTTGTTGGAATGAATGGAAAACTTGATAAATTTAACGTTCCGAAAGTGACGAGAGTATTAGTTAGGTGTGAATGTGTCAGGTATTCTATTTTACAGGATGTTCTTAAAATGGATTATTCCGCAAGAGAAATTATTTAAGTATACAAACGAACTTTGCTATTTAATGGTGGAAAAACTGAGGGAAAAATCACTAATAATCAATCAATGAATAATGTCCATTTTATTTTTCTGGATGTAATGAAATTATATGAATAACAAACTCAAAGTCTAAAACGTTAAACTCGTGTTTCTACTCAAGAAGGATCTTTCAGAGATTCTCATGTTCGAGTTTTTCATTCATTTTTGTTGAGGAAATTTTGAAGAAAAAAAATTTTACCTAAAGGAGAGAGTTCACATAAATTAAATAAGTGTTTGAATATAGAAAAACAGTTTCAGTGCAACGTTATTTACGTTCAAGAATAAAACATAATTCACACACAGATATTTTATAAAAACACAGTACGATTTAAACAAGAAGGGATAGAAATTTGCAATTTGCTTATGAACTTATATGGGCCTACTTCAAGTTGAAACATGATCAACTAGACATTATGAAGACGAGAGAAATTATTTATTCCAATAGGAAATTCACGAAAGACTTCTGAAAATTTTCATGTCAACATTATAACCAACGTTTGTTATCTAGTTATAGATTTGTATACATCTACAATCTCACACACACAAGATGTATACCTGCGATTAAACTCTAGTTCAGAACCTGAGTGACTGCTAAGCGGGAACTGAAAGTTAATGAATTGTACCACACCACAGTTAGCTACTGAGCTATGAGTGTTTAAATAAAAAGGAATCTTCAGCATGTAAATTGAACTGTTATAAAATGAAAGTAAATTCGAGGTTAATACAATAAAAAATATCAAATTTCAATTTTGTCTTCAATCAATATACTGGAATACTCTCACCACACCAAGAGCACTCAAATTTCCACCTCAAAGGTCTATTCTGCCAAACCTTCTCAAAACGGTGATTTTCAATAATTCCAGTACTCAAAAAAAAACGGCGAAATCCAAACGAAGGAAAAGTAAAAGGAAAAAAATGAAAACCCTAAAACATAAACGCCTCCATCAAACAATAAACAAAATTAAATGAAAATGCCTCAACCGACGCAAAGATTTAGTGTGCGGTTTACTGTGTATCAAGAACACGTGCTTTCATCCCCTGCAGGCTACTTCTTCTGTTCACAATTTCCAAATAACTTACAAATGCAAAAATTTATCCCAATACTAGATACTTTTTCAACAAAGCAAAATTCCATAAAAGAAAGAACATATAATTTGATGAAGGTATCAACACGTTTCCTACCTTGATTATAATTAATTTCTGATAATTTTTCAAAAAAAAAACCAGCCAACTTTTTTTTCTACAGTCAGGTTAACTTTCAGTCATCTTGCAAGCAACACAACATGACAATCAGACATTCTTAAAAGTAAGACGAAAGAGTGGGTACCAACTTAACCTATGAAAATTAAAATCACTCCTCCCACCCTTTCAGACGAAAATATATGAAATCAAACAAAATTTTAACGTTAAAACTTAAATTCTTTTCTATGTCGCCAAGAAGAAATGTAAATCTTGAGAACAAAGAGCAAATATAAAAATATTATGAAATTAATCGACTTCATTCCAATATTGCTATATACGAAGAAGTATCGTGATGTGTGCATATCAATAAACTACTTCTGAACTCCTGAGTTATAGATATTGAAAGAAGTTATCGAAAACGAAAAATATATGAAATTGAGTTTTAGATAATGTTGTAACTTCAATATATGCTTCCTCTTCACGGTATCATTATATTGCTAATAATCATTATTTCAAGTATATTTAACATTTATTCATTCTCTAACTAAATTAATGTTATCTAGTTCAGTGGTTCAATGACTATGACAATGACAATGACAGAAGGTTATGAAAAAATGAACTCTATGTTGCTTCTATGCTCTTTCGAAATTCTATGCTCTTCGAAGAGTACAGAATTGAAGAGAGGTTACCCCAAATGTTTTATATATAACTATTCATTTTCAATTTTTGATTTCAGTGTGCTGACGTTTCGTTTGCTTTATTCAATCTATTGAATTATAGAAATTTTCTAAAGCGTCAAAAATTGCATTAAAAAAATTCTTAGTGACTTAGTACTGAAACTGTGTGTTATATTTACAGTTGTTCAGGCTGAGTCAATAAGAAAAGACTTCGAAGCGAAGAAAATCGCAGAAATTCACCAAGATTCTAGAAAATCTCAAACTTGAGACTGCTGTAAAAGCTCTACTCAGCAACTATAACTTTGAAAACCAAAAACTTTATGCAGAATTGAGACCACAAAATGCAGAAAATTAGCATTTGAGATGCCAGAACAACATGCTGCTGTACTCAACAACTATTGCATACAACAATGAATAATTTACAGGTGCTGAATCGACAGAAATGGGGCATGTTACGTATGACGCTTGCTGTATTGATGACTTAACAGGCAGGAATCTAAGAGTAGATTTACTACGCATTATAGGCACAGCTGTTTGGTATCTATCGATCGAATTGAAGTGAAAGTAGTGTACATATTTCTTGATATAAAATTTATATCATATCAATATCAAAAAAATAACAAAACCTTCATCTGGTGGTGAAATTTTAGGTTGTAGGTATAGAATCTAGTTTTCATCTGTTTTTTAATCGTTTGCAAAAAAGTGAGGATATGAAATTTCCAGTGATATCCTTCCTTAATCATTACATTTCAGCTTCTTGGATGGATTGGGACAATTCTTGGAACATTTGTGTTTTATTATTATAACTGTAATTATGAATTTCAATTCAGTAGATTAAAGTAGACTAAAGTAAAATTTAGGATTTTGAAACTCTCATTAATCAATTTTCATTAATCAATATAAAAATACCATATACAAAACGAAAAACGTCCAGTGAAACCAGACCGAAGTGCTCTCAGTTGAAAAAACCTCCAGAAAATGTAACCATATGTGGAACAGAAGACTTGAAGTTGTATTATTCCAGAAAATTGCAGGGAATCATTGGAATAATTATACGTTTGGAAAATTCGTCAAAAAGTGGGCAATTGAATTTATTCAACAATGCAACAATGCGCGACCAGGAACTTTACTATATCTTTACTCAAAGTGAAACTCCGAATAATAATAATAATATAAATATATTGAGAAACATTCCTCACATTGTAAAATTACTTTTCATTTCAATTGATACAATAATTACAACTAAGAAAAATGCTCTCAAAAGGACCGAATTCAGTTTGATGTCTGATCTTCCATTCAGCCCTCGAGCAAAAATATTGGTTCAAACAAAAATCTTCGTTAAATTCATATTTACAATAATATACAACTTTAATTGAAAAGAAAAGAAAAAAAATTTTCCCAGAGATAATAAACATTTGAGACAATTTCACACGATGAAGAACATTTGTGTTGAAAAAAATACAAACACTATGATACAGAAAATTAATTCATACATTATTGCCTACATCCGAATCATCGAAGTACTCTGACGCACTATAGTATACCTTTGTTAAGAGCAGAGATTTAACTCTCCTCTTAAACAAATGAGCTTTCAGTACTTTCAAATACGATGGTAAATGGTTGAGAATTTTAATACTCAATTTTAATATGACAATAGAGAGAGTGCTCAAATTTAGCTGTTTTATGCATAGGAATAAGTAGCACATCCCTGTTCCTTGTTGAATACTCATGATTACTATTCAATTTAATAAACCTATCTTCATTTTCTTTAACATATAACAAACATCTATAAATATATAAACACGGTAAGGTGAGTATGTAATTATTAATGAAGATAGGTTTACAAGATGTTCGCTGAATAAGTTGAAAAAAATTCAGAAGTATCAGAAAAGAAAAGATTACGGAGCATATATCATATCTAGAAAAATAAAATAAAAAAAGGTAACTCATACAAAAAGTGCCCGTTTAGTAAGAAAAGAATTTATTTTGCTTCTTTATAAGCAAATAAAAATCTCAGCGCAAGTATAGTTGAAACAACTTCAGGATATGTCACATGGAAAAACGTCTCAAGAATCGAAATATTCGAATGCAGTTCCGGAACACTGAACTTTGGTGTTACTGCAAACTGGCACCAGCAAAGGATAGCAAACTTTCGACATTTCCAGTTACAATTTTAGTCGAAACGCAGATGTGTCCTGTCGCCGAGTTGCACTGACCCACATTGTTTCCGTTTCCTTAATAGAATCGTGGCTATAAGCTAAAACGAAACAAAAACAAGATACGAGCGGCAAATACCCCGGTGACTTGCTCGCTCGATGGAAAAATTGATGAAAAACCTTCATATAAAGTATAGGGATTGATTTATGTCCTCTGCAGTGCAGTTCAGGTTATTGACCAATTTATTCAGTACGCTGCCCATTGCGGATACCGAACTAATTCATCATGAAGATATATTTCGTTCCAGTAACTAAGCAAAATCTTCAACGAAAGAATATAGAGTATTCAAAATAATCAGGTTCATGGGGAAATATAGAAATCGTTCTTGCAAATCTAAAGAAAATTGATGAAGTAGTTTGAGTGTCTCGAATTTGAATAATATTTTTTTCCTAAACTAAAGATATAATCTTCATTGAGTATGAAAAATATTGCTAATGATAAAATATATTGTTTATTTCAGAATGTACTAATTGTTTTTCTGAATATAGATTATTTCTATGAAGATGAATTGATCTAAGATCTCACAGACAATTACATGGATATAGTAATAATAACGACACAAATAATAAGACATGTTGTACAGCAGAAATTCTATTTGAAAAAGTACAAAAAATTCTGAATAATTATCGAAAAAATATCTCACATTATGATTCTGAAATAAACAGAAAATGGCTGTGAAATGAAAATTTTTATTAACGTATTTAAAGTGATAAATATATTTTGACTCACATAAGTGGATTTCAAGATTTTAGAACTCATTAATCAATATAAAAATAGCACAACCGAAACGGAAAAATGTCCAATGAAACCAGAACGAAGTACTACCAGTTGAAACAACATCTAGGAATTGTTACCATATTTGGAATAGAAGACTTCAAACTTTTCAATTTCAAGAATCATTCGTTTGGAAAATGTGTCAAAATTTTGGAAATTCAATTTCTTCAACAATAAATCAATGCGCACTCAGAAAATTCACTACATCTTCCTTTGAAATGAAATTCCGAATATGTTGAAAAAGTTACTAGAAAAAGAGAAATGACGAAGCATGTCTGATAATAGAGTAAAGAAAGTGTTAATTCGTCAGTTATTTATGTATGGTGGACCTGCAAAATTCAATTTACGTTTAAATCTTGACTTTCAAAAAATCAATTGATTTTTCGAAAGAAATTTGACTGAACATTGTTGCATGTAATAATTACATGTAATAATCGGAAACATTTACACTAAGCACACTTAAATTACACTACACACACTTGGAAAACGTCATCGTTGATTGGGGAGGAGATACGTGGTGAAACTGCTTGTCAAATAATCAATAAAATAAAAATATTTTATGAATTTTAAAGATATAAAGTACAAGTTCCACTGAAATATCATTTCGCTATAGTATACTTTCATTAGGTTGTTGAACACGAAGTACAAAAATGAATTGATTTTATTTATATACTATCACTAAACTTCAGTTTGAAAAAAAAAGTCTTGAAACTCAACTTCCTAGGAGTTCTCAAAATTATTAGACACAAGAAAATCGGTTCAGCACTCAACGAACAACTGTAATTTAACAGCTCCCCACTAGTTAACCATGATTTTAGTGAGAGTATAATAAATGAAACTAATTCTTTTGTAAACTTAGTGTTCATCGACCAGTTGAAGGTATTCTATACCGAAACAATGTTGTGGTGGATAATATAAATATAATATTTTTGAAATTCTTAAAATGTGTATTACATTTACGAAAATATTATTTCCACAATAATTAAATTTCAAGGAAAACGTTAAATACAATAAACATATTTTCAGAGATACACACTCTTGATAATGGGTTAGTAGCACGAAACGTATGTCCAATAAATAAAACAATATCAGTGGAATTTCATCAGTACCTCACTATATTTCAGGATTCAAAATATGCTGCTGAATATGAGGCGGTTTCATGTTCATTTCAGTTATCTTTATTCTGTCCAGTTTGCTTCGTAGGCAACTTTTTGATATCTTTTCGAAAAAGCACCCTTCAAATCCTTCTTCTATCTATTCTTGATTTCCTTCGGACCAATTTCTTCGTTCATATAGCATAATTTCGCCACATGCACATCAGGACTCCATTTGTGTTGTTCAAGTTGGCCATTAACTTAGTAGGTCTTATTTTCTTCTTAGTTGTTTCTATGTCATCTCAAATCGAAGAAAAACGATCAGCATTGATTGACGTCTATTATTCTATGCAATTTCTCCGAAAGTAAGCTGTCTTGAAATATTTTTCAATACAGCTCAATACTTTGCATCAAAAGTATTTGTTTTATTTGTGGGTATAACCGAATACTTGGATTAGATCCAACACATAAAATTTATCGAAGGACAAGTTCTTCGATAAACTGGACAAAACATTCGGGCTTCTAGCAAATTATTAAGAGTTCATTACATTTATGTTTTCATACTCATGACGACGCGTTAATAACCAGAAACATATCGAGTGTTGAGATAATTTTGAGGCATTTAGCCATGTGAATTTAGTTATACGAAACTTCCAAAATATTCTACCAAGTGTTATGCGAGAAATCCAATACCAGTTTTTTCGAGCTTCTAATCACTTTCAGCAAAATTGATGGTCTCCTCAGTGAGCGTATTTGTGTTGTATTTTGTTTCGATTGTTTGCATAAGCTTCGTAGGCATCATGCATATTAATGTTTAACTCTTTGAGATTGCAGAGAATAAGATTATAAACGATGCATACCCATTGCAATTAAAAATGTTGTTTGGTATTGGTGGAATTCACGAAAGCGTGCAAATGTACTTACATCCGGGGAGCACCACAAAACGATCTCTCGAAAGTAATTCGAATCAATGAATATGAATCGAGTTTGCACCCTTTCGATCCTTCGAATGTCCCGTCTCGTCTCTCCAATTGTAGGAAATTCATTTTATTCCACGTTGTCCCGAATGCAAACGAGATTATCGAGTCGGCGTGTCCCGCCAGCCCCACGTTCATTACTCATTCGCCCCAAGGCGGACCATTAATCGCGCGAATCAATCTTCTATCGAACAAAGCAACTCGCAGGGGCATTTGTCCCGGTGCAAAGGCATGGTTCCTATTTTTATCCTGGTATTATCGCGACGATTCTATTAGAATTTCCCAAGGTATGTAGGTTAGGATGTTTTCCAACTCCACTACCGTTCTCGAAAATAAATTGTGTTCTGGGACGATTCTTGTTCTGAACATTGATTCGATCTTGTTTGGTGATCGATTTCACTCAGTTCAATATCTTAATAAACGTATCGTGGACTTTTGAGTGCAATTCATTCTATATTGCATCGATTTATGATGAAATGCTAGTAAGAGCGATAATATAAGCATCTTTATTGGCTGCTGGGTAGTTTTTAGAAACACTATTTTTTTTCTGCCCATAGATTGTTTACTGAGCAGATTAATAGATATCGCATTTCTATGTGCACAGCTATTTATTTAATGAAAGAAAATTTCTGAAGCGTTTTATGTATATAATACATTGTCATGATTATATAACATTAGACCACCATCGAAAAGAGATTTATACGAGTAGGAGTCAGTCTCAATTTTTTTTATATAATATTTTTCCATATTCCTCAATCATTACATATATCTCTATAATAGAAATTACATATATCTTCATCATTACAATGAAATAGTAGACATACAATATGTTAATTGGGGATAGATTAAAGTATTACTGAACATATATGGATTCGCTATACGTAATGGCAAATATTTTAATAATTCCTCAACCTTCATAGGATTATTCCTATCCGTAGCAAGTTGGAGTATGACAGCATGATCTGGCATCCCATTTACACTTGTCATCAACGCCATCTTGAGGCATTTCAGAGAAGATTCTTGAAATTCTCAGTTTGGAGGGAGGATAAAGTTTATCCACAGAGAGGAGTCAATCGTAACGAATTATTGAGTCGATTTAGTTTAATCTCATTGCAGAGCAGGAGAGAGAATTTATCACTCAAATTTTTGTACAAATTACTTCACAATAGTATTGATTGTCCTCCTCTCTTGTCCGCATTGAAATTTCGTGTTCCTAGGCAAAATTCTCGTAATACAGAATCATTCCACCTAGAGCCTCCAATTACCAATGCGCTAATAAAATCCCTATTTGGTTTATGGAGTCTTCATTCAATAGAGTTGCCAATAATTGTGACTTTTACTTTGACTCCAGAGAAGCTATAATCAGGAGTTATATGAACAAAGAAAATTAACTAAAATGAATTGATTTAGATTGAGTTTTTTGTAATAGTTCATTGAATGCTATAATGTAGTTATTAGTCACCATTTTGCTAGATTAGATGGAGTTCTTTGTTATATCTTTTTCATTTTAATTATTTAGTAAGTATTCAACATTGTTATTATTTTCTGTAACTGGGTGTTATCCCTGTTTAGAATAAAGAACTTATTATATATTATGAGAGCATGATCCATCTTCTCAATATTACACTCTTATAATACACTATTATAAGATAGTGTACCCAAAAAACCAATCTTTTTACCCAGTTTTTTTACGAATGAAATCCACATGCTGACTGAAATTCAAGTTTGGCCTGAAGAAATCCCATTCACTTCATACCCCTTCCAACAAAACAACTGTCTGTTTCTACTTCAATAATGTTTTCAATAAATGTGTAATGGTTTCATTTTTATGTTTTACTAAGGCGAATACGAAAAACCATTATTTCAGATGAAAATCGTTATTACAATATTCTAATTCAACGTACGCTAAAAAACTATTCGCTATATTTCAACGAAGCAACAGTTTTTAGCGAAACGTTAACAAATAATGAATTTTAGAGTTTTTTTTGTCCGTTATGTTTACGTAGTACAATCTGTATCATCAAGAATTCAAGATGTTCGGCCCCAATAAGGGAATGAAATGAAAGAGCTGACGGGTAAAATAGAGTTTGAAGTAGTGAAAATTCAAAATATATCCAAGAGAATCGTAGGTTAAACATACTATGTTTCATTGAAAGTTATACAATCAAATATAAAATTTACAAACAAATTGAAAAACAATTAAGCAATGAAGTTTTGGACTCAAGAACTTTACTCCAAGGTATCAAGTTAGAATTTTCTATATACTATAAATCAACACATACCAATACAACCAAATGGAATAATTCACTTCGTCCTTTGTGCATTAATTATCAGCTTATCAATCAATGATCGATGGGTTATTTCTACTAAGATAAATACTTAAAAAAAGATAACTTCAAGCGAGAGATATGAACAATATCTATAAAAATAATTACGGGGCGGCCATTCCACGTAAAAATTAAATATAAATAACCGGATTAGTTCATACTTATTACACACTAAGGCAAATTTTCGAAAAAACAAAATTTTTTGAAAATTAGTTCGAAGCCTACAAGAAAAATAACACTCAAGGTAGTTTCAGTGGAAATTTCAAAGATAGATGAAGTAGGAGATACAATTCGAGTACACACAAGCTAACTTTGGTATGTAGACAATGTCATATTGGAGAGTCGGGAAGAAAATTTGACATGAAAATAAAAGAACATGGAGAAAGCTATGAAAGCAGGAAATAAGATTTTACATTTACTAATCATTTCATTGAAAGCAACCATAATTTCATTGACGACTACAAGACCCCACATATTGAGGGAAAATATTAAAACTGAATTTACGATTCGGTGATTTTAATAATATTCAAGTTAATTTTCTGAGATTTGTAATCAATTTTCATCCAGCCGATGGAGGTATTGTATACCGAAACAATATTGTAGTGGACATTATATACCTAAGTTTTGAAATTCTTGAAGTTATTTAGTGTTAAGTGAGTGAAATGGAATTACATCACGTATTTTTAGCCGAAATCAAATATTTTTAATTGATTTGGTAATTTAAACGATTTCAACGATAACAACCATTGTTATGTCTTCGATTTTGGAAACGAAGGTAAGTTAAATTAGAAGAATATTTGAATTTTTGCAATTCTTCAAATTGCCATGCTACAACTTTTCGAACATTGTGTAGATGAATATCGCAATTTTATGTGCCAGTAATAGTAGACACTTAGGAGTTGTTATGAGATAGATTGAAATGATCTTCGGTAACAGTAGCAGTCATCAAGTGAAGAAATGAATAGTCCTCATTTTGTGTGTGCAACTCCAATACGTAAATGAAGTGTCAATGTCTGCAGAAGACGCTTTTGAAATATTCCCTCGCTGATTTGACTTTCAGATTGCCACTATTTTATTGCCACCCTGCTCTGATATTCGGCGCTTCTTATGTGGGTAGATATTCGGAACGAGAAGAACAAATACTCTGCGCGTCTCGGGATCATAATAACGCCACTGTGGCATGACAGTGGGATTTTGTTTTTGTGTGCATTCATACGGTTAGGAAGGATGATTTGAAATAACCTTTTTTACTGGAACCCAATAAAGACGCCGCGAGCTCCAAGTTTCGAGAGGGTTTTTGCTTGTTATTCTCTCCGGAAAAAATGAGGTAGGATTGAGACCGTCTCTCGTGCACCATGGTAATATGTACGGATATCCGTTTTTGAAATAGAAACCGAAATATGTATGTGAATTAAAAAAGTGAGCTCAAACGACATGAAATTCATCAATAAAATGAGAATAAAGCAATGTTTTTTCCTGTTAACACAGTCTTGAACGAATGAACAAAATTCCCAAAAGGCATTGCCAATAGTATATTGAAAAAAAAACCTAAGAAAATTTCTCAAGTTTCAATTTCATAGATAGTTCAAACCAAATTAATAGAAACTTGCTTTCAAGACATAATCTTCTTCATTCGACTTTGGCCGACTATGGACTCCCATTCTTTCTTTTCCTCCAATGCTCCTCCATTCGTTCTCCATGCTTTCTTTTCTTATGTCCATTTTGCTCCAGTCTTCTTCTTTTCCTTTTCTTGAAAACCCCCGAATCTCTTGATCTTCTTCCTGAATTCTTCTCTCCTCTTCACATCCTCTCCATGGATTTTCATATCTTCCATGTCTTTTCTGACCTCCTTGATCCATGTTATCTGAGTCTTGGGGTTTCTGTCGAAGTAATTGAATATTGTCTTGCTCATACTTCCTTCATTCATTCTTCTAATATGTATGTAGAAAGTCGCTCTTCTTCTCCTCATTGTGTCAGTTATCTTCTCTGTCTTTGTGTAGATCTATCTATTGCTTCTCAGTTTCCATTTCCCATCTTCATACTTTGGTCTCAGGATTTTCCGTATGATTTTTCTTTCTTTGTTTTTCACCTCTTCTAACTGTCTGGCCGTATTCAGTGCAAGGTATTCTGAGTCATAAATACCCTCTGGCTTAAGAACTGTATTGTAGTGTCTTAGCTTCGCATTAATAGATATGGACTTCTTATTGTATATATTTTTTGTCAACTGGAATGCTAATACCATTTTTCTTGCTCTTGAATGGATAGCTTTTTCATTAAGGGCGTTTGATTGAATTAACTCTTCAAGGTATTTGAACTTGTTAACCACCTTAATTTTTCCATGTTTTGTTGAAATCTGTCTTGGTGTATCTTTTTTATTGGTCAAATATTCTGTCTTTTCATATGATATTTGCAGTCCAGCCTTTTCCGTTGTCTCTTTCAGTATGTCTTCTTGAATCTTCTAGGTTTTCTGCCAGTATTGCTAGATAGCTCGCAAAAGCTAGACAGTCAATTTCAAGGTTATCCTTCTTTCTTCCAATTTTTACTTTAGGAATTCCTTCCTCGTCCATTTTTTTCCTCCACTCTTTTACTACCTTCTCCAGCACACAGTTGAAGAGCAATGGGGAGAGCCCATCTCCTTGTCTTACTCCTGTTTGAATTTCAAAGGGTTCCGAGATCTCTCCCATAAATTTTACTTTTGCCTTTACTTTTTGTGTTTGTTAAAGTTTGTTTTGCGATTGCAATTGCATTGTCATCGGAACCAAATTCTTCCAAGGTGTTGAATAGTGTCTCTCTATCTATAGAATCGTATGCCTTCTTAAAGTCAACAAATGTCACATGTATGTCTTTGACTCTCAGTCTCCTATACCTTGTTATGACTTTCAGGTTTGATATCTGTTCAGCACAGGATCTTCCCTTCCGGAACCCTCCTTGGTAGTCACCTAATTGTGGGTCTAGTTGAGCTTCCAATCTGTTTTGTAGTGCTTTGGATAAGATTTAACAAGACATAATATTATTACAATATGTCTTTTCGAACGAATAAACCTGTATACCCAGAGATAAAACCAAATGATAAAGGCAAATTTGATGAATCCAAATGTCAGGAGTATGTAAAATCAAATTTTCTGATATGATTTACACTAAGAAAGCCTACAGTAAACAATAACATTCGAACCAACCTTTCAAAAATCAAACTTTCAATAGAGAATACGAAAGTTTGCACTGATTGAAAAGAGGTTTAGAATTGAACCTATGAGAATCAGACGAAATAAACAAGTGTGCAATTTTCGTGAATTCACTGTATGGTTCATTGGATTGAACAGCCTTTCATCGATTCATTCTCCATATTTTTCAAGAGCTGAGAAATTTATCTTCTAGCTCTCAATATGAGTATGTTTCTTATATAGATGCTTCGTCATTCTGAAAAGCTGTTTTCTTATTTCAAATGTTAAAAAAAAACTTTCTTTTTATTTCAATGTTGGAATGGATTCATCAAGCAACATCTTCCAATCTTCAAGTTTGATTCAAGTTGACAATTAGCATAGGACGAATTCGACGAGTATGTAAGAGATTAATTTACACATCATTTTTATTTCGTTTATAAAATACAAACTGCATCAATACCTGATGAAATATTAGTGGCACGACTTAATTGCAGTGTACATTTTCGAATTACTTCGTACAAATGTATGCTTTCCAGGAACATTGATGGCAACAAAATCATTCCTCTTTTGTATAAACATAGGCAGGAGGTAAAACGTAAAACCGAGATCGATTATTATGATTGAATGCTCAAAACATTTGACTAAATAACACAACCATTTAATTTCCTGGTATATGCATCGGATAACACATTGCCAATCAAGAGCAAACATAAATCGGTTCATGAAACCTGAAACAAATGTCGAGTAATTCAAATGATTCTTTGGATATTTAGTTGAATATTTCAAAGTGGTTTACGAATAATCCTCCATCAAATTTGAGAAAAATCAGTTGACACTGATGTAAAACAGATTGAGGAAGTTGGAAAATTTCCTCTTAAAGTTGAGGAGTCTCCGTCGTGTGAGCTATTGGATTTAGTAAAAATTTACATGTATTGCTTTGATTCTAATCAAGTTAACAAAAAATGTTTAAAAATTCATTCTTGCCTGTTTTATTGTTTTCAATAGAATAATATTTCTGAACTGATGATAAAAATGTTTCAAAATATGAAAAAAATTATATTGTACTCTACAGAGTAAAAACATATAAAAATGCGTAAAGTTCGATATATAGCATTTAACAGATCGCTGAGTTGGTCGTTATAGACTTCACTTATATCAGTTTGCTATGTGTACTACGTGGAACATGATTATTGGTGGAAATGATTCAATTGGAAGAACCCTGCTGTGATTGAAGAGCCCAAGAAATCAATGCCTACACATAAAGCTTGTATCCAATCAACAGGTAGTTAGTTATACTAAATATTTATGTTGAGAAACAATTAATTTGTGAACTGAGTACATAGGCTTTATACTTTGAAATTATTGTAATTTTAATTTTTCATTGAAATTTTTAAAATATATACCTGAGTGAACTGAACGAATTTTCAGGAATCATCAATAAAAATATGATCAAATAATACCTTCTGGAATATCGAGTAGCGTTGAGAATGTAACGTTTATTTAGGTTTTTAGGACAAGAGAAAAAAATTCTGGGGCAAAATTTATAAACACCTACAAGCGTAATTAGTTCCAATATCAAGAGGTTGAGGTCCAACCAATGGGACCTCTATTTGGAGGTTCAATAGAACGCTGCAAAAACAACTCAAATAACCTACTTTTTG
The DNA here is from genome assembly GCA_030704895.1 of Henosepilachna vigintioctopunctata. Lineage (NCBI taxonomy): Eukaryota > Metazoa > Arthropoda > Insecta > Coleoptera > Coccinellidae > Henosepilachna > Henosepilachna vigintioctopunctata. Next base: position 607,126 of record JARQZJ010000141.1, on the reverse strand, counting down.
AATATGTGTGAAACTGGCCACCCGTGAAGGCAATGATCTCAAGAAGCAAACAACTAAATAAGCAGAGGAAAGTACGATAATAAAAAGCTATGGTTCTTATGTATTAAGCTACTCCATGGAGATACGAGAGAGATTGAGAAGACACAAAAATTCGAACTATAGAAATGGAAATCCTAAGAAATATCGTAGATGTCACGTTGAAGAGACAGGTTAACCAGCAAACCAATGCGGAAAAGATGCGTAGCTTAAGTTGAACGCACATAAGGAGAAGAGAAAATTTAGAGAATGAAATGAATCATTTGGAGACCAATTAACTAGTACATATATGCAAACACGAAATACTGGGTCAAGAGTAACGTACTGTCGTCCAGCGAAGAGATGAGGGCAGATTTTTCTTCATCCACAATTCTCGAGAACTATAATTCTCGAAAGAAATTTCATCAGAAAGTACAATGTTTTTATCTCGAAAGTTTTAGTGGTTTAAAAGATTACCCTAATTTGGCCTTGACTATAGTCATTAGCCAGCGAAATTCCAGAGTTTTATAACCAATATAATTTGTAGTGAAATACCAAAAGGAGTAAGACAGGGACACATTACGCCAAGGGGCTTTTCAAGGCGATTTTACTCTTCATACACATACAAGAATCAAGCCACGGAAAGCAATCTTATAGACGAGTTCGAATAATACTCATAATTATTGTTAACAAACGCATTTGACATGAAATTTTGTAAGTTTGTCTCGATGTCCGAGCAGAAAAATCGAATTTAATTGATTCAAGTAATATTGAAGTTGATAAAAGCATTGAGAGAAATGAATGAGATTGAATTCTCGCTTAACTCTTGGTGAAACATAATTGAATATTAAAATAAATTAAACTCTAGGCTTAATGTTTCACGATTTATTCAACAATATGTATAGTCAACATGGTTCGAGCGTTAGCTCATTTCCAAGACTAAACTACTGTAAGAAACGTACAACAAATTTATATCCTACAAAATGGATAAATTTGTTGTACGTTTCTTATAGTAGTTTAGTCTTGAAAATGAGCTAACGCTCGAAACATGTTGACTATACATATTGTTGAATAAATCGTGAAACATTAAGCCAAGAGTTTAATTTATTTTAATATTGACAGAAATATCAGATACAGAGCTTCCTTCAGTTAAATTGCTTCAAGTTTATAATAAATATTGCAGATTGAAAAATACGAAATTGTAATAATTTGATGAGTTTAATAACAACTTAAAGCACTAAGCTTTTGACAATGAATATTACGAACAAATATTATTTAATGTAGATGTATCAGTTGCAAATCTATTGCGCGTATATGCCATCGTAACGTTGTTACCATCGACATTCCACTTAATTTTCACTCAGATCATTCCATTTTCAAACCGAAATATACGTGTCACTTGAACAATGAATCCAAACTATACAATTCAAAACATTAAATTTTTCTTCCGAAATAATCTACAAAAACAACAAAAGGAGCAGGACAATTCAAAATTAACCTTCGTACAAACACATGAACTCCCATTCAAGCGGAGGTAATTCAAAGAATAAGAGTTTCAGAATATATATTTCGACAGTATCAGTATTTGTTTACAGACAGGACAAATACTCTCCTGACTTTTAGAGAAGAGTAAATACTTTTAGAAAGAGCAAAATATTTTTGAGAATGTTTAAAGGTCATTCCATTCTCAAAAAATTCGCGTTACTCCAAATGAAGGCAATTGAGACGGACATTTTCGAAGCATATTCTACGACTGTAGTAATTAAATTGAACATAAAAAACAGATTAGAAAACGAATACAATGAACTATTTCATTACCTAATACTCGAATATCTAAATATTTAATTCATGAGACAACAACATGATATTAATTAATTAAAGTTGAATATCGCCGATCTCTTAGTGAAACATCGTTTCATATAGATACTTACCTTAAATAAGTGGTGTTACCCAATTTTCAAAACTCAATCCGTTTTAGGAGAAATTAAGCCGATTTTTTTCTCGAGGCTTAGTCGGGAGAACACCCGACTATGGTGCGGTAGTATTCGGGTTTGAGCCCCGGTGAAGGAATGGGTGTATATGTTCGTGTATGATTTGGGTAGTTTAATGATGATTTTTGGGTGATGTTCATTAATTACAACCCCATTGGCCGTTCGGAGCCGGCGTTAATGTGTGGATCCACAGAATTAAAAAAGGCCGAGTCTTTTTTGTTCAATATAACCAATATTGAACAAAACCAATAACCAATATTGAGTGGTATAAGTGGTTAATGATTATCAAAATATACTTCAAAACAATTCAAATGAAGTGTTATTTCAATATTTTCTTTCTACAAGAACATTTACAATTTCAGATTTCATTTGGGAATTATAAAATTGTTTTCGGACTTCAATTAACTTCAGAAAGAATGAATAACCCATAAATCGAATAATTACAGAAAAACGACGAGAAGACAGATCATAAAATATAGAGATTAGTTTCGTGACACTCGTTGTGGCGATTCAAATATAACGAAAATAAGACAGAGAATAGCAAATAGGAGGTATTTTGTTATGTAGATTGAAATGGTTCATTTGCTATTATACAATTCGCAAAGAACGATATTTGGATTTTTGTTAATGCAATGTGAGGCAAGTAGAATAATATATCTGAAGGTAGCTAAAGAAGAGGGCATTTAGATAACTTAAAATAGAACATTTGGATATACTGATTCGTATCTCGATCATTTATTCTCTAGTATTGGGAGGGCATCGATTCATTGCGATGACTTAGAGCAGGGATTTCCAAACTGAAGGGCGCGCCCCCCCAAGGCGGCGTGAAGATATGTCAGGGGGGGCGTGAGCGCAAGACCAGTTAAAACAAACCCACTCATCGCACTAGTTTATTATGTTCTTTTTGTACGTTTTGCTCTAACAGTGTGTCTTTAAATTGACTCTTCAGATGTTGTGCTTTGTGTTATTAAAAATACATGTTTTGTTTTCAATGTAATTCTTGGTTTTTCTCGCATGCCCATAAAATTAACTGTGAAGGGTGGCCTGGATGGTTTCCATTTTAACAGAATGGGGCATAGTAAAAAATGTTTTGGAACCCCTGACTTAGAGTCTCGATTCGAGACTCTCGAATCACTTCATGTAAATTATTGTTGTGAATATATTGAAGTGTTTCAAAAACTTTTTTATAACTTACATAGGCAACTCGAAATCGATGAAATAATTCGTTGCGCACTGAAGCATGCAGCTCTCAATATGGAAATTGTTATGAAAATGACATCAATTACAGATTCTGACAACGATTACGGAAGTGAAAGGACAGAAAGTGACATGATGATTAATCACCTTATTCGAATCGTGGTTTTCCAATATCGCAAAGTGGCGCAATATACTCGGTCAGATTAAATGGCCATCCCCAGAATCTCGTCTTTTCACCCCCAGAGGCAATACCGAGAAAGGGATGTTCTGTTTTTCTTCGGGCGACAATTTTGGCCATAAGCCGACTTTCGAGGGGTCGTTATGGTCTCGTTCTCCGAGTCGAAAAGATGCGATAAATACACATTATAGTTGCGCCATCTTTTCAAAAACAAATTCTGAGAATTTATAGTCGTTTATATTGAAGTTAAGGAATGTTTCCCTTCATTATTGCTAAAACGTGGCATATTGAGGGTGTAGGGACAACTGTTTCTTTTTAATCTCCGTTCTCAATAGGTAAGTTATAGTACAATGAAATAAAAGGGATTCAATAGAAAAAGTAAAATCAAACTTAGGTATGCATAGTTACTAAGCATTTTGTCCTAAATCTTGCTTCCTTTTTTTTCATTCTTTTAATTGGTTGTTGGTTTTAAACCTACAATATACATATTCTGGATAAGTATATAAAAAACTATATGTAATTATAAAATGTAAATATAAATCACACTCATTAGAATCACCTGGCTTACCATGAGTTTTTCAGAGGTTTCCTCATGGTGAAGATGACTAAAACTTCCGAAGCGAATGCTAAGCCAGAAATTTTCCTCTGATAATGAAAATCAATAAGTGAAGATACAAAAAAAAACTAATTTGATTTTTCTAAAAAATGAGTTTGACATTTGATATCTATAGTAACTCATAAATTCAATTATTCATTAGTTTTGACAAAGTTGTAATATAACAACGAAACGTCAACAAAAATAAACTTTTTCATATTAAAAAAAGCCTGTTATTGAAATCTAAAATATATTTATAAATATATATATATATATATATATATATATATATATATATATATATATATATATATATATATATATATATATATATTATATAACTATAAGAAAATATTGTGTTTGACTAACACAGAACCTTAAAAATGTCTGAATATTCATAAAGAATTAGAATTATCTCTTTCACTTTAGAAGAGCGAGTGCTGATGTATTTCAAGTACCTTCTAGTAACTTCTAGTTACCGATGTGTTTCCAGTAACGTTATACACTGACTCGGGATGAAACATTACGTTCCGTTCACAGAAATAGGTCCAACAAACTGCATCAATCGGTCACTTTTTTCAATTTTCTAATTAGAATTTTCATATTTAATGAATGTGATACAGCGCAGTCTAGTTTCTATCAGGAAATTTCTATGCCTATTCAATAATTCATTCAGTAATTGATATCAACTTCTTCAACAGAGAGATTTTCAAAATGAAATCACATTGTCTAAAAAAATGCCCACTGATAATGAGAAATTGCCTCAGTTCCCGGTGAAGTCATGTGTGTTTATTTATGATTTGAGTAGTTTAATGATAAATGATTAGAATTAAATCATGATGATTAGAATTAAACGGCCCGTTGGCCGTTCGGAACCGTTGGTCCACTGAAAAAAGAAGATACTGAAAATTATAGCTCTATGATTGAAGAGATAACAGGAGTTATCCACCCCTCTTTTCTTGAAATGGTCACATTTTACGAAACGGAAAAAATGGCGGTTCATCAGAAAAAAACTTAGAAACATCTAGCAAGTTAGGTTTTCGAGAGATTCAATAAATGAATTCATATATTTGTTTAATATGGAAGATCTCACGTATGAGCTACTACATTACGGCAATAATTATAATAGGTTCTCTCAATTCCAAAAAGAGTTGAACTTTCCATTGAGAAAATTTCACAAAATATCTCAAAAAAAGTACGTGCAAAATTTTTGTAGGAGTTATTATTTCGAATCTCTAACATTTCTATTCTTTCTAAATTTCCGTTGATGATTGAAAGTTTTTTACTATTCTATTTACTGATGACATAATAAATAGAACACAAAAAGTTGTTAATTCAATCATATAACATGCTCCACTAGTTATAAAAACTTGAATTTAGTTTGATAAAGGTTGTCCATTGTTTTATTTTTCATCATAATCACCACATAGACATATCATAGAATTAAGTACTATTATATATGATTTTATTTCAGTTAGATTGCATTTTGGCACTTCGATTAATGACAAATAGTTTCCAAAATAAGTTGTCCAAAATGGGTACTTTCACATCACTCTTCATAATGAAAAACCTTTTTTGATAAAATTAGGTATTTTACATCATTTCGTCTTGTATGGAACATCCTCAAAATCCAAAACTCATATTGCCAATCCTAATAGTGAGAAGGAAATTCCCCCTTTTCCTCGTGAATTATATATTAATTTTTACTAATGGCGAATTTCCAGGTGGAAATACATCAACTTCGGATAACAATGTAGTAAACGATATCGAAGTCTACCCACCCACTCCGAATTAGATGATTGAAACGCAACTTCAGCTAGCACCATAATTTGTTATGCAATTGTTCGTTTTATGTAAACAGTTTCCTGTACCTACTTCCGAATTTACCTCCAACATACAGCTTTGTTCGAAAATTAAACGGTTCGCATCGCATGCTACACTATTCATTTACGCTCCATTATGTGGTAGCTCTGCGCAGTGATGGAATGAATTGAATGTTGTCTACAGTACTAATTTCATTGGTGGCTTACAGAGCCAATTAGGGGTACACATGATGTCTACTTAATTGAAGCCCCTTGAAGAATTTATATATATATATATATATATATATATATATATATATATATATATATATATATATATATATATATATATATATATATATATATATATATATATATATATATATATATATATATATATATATATATATATATATATATATATATATATATATATATATATATATATATATATATATATATATATATATATATATATATACAGAATGAAACAGTCCAGAATACCGAAGAAACTACTCGATATAATTATGAATAGTAAATGCGGAACAGAGTGGCTGAAAGAGGTCCAAAAGGATCTACAACAGATCAATATACAAAATCTCGAAGATCGCACTGAATGTCGCTATAAAATCGCACATGTGAAGTTTGAGCAAAAATCAAATCGTCAACCTGGAGTAAAGTGGACAGATGAACGGAAGAAAGAGCATTCAGAGAGGATGAAGCGTTTTTGGGAGGCAAAAAAGATGAAACAAAATTTCTAATGATTGCGAATTCAAGTTCAGTCGCTCTCCTCATGGGGAACAATCGTTATAATAATAATAATAATATATATATATATATATATATATATATATATATATATATATATATATATATATATATATATATATAAGGAAATAAAGTTTTTGTGCTTATGGCACTGAATGAAACAGTTAAGAAAATGAACACTAGAACACTCATTCGAAATATTCAAATTAACCAACAGAATACTATCGTAGAGCTAGATATGTCAACGTGTACGATGTGATGCCTCCATCGTCCTTCAAGGGATAAATTTTAGAGAATTATTGAAATCGATGCTACACCTGATGGATGTGAGAGACATATGTTTTGTTCTGCAAGAAACTCGTCAGTCGCTCCACGTCCATCGAAGTGAGGCAACGATTTCAATCCCCAAGCATCTTCTTATGGCTCCAAGTGGAATAGCGTAGAGCAATGAATACTCCACAATTCCATCTATAGGAATCAGTAGAAAACATCTCTCAGATTACAGACACACCAAGCATCGAACTTTCACATTTCTTCTATACTCGTAGGTATCTACTAAATTGTAATGTCTATTTGACAAATATCATTACATGATGTTTTCAAATGTCAATAGGTTGCGTTAGTAGTACGCTCGCGGTTCTTCGCAGTTTTACGGGTAAAATGTTCTAGTGTTCATTAGTGTTCAACATGAGATCTAGTTTCACATATTATTTGTAGGTTAATAATATTTTCCTGAGCGTAATGCTCTCAGCATGCATTCCAAAATTCGAAGAAAGTGGTAATATAAGGGCTACTGAATAATAAAAATTGTGACTTTGGTCGGTTTTTTGATGACTTTGGTTTAAAAATATATTGAACAGTAATCCAGGTTTCGTACGTTTGTATCGAATCAAAAATTTCATGGATGAGACGACAGAACTTTTACCAGAACTATATGTAAACTAACATAGCACTGAAGTTAAAATTTTGCCCAGTTACAACAGTGGATATGAACCGAACCTTTTTGCATATTCTGACAAATTTTGAGCATATTACAAGCATTTCTCTTGCATATTTGGATGCTCATATCAAGATTTTATGTTGAAAATAATCTATTCTCCAATGCAGTAATGAATATTTTTCTTTCCGAATGAGATATACCGAACAAAAAAATCAAAGTACCGAGTAAATATTTCACGAATGCTGAAAAATTTTAATGAAATTTCACAAAACACATCATCTGGAACGGCTACAAAAATAAAATTTAATTGCACTGAAAACATGCTATAAAAATTAAATGAAATTTCATTGAACATTCTATCTAAATTCTACAGTTATTTTTAGTTGAAAAATTGTGGATTCCAGGTATGTTCAAAAATCTCAGTAGGTGAGTAGGCATAACTCACTTTCGAATATTTGAATTTTCAATAGAATTGTATTCGTACACTATCTATCCTTCATATAATTTTTTTTTCTTCATAACCTTATAATTTCTTATTGTCTCAAACGTTGCCTTAAGTCTCCTATACTTGAAAGATAGTGGAGAATGAGAGAGACTAAGTTTAATTTGACAAAATTATATTGTTGCTTAATGATATTGTTAGACGGGGTGTTACCCAATTTTCAAAATTTGACTTTTGAGTATGTGGTATTACCCCGAAACTATTGTCGAGAAATAATATGATTATGTGGTACTAAAACACGTGTTTTTTATTCGACCCGTTCATTAAACCAAATTTTACTAAAAATTAAGGTAACAGTTCGTATATGAACAGTAACCAAATTTTTCAAACTGTTCGACAATTTATAATAGGTTTCTTCTTCATGACTAATGAACCATGGTTTTCAATTCAAGATACAAATAAGTTATAGCAATTCTATGCTTAATATATTTCATAGTTCAAAGCTTTCAAAACAGAAAATAATTCAAAAGTAACAAAATCCTACAAGTTGGAGTTAAAAAATCAATCCTCAATGATTCGAGAAAATTCAATATACTTAAAACCTTTTCAAACAAAAGTTGAAACGGTTCAATCAGATTATCTGGGAATGGAAAATCTAAGAAGTGACAGCTTCCTCGAATGATTTTATCCGTATTCACGGTTTACACATTTCCCCCCAATTTCTGTGAGCGAAACGTAATGTTTCATCTCCAGTCGGTGTATAACGTTACAAGAAAGCGGTAATAGAAACTAACTAGAAACAGCACTCACTCTTCTGAAACGAAATTATTGATTCTAATTCAGCATAAACATTTAGACATTTTTAATGTTCTGTGTTAGTTTCCCTCTCACTATTTGGATTGCCAATATGACTTTTGGATTTTGGGGATATTCCATCCAAGAAGAAATGGTGTAAAATACATAACTTGATATAATGCGATTTTTCATTATGAAGAATTATGAGAAAGTACCCAGGTTGGACCACTAATTTTGAAAACTTTTGCCATTCATCTTAGTACCAAAATGCAATCTGAATGAAATTAAAAAAATATGTACTAGTACATTTACATAGAACATATATAATAGTATGATAGGTCTATTGGTGATAATGGATGAAAAATAAAACAATGGAGGACTAACAAACTAAATTCAAATTTCCATCAATAGTGGAGAATATTATATGATTGGATTTGCAACGTTTTGAGTTCTATTTTTTGAGTCATCAATAAATAGAATGGTAAAAGTTTTCAATCATTAACGAATATTTGGGAAGAATAGAAATGTTAGAAATACGAAATGATAACTCATACCAAAATTTTGCACGTACATTTTTTGAGATATTTGTGAAATATACTTAATGGAAAGTTGAACTTTTAAGTTGAAGAACCTACTACAATTATCGCTGTTATCTCATATGTGGGATCTTCAAAATGAAACAAATATATGAAATCATTCATTGAAACTCTCGAAAACTTAACCCGCTGGATGTTTTCAAGTTTTTTTTTTTTCTTGAACCGCCATTTTTTCCATATCATAAAATGTAGGTCTTTCAAGTAAATAGGGAAGGTGTATACACCAACACCTTTTATATATGCGATCATAGATCTAGAATTTTCAGTATCTTCTTTTTATTTCAGTGGACGGTTTCGGAACGGTAAATAACTAGAAATAAATACAGTTACACCAATTCGGAGATCTGGATTCGAATCCCGGTGCGTAAGGATGTTTGTGTGCGTTTCTGAGTTCAAAACTCACAAAATATGATTCGTTATGACTGATGTAATGATAAAGAAGCCTAAATTCCAAGATAAAAGAGACAGGGCATAAGAAGGTCAACACAATGAACCTCCTAAGTTTGATGCAATGAGTGAAGAAATTATACCGACTCCAAACAAATAAGTTTATTAGAGTAAAATTCTATGAAAATATTATAATTTTGTGTTTTCTCGTTTTTGGTGATGGAAAAAGAACTTCAATTCGTGTATTTTGTTCAAGATATCCGTTTTTACTCAAGTGAGTTAATTCAATTTAATAATTCGGCTTGAAGATTTTTCCTTTAAAACACAGGTTACGAAACGAAATACAAAGGAGACGTCCTTAACGAGGAAAACTGTGGAAAAAACATTTCTCATGGGACTTAGCGTTATAAACTTTTTTGCTTAGCGCTCTCCTGCCCCTTTCTGCGATGTCAAGACAGCCCATTGGAAAGCGAAAATGTTTCTAGAACACAGCGTAGATGAAACGTGTAGATTACATTTTACACGAGATATTCGAAGTTCGATACCCTAAATCAATTTTCAACCTTAATACAGATCGGAATGGACTTGTGAGATACTTTCTAGTTGTGCACTAAAACGTATTGTATCAGGCAGCGAGAAATACGTAAGGTGGAGGGATACTATCAGATCCTTACAAATTGAATTAAGACGGAAACCTAACTCGATATTGTCGTAAAATACAGAAAGCGAGAAATCGAATCTGAGGTTTTTGTTTGAGAAACGGGCAGCTGTCCAGAAGCAGTAGTGAAATTATTTATTCTGAAATTTCAAACTCATAAAATGGGTGAAGAAAAAAAAAGTTATTTTTGGTATAACATTTCCTGATGGAATCGTTATCTTCCAAATAATGTATAAAGCCAACCTTGAAAGCACATCTTTTTGGTGTTTTTTGCAATAGGGAGTGCAAATAAAAATTTGCGATAACTAGTTTGAATATCTTATATAAACTATTGCATTTGAAAAAAAAAGAACTTAGAAGTTTAATTGCCTTTTGAAATTCAGCATTCAATGTAAAACCCATTCCTATGTTCTTATCGAGCAAAAAGCTGAAATAATGATTGAATACAACAATAATACTGAGAACAAAACTGTGTTCAAATATTGAATATGATATAAATGTTGATAACACATAGATAATTCATTCTAACTTAATTTGTACATTTTTATTGAATATAGGACAGAATATTATAAATAACCTACGCTAGTGATTAATAATAATTAGTTCTAGTTAATTAATTGATAGTTAATATAATTGAACACCAATATATATATATATATATATATATATATATATATATATATATATATATATATATATATATATATATATATATATATATATGAAAATTAACACTATGATAAATTTTTCAGTGCCATAAGCACAAAAACTTCATTTCCTTATATATAAATATACTCGTATATATAGATCATATACACACTATGTGATCTGGAGCGATTAGGCATGGGACCATTCTTACACATTGGGCATAAAGTTCTTTTGTGTTTTGTAATGCCTACAAAGGGTCTACGTACGCTTCTCGAAACTTACTAGGAGCTCCTCTAGGAATCTAGGATGCTGGGGACAGTTCAAACGTCTTCTCTTCGATAGAGGGAGCTCACGTGAATAGTTCACGAACTAATGTTCTCCTCATTCGGATATAGGACCTAGGGGCGGTTTGAAAGTCATCGATTCTTGATTGATGATTAAATAAGACTGATGATTCATAAGAATGATGAAACAATTGTATATCATTATTGAGCAGACTTAATATCCAATCTCGAAAGTGATATCGAAATATTTCAAATAAAAAACTCAGGGAGCTATCTACATTGTCTTTGGAAGCGCACGTGATATGATCTCGAAAGTGATAGGTTCGTTCTCGTTGGCAACGTTTGTGTAATGATTAAAATCATTAAAATCTGATGCTAAAGTTTTTTATATCACAGTTACGAATATGTCAGATGGTATGAATTCCATCAAAGTGCCTGTTACACCTTGAACCTAAAGCATGGTTTATAGGGAGCAAAAACATTCATGACTGGCATCTGTAGAATCCAAATTGAATTGAAGCCGACCTCACTAAAGGTTGGAAGCGAGACATCGTATTAGCGCAGTTATCGGTCCGACCCGCCAATTATGATTGAGTGGAATTGAAGGAACGTTTGAAGGAGAACTATAGAAGCTACGTCGTATCATTCACAATAGAAATTCAATACGTGTAATATACCCACTGAATTGTATGTTGTTTTTCGTTGAATAGTATTAAAAATTGATAACTCTTATGAAACATATATCTAATTTTTGAATGTTTGATTGAATGTTTGTGGCGGTAACTATCATTAGATATTCACATTCAAATCAAAACGTAACGTAACTTCAACCATCAGACTCTTCAGTGCGAAGGTGCCTTTTGGGGATAAAACGTACGTAGATTTGTTTAATGGAAGAGTGTAAATCTTGGAAACAGTGTATTTCGTTACCAATTTAATATATTCAATTGTTATTGGTTCCAACACTGAATAAAATGTTTTATGTAGCTCCTGCAGCTAGATAGTACCAGGATTTTTTTATTACTGTCCAACTTATAATTCAACAAATGTTCGACAAATATTTGCTATTCTATTGTCTCTCATTAGACTCTAAGATTACACATTTTCTTTCACTTCTATTTTTGATGAATCAAAGCCAAATTTATTGTGAGATAAGTTCAATTCGGTTGAGATAAAATTTTGCATTTCAGTGAAAATTATACTGAATCGTAAACTTTTATGTTCATGGAAATAACGCAACTAATAGTTTTTATGGCAACTACTGTCACGAAAACTGTTACTTCAGCATCTATTTCAATATTCATTGAGTCAATTGAGCTCATTATAATTTTTGTTTTCAGCATCTAATACTAATGAATGTAATACATGAGAAGTTTTTCCAGTAGTTTTGGACGCACCAGTAATTATGACGCAATATTGTGAACCCTGCAACTTATATTTTTTGTTATGTTTTCTTTCGATAAGAGTTCATGGGTTGAAATTAAAATTCTAGAAATACATCGCTGAAAATTGCAGACCGTTCCATGCAGTACTTTCAGTTTTCTTTTGTTGGTCTAATGAAGACTTCGCAAATTAGGTTTGCTGTTATTATATATATATATATATATATATATATATATATATATATATATATATATATATAATGTACAGACTGTGCATTACAGATCTGTATATTGAATAATTTATTATATGTAGAGACAATACGTTGAAATAAGTGTTTGATTAAAGTTTTGGGTATTGGTGTTTTTTCACTATTTTGTTTGAGAATTGTGTTTGAAACCTTGAAGAGAACCTTGCAAAAAGAATGGAATGATGAAATTAATCGGAACTGAAAATAGATAATGAATAATGAGAACTAAACCTTTACTAAAATTAATGAGATTGAATTCTCGCTTAACTCTTGGTGAAACATAATTGAATATTAAAATAAATTAAACTCTTGGCTTAATGTTTCACGATTCATTTAACAATATGTATAGTCAACATGTTTCGAGCGTTAGCTCGTTTTCAAGACTAAACTACTATAAGAGACGTACAACAAATTTATATCTACAAAATGGATGTGAGTAGGGAGGATAGTTGAAAATCTACTTGTTCATTTACAATTTCTTCTTTTTTCTTCCAAGAACTTTTAATTTCAATTGCTTCCAGAAGGTCTAAACGTTTACCTTTATTACCTGAGTGTAGGCATTTAGTTTTATCAAACTCTATTAGCTCTAATCACTTCATAGATTTTGATAAAACTAAATGCCTACACTCAGGTAATAAAGGTAAACGTTTAGAACTTCTGGAAGCAATTGAAATTAGCAGTTCTTGGAAGAGAAAAGAAGAAATTGTAAATGAACAAGTAGATTTTCAACTATCCTCCCTACTCACATCCATTTTGTAGATATAAATTTGTTGTACGTCTCTTATAGTAGTTTAGTCTTGAAAATGAGCTAACGCTCGAAACATGTAGACCTTACATATTGTTAAATAAATCGTGAAACATTAAGCCAAGAGTTTAATTTATTTTAATACTTTACTAAAATATGAAAATTGAAATGAAATAAAATGAATTGCGAATAAAAGTGAAATAAAATTAATAGAAAAATTTATTACCGATTATGAAAAAAGTGGGGTTGAAACAGAAATCGAACTCACACGATGTTTCGGCTGGTAATGTATCTCTAAGCGTTGTCACGTAGAACGGTTTTCTCCACCGTTCTCAGTTTCACTTGAGGAAGTTCACAGATAGAGAACCAACCGAAACTTCGTGTGTATTCGATTTCTGATTCAAAACTCTCTGCTCTTCAGTAGTAAGAATATATTCATTTTATTCTTTTTTATTTGAAATTTATTTTAATTCATTTCAGTTTCACTTTAATTTTATATTATTGTTCAGGTCTTAGGATATTGATCATTAATTTTTTTTTAGTTTTTTCAGTTCACTCCGTTTAATTTCATCATTTAATTCTTCATTCAATAATAATTTTGTTTAAGAATTTGATCTCAAATTTATGCAATGGAAGTCCGACTATAATGCAGTTCAAACCAATTATATTGATAACGTGGAGCAAGAAGGATTGTACGAAGGCGGCACTTCAAAATTAGTCCCCAACATATACACGAAATTTATCTCCGATAAAAACAATAGACCTCCGAACGACGTCAAATTGCTTGTTGGTGACTCATAATAGCGGACGTGTTCCAAAGCCTCATTCAGAATTCCGTGTGAGATCGCCACTTCAAGTCAGAATTAAGCAGCTCTAAGAATTGCGCCATCTCAAATTGAGTGTGCGTTTTCCCCATCCTGGGTGAATGAATTACCATGAAATCACCCCCCAAAGCCTAGCCAGATGGCAGGGAGCCGAATGATTCGGTGTAAATTCGGCTTTAACTAAGCTAATAATAGTAATATTTGCTTCGGTATGCGATTCTCGATGAAATTAGAGTACAACACGTTTTCAGGAAGTCTAAGGGAGAAGTTCAATGCTCATTATTGGGAAATAATGTCCTGTGACGTCTAACTTCCTTAATGAGACATTTTCCCTCTTGTCGAAATTGGGGTGCATGAGTTTTTACCACTCCTTTACTAGCTGATTTCATCTGGAATAGTCCCCCGGAAAATGATCAGTGAAAGCACCAAGTTTTTTATAATTTCTATGTTCTTCTGACATGTTAATTTTTGACAAATCAGTATTTTTAAACCTTCATGAAAATTATTTATGTGAGAATTTCTACTTTATCACATATATAATCGTAACAAAAAAAACATGCCAACGAATATATTTTGATTCATTCATACGGGGACATCTTTCTGACAAACTGTTGAAAACTATTATATGAAGTACTAATATATTGGACATTGGGATGAGTTAGTTATCTTCACCTGTGGTACATCATTTTCTGAAACTAGGGATTTTGAGCATGTTTCCTTACGAAAAAAATTGCGAATTGTGTTCACGTACAATTACTCCCACAGGCGTATTCATTATTGCACTTAAGGTTGAAAGCTTTCACGCGAATACAACCCACACGAAAGGCAGAGTTTTCACCATGTGTGTTTAATTTTTTTACATGGACTTCTGCAATTTCATTAGTTTTTTACATATATTTCTTCATAGTATCTTTAGTAACATATTTATCAGCGATTCTTCCTAGGTATATATATATATATATATATATATATATATATATATATATATATATATATATATATATATATATATATATATATATATCTTGAAATTGATTTATTGCCTGTTTGAGGTATTTATTTTGAAAGTTTTTAGCATTAACAGGCTTTTTAATATGAAAAAGTTTATTTCTGTTGACGTTTCGTTGTTATATTACAACTTTGTCAAAACTAATTAGTTTTGACAAAGTTGTAATATAACAACGAAACGTCAACAGAAATAAACTTTTTCATATTAAAAAGCCTGTTAATGCTAAAAACTTTCAAAATATATATATATATATATATATATATATATATATATATATATATATATATATATATATATATATATATATATATATATATATATATCTATATATATATATATATATATATATATATATATATATATATATATCCCTTTGCGTTGTTTGGCATTTTCCAATTTGTTTGTTCCCTACTAAACAATTTGTGACATTTTTATCTCTGAAGTTATTTTTTACAGTTTGCCATTTACATCGAGCGTTGAGTGGTGGCTTTTCATTGGAGTTATTTTCATTTTCAATGCCACTTCTGAGATTGTGTAGGTTATTCTTACCCTTTGTAAATTATCTTCGCTTGAGATGGTAGTAGAAACGAAAGTCTTGTTGCGTAAGGCTTGTTACATCCGTTTATTTCATTATTTTCCATTCTATCAATTTTTTACAATAGAAGTTCATTATTAGAATATTACTTTCATTCCCGGATTCAGCCAAAAAGGCCTTTAAGTTCAATTTGAGTTTTGATTTCTCTCTGGGGATATCCAGAATTATATGCATTCCCGTCGGTATCGTTCTTTTGTGCTCGATGTTGTGCCTCATGAGACTTAGTTTCTTACTATCGGCATCAATTAGGCAGGGTGGATGGAAATCTTGAAGCACTTATTGTTCTTTCTTATTTTCTTACCTTCAGATTTCCGACTGGACGATTGTCTATATGATTTCGTCGCTGCGCCATCTTGAATACTGAATATATATGAAGGATTTGAATATTTTTCACTTGTGTGTGCATATAAGAATGAAGTTCCATTTAGTTGTGATATGTTATTTATTATAGAAAAATAAAACAACAAAACTGAACATTTTGGTGTTCATTGTATAACACCAAAGCATTTGATATGTGAAGAAAAATAACCTTCAGAAGTATTTATAGTTGATTGGAAAAAACTTCTCCTCAACAATGTAATATTATGCAGTTGATTAGAACTAACCAATACAATAAGAGTATTCCTCATCCACATTTTCAATTTTATGGCTGTCAAAGAGTAATGCTAATTCATCAGTCCTGTTTACTTCTCAGAAAACACTCTTATTCATACTATTTTCAGAGTAGAATTAAGGAAACACTGCGAATGACAGACAAGAAATTAAATAACTCAGTCAAATATGGGTTACACTCTTGACACGACCAAATAAAGAAAATGAAGAAAAAAATAGACAGGATGCATGACTTCACATTATCCGATATAAGAGAGGTGCATTTCTAGAAATGAAATGCACCTCTTAATGCATTGATTCGTTCTAATTATATAATCATCTTGTATTATGATGAAAAGATTAATCTTAACAATACAACATATGTAATCGTACGTGTATATTAGGGTGGAGAACGAATGTATGGCGAAATTTTTTTTTTAAATTTTTGATTTCTAAATGGAGGGGATTTATGCATTATGTAAAAACATTAACATATGCCAATTTTAGTAATTATTGAAAATTTCTTTTTACCTCCGAATCGCCTCTAAAATTTCGAAATTCTTGAAAAAACTGACTTATTTGTTCAAATCTATATTTAGTGGAAATTACGGAAAAATGGATGTGAAATAATACACAAAGCAATAATCAGACAAGTAAGTATGTAATAAATGCAAAAAGAAGTAAATGTAACTTATAAAATAATGCTAGGAACACCTTTTAATTTGGTTTAAAATGGCATTTTGTATAAAATTTTGGCATTTGGGCTCTTGACTCTAATTTTGCCTTCATGGCACCTAGTCGCGCTTTTTTCGTACACTGAGACATAGCAGCTTCTGTTGTGATCTTCACGGCTCGCTCTACAGGCTGGGTATGGCACGGAAGACGCAAAAATGATAGCTGGCCCTCGCCACCAGACTGAACAATACAGGAAATTTCTTCTGTCGACAAGTTTTTAAAAATTGGAGGTTCAGTTATCTCGTTTTGCCAATTCATCATCTCGATATAATTCGATGCATCAAAATTAATTTTTGGTACAGCAAAAAGCCTTGGAGCTTGTACCGCACTACTACGAGCCTTCAAAATACGCCTTGAATAAATGGCGGGAACCATCTTTACAAGAAGGTTTACTCTTAATTGCGAACCAGGAAGGCGCATATACTTTAACAATAAATGTAGTTAAAGTAACCAAGGCAGGGTTTTCGGTAGCGACGTAAAGGCGCAAAAGTCTATTTACACGCGTAAGCCAGCGCGCATGAGACAATTTTCCTGGAGACTTGTGTCCTAAATCGTCAGAAAAAGTGCCTGTAATAATTGCTGAAACAATTCTATGCAAGTGCTTCTGGTCTGTACTTAGATCGCTGGGCATTTCAAGTAGCATATCTCCTTCAATTATTTTATATTTTATCACCGGGAGTTCTTCACAATTTTCTAATGCTTTGCCTAACGGACCATTGTAAGACTTGGGTCCTGAAGTTGAACCATCAAGATGAGAAAACAAATGACGTAAAGGTAACTCATTCATGTGCAGTAAACAAATTATCCACTGAAGTGGTTTATTAAGCTGTTTTTCGAGCAGCTGTATAATGTCCCCATACTTTCCAGTGTTTACATTAGTACCGTCACAACCAATTTCCATAAGACCGTCATGAGAAATATTTAGCTGTTTCAAAAATGCTGTGATAGAAAATACTATTCCTTCTGCTGAACCAATGTGAGGTACTACGTAACCTAAGTAGGTAGATCCTGGCTCCTCAACAAGCGAAATATGTTCCTCAATAATTACTTTTCTGTAATTTCGGTTCGCTTCCTTAATAATTTTTAAAGTTTGATCTTTTCTGCCATCAAAATATAACGCAGAAATATCACTGAGGTTTACCTGTTTCTGTAATTCCTGTCTAGTCTTGTTTCTTTCTTTTCGTACCTTACTTCTATCTATAACTTCAACTTCAGAACCAATATCATGTAATACTGATGACATAATCGCAGCAGCAGCCCTGTCAGACACTCCGTATCTATCACACGTTTTCGATACCGTAGGCAAGTCAATGGACGACACTTTTTTCCTTTTTTTTATAGGAAAAACGGATTCAATTTTCTCAGCGCAGGCATCGCTTTTCAGTGGCTCATCCGTTTCGGAAGAAAGAGAAGAGGTGCTGATATCTAAATTAACAGAGGACATACTTGCAATCGCCGGGCTAACAGAGTGATATTGTTGTTTTAGCTTCCTTTCCTGATTTATTGGATTTTTTCACTTACAATAACATCAACTCTGCCAATTATCATTTTACGAGCCGTTCTTTGGTCAATTAAAAAAGCTTGTTCACGTTTAGGGACCTTCTTTTCTCTTGGACACGTGCAACAGTTAAAATCTTTGCATTTACAAGCTGATATGTCAAAAAGTAACTTTTTATTTTTCATAAAACTTTCTAAAGTTTGCTGGGAATTCTTTTTCATCGACTTAAGAAGATTTTTTCGCTTCTCGTGGTAAGTTTTTAACATTTGTATAATTCTGGTACTAGTCACTGTTGGTAGAGATGCCACTTGCCATATGCTCTCGATTTCAGGCACAATTTTATCGGAAATTTCTGAAAATTTATCTCACAACATTCACCAAATAGTGGGCATTTAGAAGCACTACGATTTTTTTCCATATTTAACAAAAACAATGCTTTAGGTTATGTTTTAATTGCGCGCGAGCGACAGTTCACCTCGAAAGACAATAGTGCACTGCCCACGCGCGAATTGTCCGGTTTGCACCCCCCTCACTCCTTGTTCGTACTTACAGTACCTGCTTTTTATTTTTTATTGTTAAAATACAGTATATTTCCAATTAATTAATATAGTAATACAGATAGAAAGATCAAGATGTTATAGAAAAAATAAATCACCAACTCCTGCATAAATTCTGAATATAGTAAAAGTTCAATAACCTTTCGGAGGTAGTTATATTTATTTTTATCAAATAATATTTCACAGGTATATGTTTGAGCTTAAAAGGCATAAACTTTTCACTCTTAGAAGTTGGAAATGCGAAAAAAAATTTTTCGCTCCACCCTAGTGTATATTCAAGGCTTGTGAGTAAATGTTCTAAAACTTTTGTATTCTGATTGTAATAGATTTGGAAGAATATTTCCATTCACATATCATATGCTAAGGCAGATGGAATACAAAAGCCATAGTTCCATTTTTGCATGATGAATTAACTTGTCTAAATGTACAAAATGTCTAAATTATAAATAAAACTTTCATATTTTTGTATATAAAGAGACTTTTGTGTTTAAATTTTTCAAAAATGTCTACCTGACACAGACAATTTCATGATGCATTCTATGACTCGAACATTTTTTAGAGAAATTATTTAATTATATTTTCAAACCATAGCCTCATATAGTGTATATTATGTTCAATCGACAATATTAACAACCATCTATAAGGAAATTTCATTATCTATATCTCTACTCTTCATGAATATCTCTACCTCTATGATCCTTTGAAGGAAAAAAACAAGAGTATAATATTAAAAATAATAATTTCTTTTTTATTATCAACAGGTATAATACCCAATTACAGAAAATAATATGTTGAATTAATGTATGAATGATATCTTGAACGAAATGAAATAATATCTTAAACGAAATGAAAAAATACATAAGAAGAGCTCCAACTGATCGAAAAAACTAAAGGAGTAACTAATTACTAAAAAATTGAATTGAATTAAATATTACAGAGAACTCACTCTAAATCAATTCATTGCAGTCAGTCCTAACAATAACTTCTTTGTAGTCAGAGTGTATGTCACATTTGTTACGAACTGTATTGAATGTAGGCTCCATAAACCAAATGGGAGACTGTATTAGCGAGTTGGTCCTCGGAGTCTCTAGGTGGAATAATTCTGTAGCACGAGAATGCATAGGAACATGAAATTTCAAAGTGGACAACAGAGGACAATCAATACTTTTGTGCAGTACTTTGTACAAAAATTTTGAGCGATAAAGTTTTTCTTCTGTCCTATAATGAGATTAAGTTAAATCGACTCAATAATTGGTCATGATTGACTCCTTTCTGTGGATAAACTTTATTCCCCCTCCAAACTAAGAATTTCAAGAGCTACTCCTGAATTGCCTCAAGATGGCGTTGATGGCAATTATGAATCATGCTGCCATACTCCAACTTGTTACGAATTAGGGCATTGAAAAGCCTCATAAATGTCGAGGAAAAGTAAAATACCATAAAAATAAATTTCCTGATACTAATTCATCAAGAAAAGTTGCTATAAGAGAACTTATATCTATTTCAGTTGAAAGTAGCAGAGCCACCCCTGAGTTCTGAAGAAACCAATAGAGATAGAAGAAATCCGTTACTGTTGCGAATCAAGCTTTTCGGCTAAACGTGTTAAGATGTGTGTTTTCTGCGATAACGGGATTACGTTGGAGGAAGAGCCGATTTGCATTCATGAGACGATACAAGATTATCACACGAACAAATATTAGATTTCCTCATTTTTATCCCCCGGAAAATTGATGGCAGAAACCGCCCATCAGATATCCATGCATATCTCTGCTTCGCGAACTTTGTTGAAATTCTGAGACGGATTTTGTCAAATCTAATTAGGAGGACTCCCAGATGGAATAGCAATGCCTGACTGCGAAATCCATATAGAAAACTTTTCTTCTTAGTATGTCTGGAATATTTCATCAGTAGGACTTACATGCAAGGCTTCGATTAGTTAATTTATGGATGAATATTGATGAACATTTTTAATTGGAAAAATTCATACGAAGACATTACATTGTGAATATTTAAATAGACAGCTCTGTTATAACATTAATCTGAAGAATTTGGATTTTGGAATGAATATTTTGATTTTCTTCTTCAAAGCGAAAAAGAAAATTTCCTCTCCGTTGTCTTGAATCAGTTTCATTCGCTCAAAACGGCAAAAATATATTTTCTCAATATTGAAGCGGAATTTTGAAAGAGCAAAATAGTAGAAGAGCTGGCAACAATTTTTAAGTAGGTATTTGAGGCAAGCTGGAAACTTGTCAGATACCTCTCCTCATATACACCAATACGGAATTGCAGACCTGGCTGGTGAGTAGCGGGGCTAAATCAACCCCTAGATTTTCAGGGGTTGGCAGCTGGAAAGTCCCACCAAAATGATCTGTCTTCTTGGAAATCTTATCTTTTATTTATAAATAATATTTCATTAAAATTTCAAGCTGCCTCAAATACATTTTCTACAATTTTTTGCAAAATATTTTTGCACGCGTCTGGCAATGTTAAAACCCCGATTCAATCGTCTGGCTTATGTTTTTCGTATTCATTAATTTTAGTATACACTGCAACATAAAGAAATTGCGTTTTGCCTCAAATATATTTTTCGGGAAAAAAATAACATTTTCAAAAATGTCGGTGTTGATTTTTCCCCGCTACTCACCAGCCAGGTTTGCAATTCCGTATTGTGGTATATCAGGAGAGGTATGTGACAAGTTTTGAGCTTGCCTCAAGTACCTACCCAATAATTGATGCCAGTTCTTGTTTTTAATATTCAGAGGGCTAATAAAAACTCTTACAATTCTTTTCACAATAGTCTGGTCAAATAAACTCAACAGTTCTGTCAATTCAAGAATTTTGATTGCAAACAGACACAAGGTACTGCCGAAAATAATATTCGACTCTAGGAAACCAACGAGATGAATTTTATCACTGATACTCTGCTTAATTTTTCAATTTTTTTGTCAAACACAAAAGTATACGATCAATTCTGAGGGCGCGAAATTTTAGGAATTACAATTTTGTTTATTTAACTTTATATTTTAGGAATTACAATTTTGTTTAATTGTAGTTTATTTAATTGTTCTTGATAATTGAATACTACGCTTTGTTCCACTGTGAAAAGGGTATGTATCATTTCGCCTCACTTCATGCCCAATAAATATCCTTATAGAACAGCTGCACTAATTAACGCCTCTAATTAATCATAAACATTAACGACATGTTAGTGAGAAATATTTTTTGAATGTTTACAGCTGCTACTTGAATTGAAGTCATTTCGAAATTGAAATTGTGAGGAAGATATAGGTGATATAAACGATCAGAATTCTTGTATAGCTCACTGCAGCAAATGAGTTTGTATATTCAGAAAAGGTACTTTTCAAATTTATGAATGATGAGGTCGATACTTGAAGAAAATTAATATACATAATGAAACAATATTTAGAATTTTCTCATAATTTAATACATTTGTATTCACGCACGACAACGTTTCGAAGAACTACTTCTTTATCAAATGCTGAATGCATTCAGTAGTAAGTACTTCGAAACGTCGTCATGCGTAATTTGCATTAAATTATGAGAAAATTCTAAATATTGCTTCATCAAAGTAATTTTCAATTATTTAATATTAAGTCAGCTGGCATTTGTGTCTGGAATCAATTTCAAACGTCAAAACTATTTGAAAAATAATAATTTCAATCCGTATAAAATACATTTGTAGTCATATAACTAATCAGGATGATTTTGAGTGGTATTCATTATTTTATGAAATAATGAGAGAGTACCTAAACAGAAAGCGACCAACAATTTCTTTTTAATGTATCATTAATTTTCTTTTCAATATACATTTTCCGCATGAAACTTTGAACGGGAAGTCGAATCGCCTCAACATTCGCTTTTTGTTCGACAGAAATTTAAGCTTTTTTTCACTGTTTAAAGAAGATATACGGGTGGAATTTTCTATAGTGAACCGTAAAGTGCCTTTTTAAGTGCTTATAGTCTTCCAGTTATTCGATTGCGAAAAGTGATGATACTGAACAAACTTCACCCTCGCAGTAGACAAAGGTTGAAATAGTAATACACAAACGCCCTTCATAAACACAAAAAAATTAAATCTATCAAAATTTTAATACGTACTAATAATTGTATGAGTAATTATCTCCAATATAAATCAACAATATAATGGGTTGGCCAAATGAATCCTATTTTTATTTTAAAATGTAATTATTTTCAAATTACTGATCAAAATTGTTTCAGTCCTTATAAAAAAAAACTCATTTCAGCGCTTTTAGATTGCGTTTTCATTCAAACATTGATTTCTGTAAATTTACTCTTATATTTTGCTATCATTTCCTTTGACTTGAAGACGTGACTGAACATCATACTCGATGACCCTAAAAATGTTTTCAAGTATTCAATGAAAACAAATCACATCGAGGACGACTATGCGTGATAATTCACAAAACGTGGCCTATAATTTTATGGAAAATGATGACGTTCAACTCAATATATCCCTATATAGCAGATATTTCTCATGTCAGAGGCCTTTCAAATATCGTCTGTAATTCCATTAATATGAAAAAAGGCCTTCCAGTTAGTTAACTACCCTCCTGTAATGAATCGACAAGAAGGGGAGGCTTTTGTACATAAATTTCTATATTTACCCCTGCAGGGTTTCTAACTCAATTAAGTGACATTCGAACCACTTGGAATATTCGCAATGACCACTTGACAATTTATAACGACAGCTTCGTTAGTTACATGGAGGAAAACGACAGATGTGGAATCATTACTTTTGATAAAAATAGGAAACTAATGTTACAAATTAGTTGTTATTGAGATCATAATAAATACTGTATCCCATCAACACTTCCGTAAGCCGGGAGTATCCCTCTCTGTTCAACTTCACAAATACAGGGAACCATATTGTGTCATTGAATTTCACGTTATCCTCTGAAGGTGAAGTCACAGTATTTGACATTGAAATAGTTGTAGTGTTAACATCATAACTAATAAAGGAAGCGAATTGGTTACGTTCCCAAACTTCGAGTTGAAATCGAACCTGCATTAACACGGATGGTTTTGAAACTGTCGAAACAAAAGGTAATTTTAATTCCCGTAGAAAGAGATCGAAACTGATAGTACCCGATTGGAAATTGAAGACAAACCTACCATCATTTATCTGCTATTTTGTATGATGCCCCCTACATCATTTGAGGTCACGACTGAGCTGGTTTAATTATCGGAAAAACAAAATGTGTTCTTGGCTTCACTAAGTCTCGACTAAATAGACAGATGCAGGAGATATATTGAAAAAATAGACATTAGAAAAAACAGATATATAGAAAGAAGTAGAAACAAATTGACATGATACAATATAAGTATCAGTATTGACAATTGATAAACTGTGATTATAGAAAAAAATTTTCTAGCTGACCCTGTTACTCAGATGTCATAAGTGCAATCGGAGGTACATCCAAAAATTCAAAGTTTTATATCGGAGTAATTCAAGTTTAAACGAGAATGAATATGCTTGTGTGTCCACGGTTTGGTACAATGATCTGTCCTACTGCAATCAGGCGAATATGATGTCTTTATGAATGAAGCTAGAAAATCACAAGTTTCTTCACCATGAAAATTCTTCAAAGTTTAACAGAAAATTCTTCAAAGTCAAAACAAAACAATCAAATAAATAGAAAATGATAGTTGGTTAGTTCTTTTACTTTATTTATACGAAATTTTACATTATTGCAATTTCAAGAAAAAGTGAGTCTAAAATTTTAATATAACAAAGTACACTGGATACGACAAACCGAATGAAAGGATCTATCCAAAAAAAAAGGAATGATGCGCAAGAGAATATCATTTCATGTTCTTTAGAAAACATTCGGGAGGAATTTTCGAGTTAATAATCACACTATGAGCTATGATTTATGAGTTATTATTTACTATGAGTTTGAGTTTGAATTTTTTTCACATGTTTCCGTTGTAGGTATCCTTAGTGTTCGACATTTCATTTATTGAAAAAATTCTCAATTTCCGAATTTGGATGAAGCCACAATTCGTAGCGAAAAGTCAACAATAAATAAAATGTTTTCATATTCATACATATATATATATATATATATATATATATATATATATATATATATATATATATAGATGCATACAATCATTCGAAAAATTCAAATTAATCAAAAGAATGCCGTAGTAGAGCTACTACCTGCTTGTGAACTCCCCTTTCAGCAATTCAACAGATAAAAGTTAGAGAAATATTGAAATCGATGCCACACCTGATGTGAGTGCGAGATATTTGTTTCGTTTCACAAGGAACTCTTCAGTTGCACCACGTCCATCGAAGTGAGCCAACGATCTCAAGCGTCTTCTTATCACTCCAAGTAGAACAGTCAAGTAATTAATACATCACAATTCCATCTACAGGAATCAATAGAAAACATCCCTCAGATCATAGACACACCAAGCACCGAACATTAACACGTCTTTTTTACCAGTAGGTATCTACTAAATTGCTACGTCTCCCTGACACAAGATCATATGATGTTTTCAAATGTCAATAGGTTGCGTTAGTAGTAAATACGATTCCCTCTCGTATTTCAGGGACCTATTCGTAGATATATTTAAGAAAATTAATGAAACCATTTGCATATACACAAATCTACACGAAGACACATATGTGCATGCAGACATACATGTATTCATATATATGTTTATACATATATCCATTTCCATATAGTGCAGACTTGTGTTGACAGCTCCCTGAGAATTTTATTCGAAAGATTTCGATATTTTGGTTAAGAGTCTCAGTATTTACTATATATATATATATATATATATATATATATATATATATATATATATATATATATATATATATATATATATATATATATAATATATATATATATATATATATATATATATATATATATATATATATATATATATATATATATATATATATATATATATATATATATATATATATATATATATATGTACATATATTTTTTTTTTTTCAAAATATTTTTGGGTTAACCACAAAGGTGGGCAGAACTAATTTAAACGACTAATCGTCAGTAATTCTATATTTCGAACGAATTCCGTTCTTCCTCAGGAATACCTACTAAAAATGTAGACAGGTGTTAATAAATCAGTTACAACTTGTAAAACAAAGGAAACCTACATCAGACACAAGTCAATAAGCCAACAAAAACGACACAAAATGCATCAAATAATGATTATGATAATATTAACAATAATAAATGCAGCAGTGTTAAGGACGTACGATAAATGACATATAAATAAACTCCTAAATCGAGGTTAAACCATAGAACACATAGTAAGACTTGTCAACGTACAAAACTGTATTAACACAGAAAACAATCAACAACAACCGATGATCCTAGCCATTGGAAATTAGGCCAGGCTCACCCATCGATAGCAAGTAACTGTAAACACTACTAAGACTCTCAACATCTGTTTTCTTATTAATGTTGTTAGGAGTATTGTTAATATAGCACATCTCCAAGAGAACCCAAAAATATTTTGAAAATATTATCATTACGGCAACACTTTGTATATATATATATATATATATATATATATATATATATATATATATATATATATATATATATACAAATATGAAAATGAAAATGAAACATGAATGACATTCGGCACACAAAAACCAATATTCTGTCCTAATATTTTCTTGGAATTACATACCTAATATAAACTTATATTGCCATCTCAAGAATATTGCAGTCATGGGTATTATGATAGTTACCTGAAAATAAGAATACCTGAATTAATTTTCGTTAAGTTGCAGAATCGGAAGGAAAAATGAATTAATTTAGTGTTTTATTCAATTTCCATCTAGAAGAATAGAGCTTGGCGAGGCTACTAAATGTTCCCTTGGATCAGCTAGAAAAGCAGTGAACGCATTTCTGTTGCCAAAAATGTTGATAATAATTACTACTTTTTCAGGACTAATATTTATAAAAGAATAAAACACCTCAATTTTGAAGTGGCTAATTTCTTAAACATTGATTAATTCTCAACAGAAGCATTTGTTCACTTCTAAATTGAAAATCCGATATTAATTCTGTCGAATATTTCAATCAAATTGGATACACTTCTTGTCATCCCGTTTTCACTTCAACTAAGCCTTAACGATTTAGTTATAGAAATACATTGAATATTCGAAAATTATACTTCGCAAATCATCCAACACTATCTTTCATTTAATAGACAATTTAGAGGAGTTGGAGAAAACATGAGGTGAATTTAATAAACTTATATACTAGTTCGGATATAGAACAAACTCTTTTGAAGGTCTTAATAAGCCATTAATACCCATTTGATTAATTGAACTCAACCTACCAATTGAAATAACTTTTCAAGCCATGCTACACTATTACGTAGAATTAATGTAATGGATTTGATTATATCAAGATGGAAATAGGTTTTGTAACTTTCAGACACAGCACCGTCTTAGGCTCAAAGCGATTTTATCAACTAAATAGGTACAATGTCTATAAAATAAA
Source organism: Henosepilachna vigintioctopunctata (assembly GCA_030704895.1). NCBI lineage: Eukaryota > Metazoa > Arthropoda > Insecta > Coleoptera > Coccinellidae > Henosepilachna > Henosepilachna vigintioctopunctata. The sequence goes on along the minus strand of JARQZJ010000141.1, from coordinate 579,097 downwards.
TTCCTGACAGATCGAAGGCCATCAATTCCAACTTATTTTAAATTACTATTTGTATTAGTATTCTGTATTACTATTTCAATTTATTTTAATTTTATTTTCGTTGCGTATATTCGCGTATACTTTTTTTTGTTTTTTTTCTTCAATTTTTTCTGATTTATTATTATTTGTGTAGAATTTGTTATTGATTCCTTGTAATTGGATGTGTATATATCTATATATATATAATATATATATATATATATATATATATATATATATATATATATATATATATATATGTATCAATTTTCTACTTTTTTATTGAATTCAAGTGTTATTCTTTTTATTAAGAATATGAGAAATACGACGTACATCTTTTCGAATAAAGACATTTTTATCCGTTTTTCTATCATAAATTATTATTTTGTTCCGATTTTCATTATTATCATCATCATTTATGTTTACAGAAGATATAAATTCCGGCCGTGTTACACTGATCGAAAATCTAAATTGAAATTTGGGATAAAAAGAAACATCCATCAGGTACTTGCAAGACTGCAAGACTTTGCAAGACTCTTGCAGCAAGACCAAGACCAATACTCACTGTGCAAGACCAAGGCCAAGACCAAGACCATGTTTGCCAACGCAAAACCAAGACCAAGACTGCCTAAGTCTCGTCTTGGCCTTGCTTTTGGCAACACTACAACGCATTGACATTGTCAATGCGTTAAAAACGACGAAAGGAATGGCAACATAATATTATAAGCTGATGATAACATTCTCATTGTCTGTGGAGACACCTGGGACGAAGTTGAATATAAAGTAGAAAGAGCATGAGGGTATCAAGCATTGGTTGGTAACCTTGAATTTACAAAAAACTGAATATATTGCATTTTCACCTACGATGTCGGGTGCGCTTCACTATAGAGATATCAAAGTAGATAATTTTGACAATGCTTCGTAATCAGTGGTGTCGCCAGCATCAGATGGATGGGTATTAGGATAGACAAACACATCAAATCGGAAAATCATATCTCTAAAATGAAAAATAATATGAATAAATGGATATTCAAATTTTATCAACTCCGGAAAATTCTGAATGGAAAATTATCTTTAAATATTTATGAGACATTGGGTCGTTAGTGAGTTATAGCATCGTGGTATGGAAAGGTACATACGAGTATGTATACCTTTCTTATACTATATCACTAATATTTTCATCAGTCCGTTGACAAAAGGCTTGGATAATTATCTGTGCAGCAACGACAATATAACGATCATCGAGCTAAATTAACCATGAATTATAGTGCAAACGTGATTTAAATATGAATTTTCAAGTGGATACTGTGTGTGTTATATCTAGCACCTATTTATACCTCCAACAATTCTGAATATACCCAAATGGGGTATAATTTAAGAAATTAATAATTATTTGGGTGTATACTAGTATAATCATTAATGAATTCATTCACTCCTGCATCCAATACACGTAAGCGCAGAATATGAAATTGGATACATAATTCAGAATTAATATTATGCAAGGTGTCTCATATGCTTATATCTAGATTTTATGCAAATATTTCAATTGAATTAGTAGGTTACAAGTTCTAATTAGCGTAGACCCCAAGAATGATTGATGACGTACTAATCTGTCATGACTGTGGACAGCATAGTCTGCTACAATTTACGAGGAACACGGACGCACACGAGTCCTTCGGGATTCAGGGAACCTGCAGGCTGCATTATGGATGCCACCGGAAATATGTTAGCAATGCTCTCAATAATGTATGGTTCCGGTCATTCTGAACATATACGGTAACTCGATAAAATTCTAGCGCTGGGACGTGACCTGCAATTATTACCCGTACAATATGGAAGAATTCGAGGGATTGTTCTCTTCGTTGCTTTCCTGTTCCTATAATAAATCGAACAGGTTCAATCCTGCGCTGCCAAATCTCTCAGGTTTGATGTCCGCCTTCTTTTTTATACTCCCTACGTCTGTTTGATCTCATATGGTACTAGCGCCTTTCAAATTCAGTTTCAATAAGATTCGAAAAGTTCGTGTTTGTAGAGACACACATGAAGGCTATTCAGACATAACATTCTACCAATACTTATGACCCAATTTATTATTCAAATGTTCCACTATAGTTTTGATTTCTTCACTCGATAAACAGAATAATTGATCATTTCATTTGTTTACGTCACATCGGGCAGCGAATTCGAACTATATATGAGCACTTCCATATAGAAAGCCTAATATGCGGAAATCAAATCATTTTTTGAAATGAAGGTCATCACAACATATTGAACAACAATAAAATCTCAAATTTTCGAGATTTATTATTATAGTCTATTGTAAAATTTGTACCTCTTTTTCCATTTGCTATCATAGGACAAATTTATTACTAGTATAATGTAATCAAAGATAAGATGTAAGATTATATCAAAGATATGAACTAACGCTGATGAGAATTAATGTATTGAAATGAGAAAACAAAATATACTCAATTGCTATGTAAGTATTTCATTACAGTCAATGTTTATTGCAGATCTTCAATGACACAATGACAATCCCATATAATAAAAATCTTCTTAAAAGTAATCCGTCAAAGATTACAATAAACAATATATCTTGTATATACAATACCTAAACTTGAAAAATATATCGGAAATACCCAGTTTGGATTTAAAAGTGGGTCTGGTACCCGAGAAGCGCTTTCAACATCTTGGCGCAAAGTTGTTTAGACGTAAATCAGAGTGTATATGTCTGGTTCCTGTACTATAATGAAGCATTCGACAAAGTCCGACATCATCAATTAATAATGATTCTCAGGGAAAAGAACATTGATTCTCGGGACATCCGTATAATACCAAACCTCTGTTACAATAAGAAGGCAGTAGTACGAGTAGGCAATGCAGAAACAGATGAAATGAACATAGAACGGGGAGTACGACAGGGCTGCATACCGTCACCAGCTTTATTTACTATGTACTTGGAAGATATATCCAAGGGATCGCTGGAAAATGAAACAGCTGGAATCAAAACCGATGGAGTGCCAATCACCAACGTCCGATACGCTGACGATATCGGAGAGAGTACAACAGTATAATTATTTAGGGGCAAACATTAACGATACACAAGACTACACCAAGGAAATAAGAGCAAGAATAGAGAAAGCTCGAAGTGTATTCAGTAGAATGGAAAAACATTGTAGTAGTCGTCCTAGTCTGAATCTTGAGCTCAGGATGATTATATGCAATGTTTTATAATATTGCTGTACGTTATGGAAGCATGGACGATGAACAAACAATATATGAAAAAATTGAAAGCATTTGAAGTTTGGATGTATCGAAGAATATTGAGAATGTCCTGGGTAGATAGAGTTACTAATGGAGAAGTTCCTCGTAGAATGGGACATACCTACTTGGGACACGCTATGAAAGGCGAAACATACCATCTACTGCAGCTCACATCCAGGGAAAACGAAGTGTTGGAAAAAAAGAATGTCGTGGCTAAGAAATCTTAGGGAATGGTTTGGCTGCACATCAAACTGTGGTATTGGCTGCACTCTTTCGATCAGCGGCTTCAAAAATTAGAATTGCAATGATGATAGACAACCTTCGTAGCGGAGATAGCACGTGAGCAAGAAGAAGAATAACACAATGAATTAAACTCACATATTTAACCAAAAAATAACAAATTCTTCTTCCTCGAAAAAATACGAATTTTGATTCATATCTTCATGTATAAAATTATTCGATAAGTCACTACAAAGAAGACGGTTCAAAAATAATTTCTTTCAATATACATATATGAAGATGAATCATTTAGAAATTATTCATTTTCAATCTCTTATCATTTGATATTACTAGATATGAACCACAGTCGGTCTCTGTGGCTTGGTTTGGAAAACACCCGACTACGGTGCGGTAGAACTACGGTTCTAGCCCCGCGGAAGGCATGGGTGTTTGCGTTTGTCTATGATATAAGTAGTTTAAATAAGGGTATATACTGGGTTATTTACATTGATTACAAGCCAAATGGCCGTTCGGAACCGGCGTTAAACTGCAGGTCCACTGAATTACAAATAAAAAACGATATGAACCATCACTTTTATTCTATATCAAAAACCTATATAAAAATAGCTCAACTACTGAGTTAATTTGGAAGTTTTAATTGTTCGCGAAAGTTTTCGTCGTTTCAATCTCAAGAAAATATAAAAGAGAATATACACAAAAAAATACTGAGATATCCATCCTAAAAATCACAATTAATCAAAGAATAGCCCACTAATATAAGCATGTTCGAAGTGATTTCTCCATTGTTCTTGAAAGAATACTCGTAATGGTAGAGAGTATGAAAATCTATGGAAGTGACAGGACAGAGATTTCATCACAGCGAATTTTTTATATCTTCATTCAGTGTGGATTTGATTTCAATGTTCACTAATAATTTTTTTTCGAATGAATATTATGAAATAATATTTCATTACAAAGAGATATTCCAAAATTCAAAATGAAAATTCTTCTTCAATATTATCGAATGTTGTAAGATTAATTCAAAAGTAAATATTAATTTTGATTACAGATAAGTTTTTTCAATTAAGATCAAAATTTCATTAACGTTTTATATACTCTTTTTATCTTTCACTTCTCTGTTCTTGTTTGATCTGAAATGACGTTTACCTAAATACGAAGTATCATAAAATATTCACTATCTAAAACGACGAATAGTAAGCATCAATTTATTAGATTACTAGTAAAACAAATCTTGATAACCAATTAACTTTTTGTGTATTTCCACTCCAATTCGAATGTATTGATTTGTTTGCGATGAAGCAACTGATATTTATACCGTAAGTGTATTATCCAATCAAATATTAGTTTGGTACGATATATAAAAATATAACATGTTTAAATGTGGAGAAAGCAATTATTGAGCCAGCAAATAACATCTTCATCAAATAACAGCTACAGAACCAAATTAATGTAACCTTCTTCATTCTCTATTTATATACTACTTTTTATAAACACACAGCTATTTCTAAGAGTTCAATGATAATCGAACTGATGGAAAAAGACAAACCGAAATTTTAGACTTTTTTAAATTTGATTACTTGCAATTAGCGCATTGAAAATTTTTCGATAGAAAACTTTCGTTCATATCGAAACGAAATGAAAAGTAGTATATATTGAAGTGAGAACTCTTTTACGCTTTAAGTGAAATTGTACTATAAAGTACCTGATGTGCATTACTTTGATACAATTATATAAATAGAAAAAAATTAAAATAGAGACGGTTCATTTGAAAGACCCTATAACGCTTTTGGCTCACTGGTTCTGGTGGGTTCGATTCCACAGAGTTCTTGAATAGTACGGAATCTGCGTTAAATTATACGTCGTAAAATCGGAGCTAATATGTCTCTGACCTGCGCTCTCTGAACAATACTAATAATAATAAGAATCCGATGCTAAACATCAGAGACAATCCACTACATAACATGGGGACGTCAAATATTTGCACCTACGTTATACAAAAAAGGGCATAATTACATCTTCTACAGAAGAAAAAGAGCCTTATGAAACAATGTTCTGGAGTAAATCTTGGGAATTACCAGTTCAGGCTCTACTGGGTCACACTATCTTGATTGATCGAACATCTTCCCACAATAGGAATGACCTTATCCAGGTTGACGAAAGGCCATGGGAAACTACAAACTTTTACCGAGGTGGCTATTCCAAATTCGAACAATCTAGTTGAGGAGGATGGCGATAAAATTTATAAATTATTGGGAGTTTTGAGTGCAGAAATAGAGGCACGTGAACGTCGTCAAGACTGATCCAATCATCTTAGCATCCACATCTCTACGAGGAAATACAGAAATCAGTTCTTCTTGCCACAGTAGAGACTGACACGAAGTTTCAGGGACATAGCGAAAATCAACGCCATGTAGGTCAACGCCGTTAAGATCGAAGCCATGGGGACCACCGCCACGGGCCTAATAATTGGAAAAAGGTTCCCACAGAGTTTAATCCCTCTGATACATAATATCTAGGATAAGTGAAGGTTTCTTTGCGAGGGAGGGTGAACGCTATAAGTCTTCTAATCAAGATAAAAATTTAGAAAACAATGTTTTCGATACCAAAAATTGAATGACCGGTGAAAAAAGTATGGAATTCTAATACGTTAGTAGAATGTAATGATCAAATTTTGAAAGATATCACAATCATATAACACGACATCACTCCTTTTCTGCTAATGTACCTTCTTCGAATTTGCCATTAACTCCTTGGAAAATTTCAATTAGACTAAATTATCTGAATATAAAATTGTTAAGATGTAGACAAAGCCAATTCAGTTATCCACGAAAATTGAATAATTAACTGAATTTAAAATGAAATTGTAGCGTGCATTTGAAATTTTGCAGATAAGAAATTGGCTCGTTCAGCAATCAGTATTAACCCAACGCTAGTCGAATAAATCACAATTAACAATTGATCACTTTCTGCGTCGCCGTCTATTAAATTTCTCACTCGACAAGTAAGTTTCAGTGAAGGACTTCGAATATTCAAATTTTCTATTCTTAACTGTGTCAATCAGACTCTCCTAATTTGAGAAAAGTTGATTATGAGATTTGAATAATTAGATCGAACATAGAAATTGAACGAATGAATTGAATTACGAAATACGAAATGGAACTGACAAAGTTCGTTTTAACAATAGACAAGTGTCACATATAGCTACTGATATTTGTATATTTAATAGTGGTGGTGTTTACTAGATGTAAATCCATTATAATTGAATATAAACTAAAATGTAAACACTTGAACAAATAACTTGAATAAAATAACGATAGATCATTCGATCTATCGTTGGATGTAGTCCAATCTGGACGTCCAACTTTCGATGACTTTTTCCAACATTTGTGGCTGTATATCGTCAATATCACGGCGAATATTGTCTTCTAAATGCTCAAGCGTTTGTGACTTATCCGCATAGACCAATGACTTTACATATCACCACAGAAAGTAGTTCAGCGGTGTTAAATCACAAGATCTTGGAGGCCAATTCACAGGTCCAAAACGTGAAATTAGGCGGTCACCAAACGTGTCTTTCAATAAATCTGTATTATTCGTATATATATATATATATAATATTAATCTAGTATTATATAAATTTGTATTATTTGTATTAATTTTATATATTAAATCGAAAACTTCTTATCTGATTACATTTTTTAGGAATATTAGTAATAAGATGATTAATTTAACTGAGAAAACATTGAATATGATCGATTGTGGCACGAGCTGTGTGACATGTTGTGCCGTCTTGTTGAAAGCACAGCTCCTGTGCTTTCAACAATCATGGTTGTTCAATTCAGGAATGAAAAAGTTAGTATTCGTGGCTCAATAAGGATCACCATTGACTGTAACGTTCTGGCCGTCATCGTTTTTGAAGAAGTACGGACCAATGATTCCACCCGCCCATAAAGCGCACCAAACAGTCAGTTTTTCTGGATGTAACGGTGTTTTCTTTAACATTTATCCCATGAAGGATAATGGATAATCTAATATTCTCTAACAATGATCCCTAGAAGGACAATGGAGACATCGCAGTGTTCATGTTTCACATACCCAGTCCTGATATAATACCTATTCTTTTGAATAATTTGTCAAGAATTATCGAAAGAAAGTTATAGCGTACTTTTATAGCGAACATCTATAAGTAGTATTATCTACAAGTGCGATAATATAGCACGAGAACAACAGATTTCTGTGGTGAATTTCTGACATGTTTTGAGAAATGACAACGACCGATTCTACAACCGCAACCTAGATGGCACATTATTTCATCAACTTAGATTAAATAGTTTCAAAAAACTAGACTTGTAAAATGTAGTGTCTAATTGATAAGGACGTGTGACATACACTTGAGGATTATCTTCACTGTAAATGCGACATTTTTGTTTGTTGACGTAGCCATTCAACCAGAAGTGCGCTTCATCGCTAGACAAAATTCGCGCTATACGTATTCCACACAGAACCATTATTTTCGAAATAAAATTTCACTATTCGTAAGCGTTGTTCAGGCGTGAGTCTATTTATGATGAATTGCCAAACCAAACTGAGAATAAATCACTTCTCAGTTGTTAAATCGGTCGCCATCTTCCACAGTAATGCCTACTTAAAGTTCTATACCTCTAAAAAAACACCCTATACTAGGAACTTGTGAGTGCAGAGCAGGCTGAAAAAGATTGGGAACCTCCATTGTAACAGGTAGAGAAAACTGAAGAAAAGGCGACATATTACCGCATTTCATTGATAAAACTTGATCATCTCATAACGATTACAGAACCTTGAAGAAGTAACCCGTAAGCAAGTCGAATCATTTATATTTTTTTCAAATTCAATGGAGCTACAGTTTAATGCCGGTGCAGAACGGCCAATGGGCTTGTAATTAACGTTTATTAGCCAACAATTAGCATTAACTACTCAAATCATGACAAACACATACACTCATGCCTTCACCGGGGCTCGACCTAGAATCCTACCGAATCATTGTCGGGTGTTTTAACGACTTAGCTACGGAGACCGGCCATTGATCTATTACGACGACACGAAAACATTAAAGCATATCAGTAACAGCGTTGAAGAAATGACTCATTGACTTTTTGCAATTGAGATATCTGCTCTAATTGGGCATCATATAATTATTTACTTCATACTTCATGAATGAGTCTGCTAGAATAACTGTTTCAACCAGACTCAAACCGACCTTTCGTCACTCAATTTATATTCGTGCGAAATCATGTAACGAGTATATTTACTATTATGGGAATTTTAAAAGCGCATCCAACAAAGTCGAAATTTTGAAGTAAGTTCTGTTGAAGTTTTTCTACGCATCTATTCAGAGTATTTCGAGAGGAATTAAATAAAATTTCTTGCAATCAACTGAATAATGAATTTCTCTCCAACTTTCATTGTGCATTACAAAGTCATCCAAATTAATTATTTCCTTACTTCCACATGAATGGTATGCAAATCTGTTTCATGCCCAAGGACAATGCTCGGGTTCAATCATGGGTTTGAAATTAATGAATGCAATATCGGCTTTGTATATTATTGAACGTTATGCACTACGAAGTGCGGCAATGACAAAGAAGTCACCACCTTAACATCTCTTTGAAATTCTCCACCATTATCTTTCGGGGTTTCTACGTAAAGAGGGTTATTGAGACTTGTGGTTTATGAGATGCGGAAGCCCGAGAGGAATTCTGGGGATGTTTTTCAGGGTATCCCGTCTACACTATTGTTCTTTGAACTATTCTCTAACTTTGCTCGGCTTAGTCGATACTCTCGTCTTCTTAACGATAGGAATATATTGTTCAGACTAGTCATCGTGACGAACTATGCGAGATTTGTAGAACAGTGTAGCTTATACTCATATTCTATGTATGGCTGGGATATTATGTGTATTGTGTAATATATTAACTGAAATACCTTTGTTACCTATAATGTTAGAATTCCTTATTTGTTTTAGATAATTTAAAAAAATTTTAATTTACGATGATGTGACCAGAAGTCGCGTGTTGAACGGGAACGTCCCTTTTCGAGACCCGTTGTCTTCAAATATGACCAAAGGTACGCAACAATGTCCCGTTTTTCGGTTGTGAGTCCTTCATCTTCAATTATGACCAAAGGTACGCAACAATGTCCTGTTTTTTGGTTGTGAGTCCTGTTGCCTTCAAATATGACCAAAGGTACGCAAAAATGTCCCGTTTTTTGGTTTTGAGTCCTGTTATAATGATAATAATAATAATTTCTTCATTCTCAACAGGTATAATATCCAATCACCGAAAATAATAACATAATGTTGAATACTAACTAAATAATTGAAATGAACAAGATATAACAAAGAGCTCAATATAATCTAAAAAAATAGTAACTACATTATAGCATTCAATGAAATAATACAAAGAACTCAATCTAAATCAATTAATTTTAGTCAATTTTCTTTGTTCGCATAACTCCTAATAATAACTTGTATGGAGTCAAAGTGAATGTCAGAATTACTGGCAACTCTATTGAATGTAACTCCATAAACCAAATGAGGGATTGCATTAGCGAGTTTGTCCTCGGAGTCTCTAGGACGAATAATTCTGCGATGCAAGAATTTTTCCTAGGAACACGAAATTTCAAAGCAGACAAGAGAGGAGGACAATCAATACTATTGTGCAGTATTTGTACAAAAATTTGAGTGATAAAGTTTCTCTCCTGCTCTGCAGATTAAAGTAAATCGACTTAATAATTCGTGTTGATTGACTCCTCTCTGTTGTCTTCAAATATGACCAAAGGTACGCAAAAATGTCCCGTTTTTCGAAATGATGTGAAAATTTTGTCGGTCGGCCTCTCATCAATGCAAGGGTTACCTCAATACGTTCGCATGTATTGCTTGAGAAGACCCCATTACATTAAATAGAGATCTATGCGAAATTTAATTGTTTTGTTATTAATTTTTCCATTAGTTAAGTGAACTTGTGATATTTAATTTTTTATACAGTTGGACCTGTATCTCGTCAGGAGTTTTGCGGTGGAACTGAAACAGAATATCCTACAATGTTTGGTTACAGCAAAATAATTTGGCTCAAGTTAATGCTTGCATTTGAAAAAGTTATCAAAATCATTCAACCACTAAAAAACATCTTGTTTAAGCATTAACTAATGTCCCCAATCATCAAAAAATTTTCCAAGGTGCATACGAATTGTGGTTATTTCTACATTTTCAGTTCTCACCCAGTTCGTATTGGAAGTTGAGAGAACATTTTTGTTGACAATTGAAGCTAAAATAGAGTCCAGTCAACTCGAAGACAATTTTGCTCAGATAGAGATAAATTTCTTCCGTCTATTGTTAATAGTTTATAGGCGAAATTGAAAGTCATTGATGAAGAATATAAAGTAAAAAGTACGGATACCGAATTTTATGAAGCATGCTACGAATAAATAAAAACGTTGAAAAAGCACTGAATATATTGATTGAAAAGGAATATAGGTACTGATTGTAATAAAAGAACGAAAATATTTGGCGAGTTTTCATTAATTTGTAACCATATCACTAAGCAAGAAAAAACGGAATGTATTGATTGAAAAGTTACAACCGTAGATTGCTAGGAAGAATAATGAACCTATTAATAATAATAATGTATTTATTTAGCAGAATTGCTACATCATATTACAAAATATAGTAATAATCAGGTAATTAAAAATTAAAATAATGAAAAGTAAAATACTGTGAATTAAGTAAAGTACCAATATATGTAAATAACAAAATATATTAGTAGAAAAACAAAAATGTAATACTTAGCACCTAACTGATATTACATGATAAACATCCATCAAAGTACTAGCAGAAACAAAGCCGAATTGAATTAGAGTGACTTTAAACTGAATTGCATTTGGTTGAGATGAACGTTCTCAAAAGTCTTTTAAATAACTTTTAAACTTTCACAGTTTTTTATATGTGCAGGAAGTCCACTGAATTCAATTAAACCTTTATACAAAATAGATTTTAGCTTTTGTGTAGTGTTACATTTTCCAAGGATAAAGTCTGTTTTGAATCTCGTATTAAAATTATGTACATCTTTAAATAATCTATCACTAATGTAGGTTAGTAACATATTTCTTTTCACTTTAAAAATGAACACTTGTACATTAAACACAACTCTTTGGCTAACAGATAACATATTTAACACATTAAGCATAGATTTGACAGGTGTATATCTATTACATTTCAATATAGAGCTCATAGCCCTAATTTGTATTTTTTCTAATCGATTTATTCGATATTGACGACAATTAAACAATAAGGAACAACAGAATTGTAAATGAGGAAGTGCAATGGCTTTATACAGTGACACATTTGTACTCATAGACAAAGATTTTCCGATTCGTGATAAGAATCCTACTTTTTCCGAAAATTTACTCGTAATATAATCTGCGTGTGCGTGAAAGTTTAAAATCGAATCCAAAATTGTACCTAAGTATTTGATATGTTCATCGTGAACAATGGCTTGTCCTTTTACAGAAATATATATATTATCAACCTGCACATTTATCATTCGTGATTTCTTGGCGAATATACTAAATTTTTATTATTATTTTTATATTATGGACATTAGAATAAACCCAGTCGCATATTACACTTTTTAAAGCAATGTTGATAATTGAAGTGAATATAAAAAATGCTACGAATTTTATTCTTTCCAAAAATCCTCACCTATATCAAAATTAATTTTCCCGTCTTATAAATAATAATAATGATAATAATAATAATAAATTGTCTTCATTGCCAAATAGTGGTATAAAAAAGGTTGATCAGTGGTCACTCTTGATCAGTGATAAGTTTTGTAGTAATTTTTGGTTAGATCACATGATAATCACTTGAATATATTGACCATCTAATCAAAATATATTATCAGATATATAACTGCACGAGAAGAAAAATAAATTCTTCCGTGATACTAACCTAAGAAGGTTTATTTTTTGGATTTCACATCGTTGTTACTTTTTTCATTCATGCATTTATATAGTTGTTGAAATTTAATTAAAAACACTTTTAATTCATCAGTTTTCAGATACTACTGTTGTTGCCAATATTTCTTATGCACTTCCAATGAATAGAGTATTATGTTTATTGCATCAATTAACGAATACATTAGTTGAATATACACAATTACCTACATAATATGTTATGAAAAATTACATCATGTGTTATTTCATATTGACTTAAATTTATATGATATAATATTAGAACTGTGAAATTGAGATATAAAAAATAAAATTTTATCACTAATGGATGTTCCAATACTTCTTTCAAAACAAGAAATAAGTCCATATTGCTTTCTACCGATGATATTCTGTTTGTGATTTCGCATTGAAACTCGGCGTGTTCTCATTTATTTTGAAAATGAATGAATCCATTTCGTATCATGAAGAAAACGAACAGAAAAAACATAATGACAGAAACCCCTTCCTGGCAGTCGTGACAATCAATTAGGAAGGGGATTTTAAAAAGAATCAGTGTCATAAAATCAATCCATGCAACATATCAATGGCGCTTTAAAATTAGTTCTATTTGATACACCGAGATCAAAGTGTTATGGGAGGACTATAATTAACGAGCGTGCAGGGTGCCATGAGAGTAAACTGAATGGAGCAGGCTTAAGGAGACACGGTATACGAGCTATGCACACAGCACCCAATCATTAATTGAAGCCCATTAAAGTTATTGTTGAAGCTTGAAACCTTTAATGATCTTTCAGAAAAAGATCCCAATCATTAAACTACAAATGTCAATTGACATCTCTCACGGCACTTAGTAAGGCATCGTTAAATGTATTATATAAATCAGAAAAATATTTCAAAATTATACAGAGCTGTATATTACACTCGACATATTGATGGCTTAATCTGCACACCAGCCAACTAAAATTTAACAGGAGAGCTGAAACAGTTATTGTTTAGAATAGCCAGATTCCAAAGCTGCAATTATAATGAAATTTACTCGTAACCACAAAAAACTTTTGATTTTGGCTTTCCAATCAAATTGAATTTTGATGCTGACGAAGTTGAAAATACAAAAAAATGAAAAACCCGTTAATTAATTCCTAATAATTGAAAAATCTAACTTCATAGTTTTGGGTACAAGTAAAACCCTTAAAACCAATAAAAATGAGGGTATACATAACTATAAAGATTAATGCACAAAAAATTAGAAGAGTAGAAACAGTGAAATAGTTAGGCATTATGTTAGACGAAAAATTGAGTTTCAATGATCATGTTGATTTCATATCATCTAAAATTTCTAAAAAAATCAATTTTTGAAAAGAATAGGAAAAACCCTGTCGACATATGTGAAATTATTGTTGTTCAAATCGATAATAATGCCACATTTTGAATATTGCTCCACATTGTTATTTGGTTTGACTAAAGAAAAAATTCAAAAATTACAAAAGTTACAGAATAGAACCAACAGAGCCATTTCAAAGTGCAATTGGTATACCCCTGATAAAATTTGCTGAACTCTTTGGAACTGATGTCTGTAAAACAAAGAATACTCTTTGCTTCATATATATTCATATTTAAAATAAAAAATAAGTTGCCTTCATGTAATGTAATAAAAAATGTTACATATGTCAGTGATGTGCATGGGTATAATACTAGAAATACTGATAGTTTTTATATCCAAAGTTGTAAGCTCTCTAAATCCAAAAATAGCATATACTATGACGGATTTAAGGCTTTCAATAATTTACCAAATATATTGAAAACTAGTACTAGTATTAAAATTTTTAAGCGTGATCTTAGAAAGTATATTTTAAATAATGAGATAGGTATATAATTGAAAATTGACAGTTCAAAATATGTAGATTTTTGTATAGCTTCAGCTAAATAAATATCATTATTATTATTATTAATTACATTATCATAACAATTCCTGTAGTCCGACGGTGTTCTACTCATTAAACCTTGGAATTGCTAGTGTTCAATTTGCAGTTACTTTTCATCAATACTGACTGAGCTTGCAATTAATTTATTTGTGATATTTTTATCACTCAATCTCAGTTTGAAGTATACATCTTCTTCTTTGATAATTAGATGACGAATATCTGTCATCTAAAATAATGACCAATTTCTCGATAACATGTGATTATTTTTACAAATTTGAGAAATATAATGTAAATTATTTGATACCAGAATAATATACAGAAAATCATACTGGATACTCAAAAAGGACTTCATGAAACAGAGAGATAACAAAAGTTATCCCAAAAAATACCTAGAACTGAAAGCTTTCAAAGAGCTTAAAGAACTAATGAGAACTAATTCTTTTCGTTTTTGGTGAATTGAAATGTAGAACAGTATATACGTCAATTCCATTTTTTTCGTATTTTTTCGTATTTCATGGTAATTAAAAATATTTGACAGAAGTTTACTGTTTTCAATTTTCTGAAATACTCGAAAATAATCAAAGGGATATAGCGGCATCAACAAAGAAGTGTTCAATATACCAGTATAGAACTTGATTACTTTAAAAGTTGAATGAATGATTTTCTGTTGTTCTGTTTTATTATTAGATGGATATAGAAATATTTCAGAAAACTTTTTCATTTATCGAATTGATTTTCGCAAAATATCTTCAAAGTTGGGATCGCCGTTATGAGATTTTTTCATGCTTCAGCAGTTTATTGATAGAAACACTGTGATTGTCCTGTATTATAACCTTATCAAACATCTATGTTGAATACTAGATGTTGAACATCTAATAACTTGAACTACGCCGTTCTGATGAGAGCCAATTAGCTTGAAACATATGTAAACGGCTGTTACAAATAAACAAGCAACGTAAATCTCAGGTAAATACCGAAAATTCTTAACTCCATTTTCAACCTGACAAACCTTTCTCTTAATTTATATATATATATATATATATATATATATATATATATATATATATATATATATATATATATATATATATATATATATGAAATGGTATTATCCCTGTGTGAGTTCATTTTTATAATGAGGGTTAAATGAAACACAATTCTCACAACTCCAATTGGAGTTGTGAGAATTGTGTTTCATTTAACCCTCATTATATATATATATATATATATATATATATATATATATATATATATATATATATATATATATATATATATATATATATATATATATATATAAAGTCGAGAAAGAAATTATCTGAATATTGTAGGTTCTTTCCCTTCTAGGTTTTCTCTTTAGTGAGTGGCATTCAGCCGCCAACCATCGTTGCCTAAACGTGGATGTTAATTTCTGTAGAGATACATTGGTGAACAACGCACTGGTATCTGCGTAGCTCCGCGAACTGGCGGCCACCGACATCGGAAGCGTCAGGTGAAAATTTGCGGCAGTAGACCTGTTCAGAGTTGATAGGGAGACCAATCACGATAATGCAAGTTCGAGTGGTTCTGCTTTCAGTGATAAAACAGTTTTTACATTATCATAATTTCGGCTTCGTTTTCCAACAATGAAATAATGAACTTTGCCATTGAAATGTATATTAATATTGAATAAAAAACACTTGACTTAGTTCGACAAAGTTATAATTAATTGCTTGATAAATGTTTCAATTTCAAAAGCTTAACTAGAACTGTTAATCGAGATCGTAAAGTGAAGAAGTTGCAAGTTGCAAAGCGTTTCAGGATTTTAAATTGAATGAATCGGGTTAATATTCGTATTAATCAAATGAATGAATTTTCTTTCACACTGAAAGTATTTTTCAAAGTATAGTTTTCAAATCAGTTGCTACGACGACCTTTTTCTGCAACAATTTTCATCATTAGAGAAGCTGTTGTGTCTCGTCTACCAAAAATATGGCGACATCTCACAACTAATTCCTTTATTTACTGTTACTTTAGCTACCATCATATAGGGAGCTCCAATTAACACCGCTAACATCAGTGTAGCGTTAGTAAAAGTTAGTGGACATTTCAAATTTCGAATGAGGTGGTTACGTGGGTGCGTCCAGCGCATTGAAGGAGAACGTTGCAACGACTGTATACTACCAGAAAGCACACCACTATAGAAAAAATGTCGATGTATTGATAGAAGACGTTTGTGATGACCGCTGTTAACGCAAACCAGGATGATTATTCACACAATAACGACTTTTGTGACGTTACTCACCATATACGAGTAGATACTGCCTCTTTATGAATGTACCGCATTCCTAGGAAACTTAGCTGAACGATGTCGGATTGAATATGATATAAACAGTATTCTGAAAAGACGCTCTATTTTGGCTCTGAACTGCTAATGGGATTGTAATCGAAGTATATTTTGTATATTCGTATGTATAAACTGTATTGCCCAAAAAGCCTCGCAGTTTTGGTCCGCCTAGTTGAATGCAAGACCAAGACCAAGACTCACCTTGCAAGACTTACGCAAGAACAGGACTGAGCTGCAAGACTCTTGCGGTTGTGCAGTTCAATAAGACTCATAGTTGAACTTTTTCATATGACTTTGCAATCTATAATATTTTAATTTTAGTTTTTTTTCATTTGGTTACTTCATATCACTATTGCAATTGATTTTAATTCTATTTTCGTTGACTTCATCAACTACATTTCATTAACTTCTGTTGACTAAGTGTGACTTTGTAATAAATAATATTTTATTTTTAGTTTGTTCCATTTAGTTATTGTTTATTACTATTTCAATTTGTTTTAATTTAGTTTTCGTTGTATATATTCGCCTATACTCTTTTTGTGTTTTTTTCTTTAATTTGTTCTTATTTATCGTTATTTGTGTAGAATTTGTTATTTATTTCTTGCAATTGAATAATACTTATAATATTAAGTAAAAGAAGAAACTTACGTTGAAAACCTACACATTTTTTTATATAACAGCCGTTTACATATGTTTTTATAGCTTCTGGAACTACCCAGATAATCTTAACAATAAAATAATTATTCTAAGAATTATATCTAATGCAGGCAAACTAAAATTAAGTAAAAGAAGAAACTTACGTTGAAAACCTACACATTTTTTTTTTTTTTTTTATTATATAACAGCCGTTTACATATGTTTCAAGGTTATTGCCTATCGTCAGAACAGCGTAGTTCAAGTCTAACGATAGGCAATAACCTTGAAACATATGTAAACGGCTGTTATATAAAAAAAATGTGTAGGTTTTCAACGTAAGTTTCTTCTTTTACTTAATTTTAGTTTGCCTGCATTAAATATAATTCTTAGAATAATTATTTTATTGTTAAGATTATCTGGGTAGTTCAAGCTATAAAAGTCTCATAATAACCGGACGGTATTTCATTGTCGTCTGCAACGTTGTGTTGACTCTTCCCAAATGTTTTGGGTGTATAAAACGTGTACGAAACAGTGTTTCGTGTTTTATATATTAATTTTTTATATATCTCTTCAAGTTTCTGACGATAGGCAATAACCTTGAAACATATGTAAACGGCTGTTATATAAAAAAAAAATGTGTAGGTTTTCAACGTAAGTTTCTTCTTTTACTTAATTTTAGTTTGCCTGCATTAAATATAATTCTTAGAATACTTATAATATTATTAAAGAAGTAGTGTAAGCTATATATTGCTGTTTATGCTAGGATCTTTCTGAATTATTTATAATTATATTTTGAATGTATTGTTATCATATCATTGTTATTAATTTCAATTTATAAACAGTTGCTTGATAAGTATTTCGGACTGCTTCCCTATTTTCAAAAGTTAAACTGGCCATTGGTGAGTTCAAAAATGGAATTGAGAGACACACCCCGCAACGATTTTGAAGAAACAAAATAAATTTGTGTATTGATCAAGCTGACTAAGATTACTAACATGCCGAAGAATACAAAATGTTAACGTAGATAATTCTAGTATTAGAAACCAATCAGGAAGTCGAAACCTGTACTTAAATAGATCAAAAAATGGAACGAACATGTCCGAAAGATGGATGAACGGCTCTTAATTATCTCAGGTTGGTTGAAGTTACACTCTAGTTGTGCTATATAAGATTGTTTAGAAAGAAGAGTATAAAACAGATTACCTACCGTCACTCGAAATAAATATTATCGTAGAGTTAAGAGCTCATAAGTATTTCAAGTTCAGATAAAAACACTACAGAAAAAGAAAAGAATGGTCGATAATGTAAACATCTGTACGGAAATACACCTCGTGATGGTTGAGATGGAAATTTTATTCGATATAATAAACAAATATCATATAAAAGAGGAACAAATTTTCTATAATTATTTTTCTGGGCGATGATTTTCTATATTTATTAGACATAAATCTACAAATCATCACGTGTGATGTCAACATAGATATATTTTGTTAGGTACATATGTATTTCATAATATTAGCTGTGTGAAATTTAAGAACGGTGAGTTGTTTGCAACTATTGCGAGGTCAATCCATCCATAATGTGTTCCCTTAGTTTTTTGGTAAACTTTTTTATATCCTGTTGCTCTTTTATTTGAGTAGGTAATTTATTGTAGTAGGTAGTAGCCTGGTAGAAGGGGGAGTGTAATGCTTTGTTAGTTCTTATATTGCTTAGCTAATAGTTTAGATTGTATCTCGTATTATGATCATGTATTTCTACTCTTTTTTGAGCGAAATATTTACTTTCAGTAGTTTGTTATTTATTTGATGAATCATTTTCGAGTCTTCAATTTTTTTCATTTGTTAAATGTTCGGTAGGTTGACAATTTTATGTAGTTCTCTTGAAGAAGTGTTGTAAGGCAAGTTGTATAAAGCTTTTATGGCCCTGTTCTGCATGCGTTGAACTCTTTTTATATTCGAGACTGATGTATTTGACCATATACTTAACAAGTAAGTTAATGTGGAGTGTATATAGGAGAAGTATATTGATTTTTTGGCTATAAGATTTAAATATGGGCTTACTTTTCTGAGTGCTCCTATCAGTGGTATTAATTTTTTAGTGTTATCTATGTGTTTTGTCCATTCTAGTTTTGTATCTATCGTTAGATCCAGGTAGTTGTATTCATTCGATTCGTGGATATTGGCTCCATTTATTTTTATGTTGAGTGTTGTCCTTTTCATATTTGTTTGATGAAATAGTAAAGCTACTGTTTCATCCAGATTTATAATTAATTTATTGTTTTGTAGCCAACTTTGAGCAATTATTCACAAAATGTGCGGAAGAATTTGAACAATGTTAACCGTCTCAGTATTACTTCGTGATAACTGATCAAAATTACATATATTTTCATTTGGCTGATATAAAGGCACTCAGATATTGTGATCCAGGAGAAAATTTTATGAATGAAATTGTATAAACCACAAATTCTAAAATTAAATACGAAAATTTATGAAGAGAAGTCTGTATGCTTATGAAACAACGATAGAACTAAGTATGTGTTCACAGAAGTATGCGTCAATCTGGATCAAAATCATAGATTACTAGGAGTAACAATTATTTGTAAATATAGTTTTCTCATTGAAAATTGTAAACTTGGAAATTAAAGCATAAGATAGTGAATTATTAAGATTGAAGGAAGAATACATCGAAAAAAATGGTACTTTCTGAAAAAAATATAAGCTCAAATAAAGCTCAAGCATACTTGAAATTCTAAATGAATGAAACTGTTTTGAATGAAATGGAAAATGAGGATCAACAATTATCTTTTTCTTCTGCAGCAAATATTGAATAAAACAGTTTTTTCGATAATTTGGCACTATAACTTAAAATAAAGTAGTTTTGAACAGAAACTTCAATAGGGAAATGAGACCTCAGTTTCTTTGTGTAAAACAGTTTTGTAAAACAGCACCTAAATTTGCAGGAATATTATTCACAATTGTAGCGTTAAATGAGAATTTTGACTATAATGAATGACTTGATTAGATATATTATGACTACCCCAATTTTTTTCGAATATATAACAGGATTCATATATGAATCCAAGTTGTTTGTATTTTGCTATTTCGATATGATCCACAAAATCCTAATTAACTTGTGAAGCAGGAAATGAAGTAGTTGAGAAAACGGACTGGAATAGTAAGGACCTCATTTTTTTTATTCATAATGAAATTTAGAATGCATAGTGTGCAGGAGTTACATTTTAATTAACGGTCTAACGTTCCGAAACTGAAACTATTTCTCGTCCATGACATTAAAAAGCAAACAAAAAATTCGGGA
Organism: Henosepilachna vigintioctopunctata; assembly: GCA_030704895.1. NCBI lineage: Eukaryota > Metazoa > Arthropoda > Insecta > Coleoptera > Coccinellidae > Henosepilachna > Henosepilachna vigintioctopunctata. Next base: position 558,391 of record JARQZJ010000141.1, on the reverse strand, counting down.
TTTGTATTATTTTACTGATAAACTTATCGTTATCCATAGATTAAATAAGAAATAAAACAAGAAAACAATTACAAATAAATTTCTCTTGTCTTGAAATGAATACCTTATACTTATGAAGTTGTTTAAAACTTGTGGTAAATTTCAAAACTGTCATGTAACATGCCATTTTAACTGGAATATTTAATGCATTATGAATTCAAGTGAGAAATAATTTTTCGAAATAAAACAACCGAATAATTGAAGATGCCACATGTCAGACATAGAATCATGCATAATCTCCCAAAACATGCAGGTTGTTTAAACAAATATTATTTAAAAGCTGTTATCTATCGGACATGGCATTTCTATTTATTCCAAAACATTGAATTCACCATTTGAGATTGTAGATACTAATAATATAGCAAAGCGATATCAAGCATTTAGAGGTACGCATAAAATTTATTATGATGAAAAATTCATCATTAGTAATCCATAAAATTATATATATATATATATATATATATATATATATATATATATATATATATATATATATATATATATATATATATATATATATATATATATATATATATATATATATATATATATATATATATATATATATATATATATATATATATATATATATATATATATATATATATATAATATATACATAATTAGTCTGTACTGAGACTCAATCGAAATATTCCAAATACAACTCCCACAAAGCAATCTACATACAGATTGTCAACGAAAACACAACGCATCACTTTCAAGAGTGAATATTTAGTAGGTTTCGAAGAACATCGAACTTGTTGGAAATACCATAGGTCGCTGTTTTAACCTATTATGGGAATATTCAGTGGCATGCATTCAAACAATCAGGCTTCGATGCTCTTCGAAAACGCTCAAAGGCTATTTCAAAATAAGTGATACATTTAGTGTACTATTAACGTGAGCTCCCTCTACCGAAGAAACAAGATAAACTCTATCTAAAAAAGATATGGTTTAATATTTGGTCGGCTCCGCAATCGTTCTGTATAATATAATAAAGCATTTTCACAGCAGAGTATGAGTCTTCTTCAATACATTCTTATCAATTTTTACGAATTGAATAACAATATTTTAAATAGCTAGACTCTTCTAAAAATAGTTGTATTTGAGACTGGTTAATGGATTGAATACTAAAACATATATCTAGTATATTGAGAACTCTGTAAAATTTAACTGAATGTGTTTAAATACACAATACATCCAAAAATTGTCCACCAATTGTAGTGATGAAGTGATATTATTAATATAAAGAAATATAAAATACTTTGTGGTAAAAATTGAAGTAGATGCTAACTGGAATAGTGTTCAAAAGTTTTCATTATACCATTCCTCAATCACATGAAAAAAGTAAACACAATGTTTTAATAATTAACGAATAGAGGTCTCCGAAAGTGTTACTAAAACTCTGCATACGTGGGGAAAATAGTAAACTGCAACGCCTTCCCTGACCCTAACTGAAATTTCTTCTCGGTTGCCAGCGAGAACAACGAGGATTGGTCGGACTAATGTTAATTTTATGTTAATCAATTTCCATGGTAAGATTGGGTAGCAGGGAAGTGGAATTAAGTGTAATCTCTTTCTTATATTAAGGGCTCGGGACCGAGGAGATGATTCCGTAGAATAGTTCTGTGGAATAGAGTCTGAATATTTATACATAGTTCTTCCCGAAATTGGTCGGTATCTTTACAATGCCTTGGGGAGAATTAAATTAACTTTATCGAAATAACAAAGTGCGCAAATAGTTCCATGGTTATATTCTATGCAACCAAGTATTTTTAGAATGTGCCAATAGTAGGAATGTTCTTCGGAATCTAGTTATAATTGTGTAATTTAGAAGCATAATTTAAGCTCATCAATTTATCAACAACTTTATTGCTATGGATGGAAGGTTCATATCGGGTAAATGTCATATTCGGACAAGTGCTGGGTTCGATTCCCGAATAGGTAATGACATCTTCATATGTATATGGTGAGTTTGAGTAATAAGAAAAATGTAGATAAGCCTTATGAAAATTGACACAGTTTCTAAACTAATTGAACAACAAATCGTTTTCAATTTTTGAAAAATAATCTATTCAAATCACTGCTTCAATTATTGTAGAAATTATAGTTTTCCTTTATATTTAGTTAGAAAGAATGAGGTTAGGCACCTCATCACAAGCATTTGATTGTGATGATTTGATTTGAACCCAATTGAATGCCTTCCATTAATTTGTACACAAGTTGCCACTTTTCAGGAAAATATGAGAAAGAAGGTAGTCTATTTGACAGGTGAAGAAAATTGCTATGATTAGTGTATAGTTGAATAAACAATATCAATAACGTATACACAAGGACAATGACCAAAGCAAATGAAGATAAACTCAGATGCTTCGAGCGAAAAATCCTGAGAAAGATATTTGGACCCCACCATGATCCGACGACCAACCGATATCGCATTGATACTAACACAGAGGTCCAGGCATTGTGCAATAGATCACATCCCAGCGATTAAGGTCGACAGGACACGTGGACACAAAGGATGAATGACGAAAGACTGGTGAAACAGGCATGGGAAGAGACCCCGACAGGCAAAAGACCACTCGGACGCCCCAGAATGCGTTGGAGGGACAACATAAGATCAGACCTCCGAGAAATGAACATGCCTTTCGATTACAGGTTGATGGAAGACAGGGTCTTCTGGAAAAAGGTTGTACAGTCAGCCAAGACCCACCCAGGGTTCTAGAGCTATACGATGATGATGATACACAAGGATACAAAGTATCAGCACGAATAAAAATGTTTCTATGCCTCGATTTATTCAGTTTTTTCATCCAGTCACAAAATTCTCAATAGATTTTCAATTCAATATGAGGAATATCAGTATAAATGAAAGAAATCATTGTTTCTGATTGGTAAATAATTCTCATTGAAAAATCAGTGGTATATAATAGTTAGGCTGACTGTGATACAATCTGTATAGATGTAGGAAGAGTAGGACATGGATAATCAGTTATATCAATTGATTTTTTAAAAACAGTTGTTGAAACATTGTTGAAATGTATCATATATATCAATATAAAAAAAATTTCCACAGAAATTAATTGATACACATTATAAATAAATCAGCTATCAAACCGTTATCACGAATATCAATGGTGATCATGAGTTTTATGACACTTTGGATTATTGGTCTGTTTTGAAGATATATGTCCATTGAATTGGAAAAGTTTTATGGAATTCAGGCAAGCACCTTCGTCTTGCTTTGGTCGATTTTATCACGTCCTCTATTCTACAGATCTGTCCAATTTCCTCACTTCTTTTACGGTCGCAGAGTTAAACTAGAGCCTGTTTATAGATCTTATTATTCGTCTCTATGTTGTTCCCAGTCGTCTTGTGGTGTAAAATGTATCAACTGGTAAAACGATTTCATCATTGTAGCATTATGAAAATGTATAAAGTTTATTCAATACATGGAAACATTCTCACATGATTTTTCAAATTAATTGTTTATAATGAAATTGCGAGATAATAATATTCAAAATATTCGATGTGCTTAGTTGAAAGCTTGGATCAAAATGACGTGATTCTGTCTTCCAATAATTGAAAATTCGGATAATTGGGATACTGCACTATTTTTGCATTGCATTTGCTATTGCACTATTTTTAAATAGCAGAATAGCTATTTGTTTTTCGTAATAGGTTTTGTATTTGTTCTATGAGTTGATAGGCTTGATACCCTACAAAGAACTCGGAGAAATTATTTGCGAATTTTGTCTTATTTATTGGGAATATTCGAAATGTTATCAGAAAAATTGAAGAGATCAGGAAATAGTTTGTTATGTATTCGAGTTGGTTATTCAGTAGGCACGAGAATATATGTTTGTTGATTTGTGTGATTCTAGGAAAGTGAGATAAAATATAGAAAAGTATTAGATATATGTATTCCCTCATTCAATAACTGAAAATTGATGTATTGAATGTGCAATTTTCTGTTATCGAATTGTCTATGTTCAATACGTTCATATACACTAAAACGTTGTTAATGAAAAACTAGGATCATATTATGCGAACCATTTTCATTAAGTTCGAAATGTTGAATGTAAAAACGGCGATATATTAATCACCTGAAAACTCCTAACGCCAAAATATGAATTATCTATACTAACTACTATACAATAATATTAGGTAATGATTTTTATTTATATACGAATTGATCATACCGAAAGTCATCTTCTTAATCTGCTTATAAACTAATGTCTGTTAACCAAGGTATACAATTTATTACATATATATTCACGGTTACAATGAAAAATAAGCTGCTATGTAATGAAAAAAAAAAAGGATAAGTCAGTTATGTGCATGGATATAATACTATCAATACTGAACGTTTTTATATCTAAATAACTAGACTATCTAAAACTACTATATACTATAGCGGATTTCATGCTTTCAACAATTCATAGAGTCTCTTGAAATCTAGTATAAGTGTAAGGATATCTTAAGCGTAATTCCAAGAAGTATATTTCAGATAATGAGATAGGTATGTAATCCAAAATGTTTGACTTCACAAAAGGCTGAAGTGTTTTTGTAGCTTTTGTCAAATAAATAGTATTATATCCTCCAAAAAAATATTCTTAGTATCTTATTGTATGTATGAAGCTCTGTGGTTTACACATTATTTCAATCACATCTTATTTAAATAATTCAACACAGTTTGTACAATTTGAGGGTCATAAGTCATATGTATATACAGCCATTTCGGGAGTACCACAAGGCTCTAATTTAGGCCCACTGTTGTTTCTTCTTTTTGTAAACGATATAATAGACTGTCTAGCAGTTCATAGTCTCACATATGCTGATGATTCAGAAATATATCGCAAAATCGAAACATATGAGGACTGCATAAGCTTACAGGATAGCCTCAACGCCATTTCTCATTTGTGTTACCATAATGAACTCAATATTAATGAAACTAAATGTAACATTGTCACATTCTCTAAAAAAAACGGCCAATACAATTTGACTACACAATTAACGAAACCACTTTAACCAGGGTCTCCGAAATTCAAGACCTCGGTATAGTATTTGATCAGAAATTCACCTATGTACTTTATATAAATGAAACAATTTCAACAGCATTCAAATCTTATGGATTTATTGTGCGTAATGCTGGACACTTTCCGAATACAAAAACACTTATACAATTATTAAATGCGCTTGTAAAGAGTAAATTAGATTTCGGATCTAATGTATGATTATTATGATGATTATTATTAATGTATGATTATTTAATGTTTGATTTTTGGATCGGATGTATGATATGGAGTCCCATTTACAATTCTCATAAAAATCATTCACAGTCAATACAACGACAATTTCTCAAATATCTAATTTGGAGGGAAGATCACGTTTTTCCGGCCAAACTGATCCGGCCAACTGATAAAGTTGGAAGGGACTTGTTGTCTCTGAAATTTCTGTATAACCTCTTACATGGTTATATAGATTGTCCTACTCTTATTGGCTCTATTGATTTTCATGTTAACAATGATTTTCCTAGACAATGTTCACGTTCAAGTCAATTTTTTTCATTGGGTACTCCGATAACTAATTCCCTCGTACAATTACCCATTAGATATATGTGCTCGCTATTCGAGGATGTGTCTGACAAATGCGTTATCAACTGTGACTCATTTGCTTTGATTAGTCGGGTTTACTTGGACTCTTTTCATGTATAATAAATTCTGAAAAAGCCATAATCTCATTGTCTATTATTTATTATAATTACTTTTTTCTATTGATAATCATTTTTAAATGATTGTATCATATCATTAGATGTTAATACTGTATATATATTTTTGAATATTTCCTCTAACTGGGTGTTTTTACCTGTAGGAAAATAAAGACTTATTATTATTGTTATTATTATTATTGCTAATAGTTGCCTACTTAGGGGTATATATTGATTGTGTTCTACAAATGTAGTGCTTGACCACATAGCTAACGAGGTAAGGTAAGTTCATCGAAACATATATGACGTTTATACGTCATGAGTTATATTGTTATTATGAGTCTAATCGCTATTTAAGCAGTGTTTGAACAGTTATTTTTGGTGGATTGAAATGAATTACAGCCGCAACAAGACTGTGAAAAAAATGTATGAAATACGAATTGAAAACCTGATTAAGAAGAAATAGCACCATATTGACAGATTATATAAATATGTAATGTGAGAAATATTTTCGATCTTCGTTCATAATAGTTTTGGTCATAGTTGTTTACCAGTGTTTTACGAGTTATTTGTGGTGAATTTAATTTGACAAATTACACTAGCAACGAGATTGGGGATAAAAACTCAGATCAAATGAGAATTACATAACTCATTGAAAAGAAATGAGACCTTATCAACAGATTATGTGGAATAAACTACATAATGTAATGTGACTCATCAGAAAAAAATATTTTTATGTTCGTTCATAATAATCCATCATGCCTTGTCAATAATGCAATCCAAATAAAATTTTCATATTTTCGAAGCAAACTTAACTCAATCTCTCATCCGCCGAACCAATAGGACGGTGCAGAAGCACTTCATAGAAGCTGAAGTTTCCGTCGTTCATTTTTTATTCGGAGAATTCAGGAAAAGGATTCACGTTCTGTAATTCATCCGACTGAAGTTTGGATTACTTCTCGAGCTTTTTATGAAATCCTGGGAGAATTGAAGTATTGGAAATACTGAATTAATCAAATTGGCAAAGAAAACGTTTTATAGGACGGGAGAAAACATTCCGAAATTCATTCCCAATCTTAATGACTAAATGAAAGATACACCTTTTGAATGTGATGCAAATCAGATTTCACATTTCATGAACATCTTTAAAAAGATGAAAGTATGAAAGATAAAATATATTACAAGCAAATGCATCAAAATATTATTGACAATTCTAAAAGTGCGAATTGTTGTTACTTGAAACTTTTTTTATTGAGCTGAAGAGTTTGAGAAAGGGGCTCACTTTATTCAATGGGCCAAATTTCATACTATTTTTATTCAGACCAATCATCCTCTTTAAGCATGTCTAAGCACACTCTGTAAGATTTCAACAATTGAAAGTGTTTCCAGCATTCATTCATTTATCTACCAATTCCTCCGACATCTAAGGCATGAAAGCCTGCATAAAGGTTGGTCCTCAAACAAACATCTAAACAAAAAACAAATGAAATAATAAAAAGAAACAAAAAATCATAATAATCATAATCTTTTACACAAAGTATCAATTATTTTACTATATAAATGTATAACCCCTCCAAACTCATCCAAGTAAACAAAATTCAATGAAAAATATGAAACAAAATATATACCTAATGGTTGAATTCGATTTGAATTATAACATGACCGAATCCTTTCTCCCTCTTCTTTCCTAACTGTATTGAAAATTTTGACGATAACAAAAATGTATTTTGTAGTTAACTAATAAGGAGTTATTCATATTATACTACTTGGTATTTGTTTCCAGTTTTCATTAATGTTTTACGTTCATATCTAAACTTTTCAAATTATTTGGCAATTCGATATAAAACTTCCTAGAATAATAATTCCTTCGATCAACACTACGACAACAATCTCATACTTTAAAATCTATTTTTCTCTAAGTTCAACATACTGATGTAGTACAGATTTTGAGGCAGAAATTTGTCTTGGGTGATTTTTTAGTAGAGGTATAGAACTTCAAGTTGGCATTACTGTTGAAGATGGCGACCGATTTAACAGCTGAGAAGTGATTTATTTTCAGTTTGGTTTGGCAATTCATCATGAATAGACTCACGCCTTAACAACGCTTGCAAATGGGCCCAAAACAAGATTTCCGTTGTTCCTGATTTTCATAAGCGAATTTTGTTTAGCGATGAAGCGCACTTCTGGTTGAATGGCTACGTCAACAAACAAAACTGCCGCATTTGGAGTGAAGATAATCCTCAAGTGTATGTCAAAACACCGTTACATCCAGAAAAACTGACTATTTGGTGCGCTTTATGGGCTGGTGGAATCATTGGTCCGTACTTCTTCAAAAACAATGATGGCCATAACGTTACAGTCAATGATGATCGGTATAGAGCCATGATTACTAACTTTTTCATTTTTGAATTGAACAACCATGATGTCCAGGAGCTGTGGTTTCAACAAGACGGCGCAACATGTCACACAGCTCGTGCCACAATCGATTTATTGAAAGACACGTTTGGTGACCGCCCAATTTCACGTTTTGGACCTGTGAATTGGCCTCCAAGATCTTGTGATTTAACACCGCTAGACTACTTTCTGTGGGGCTATGTAAAGTCATTGGTCTATGCGGATAAGCCACAAACGCTTAACCATTTGGAAGACAATATTCGCCGTGTTATTGCCGATATACGGCCACAAATGTTGGAAAAAGTCATCTAAAATTGGACGTCCAGATTGGACTACATCCGAGCCAGCCGTGGCGGTCATATGCCAGAAATCATATTCAAAATGTAATGCCACAAGATTATCTTTCTAATAAAAAAAATTCTTGTCAATCGAATGATCCATCGTTGTTTTATTGCAATTTAAAGTTCTATACCTCTAAAAACCACCCTTTATTTACTGGCCTATTGAGATCCATTTGTTTTGCAGACTCTCTTGTGGATGTAACGCTGCATCATAATGAAAAAATAATTCTATATGATAAGTTTATTTCTACTGTATTCATTTTAAAAATTACCTCCATTCATTTTTCGACGAAAACAGCTTGTTGTAGCTAATTCTGTTATCAATCTTCATTTTATAGAAATTATTTTAATACTATAATAATCAGAATCAATCAAGTCTATTTATACAGTTCTGAGTTAGAAGAAATAAATCAGAGGTATTAACTATCAATAGAGGACAAGTGAGAATAAGATGAAATAAACATAACATTGTTTCTATGAATTTCTACTAATTTTATATGTCGCCACAGGTATAAGGATGTTAAGATAAGAATTCGCAATTGCCCTCAATATACCAGTAATGGGCGCAAATTCATTAACAACTATTACTAGCATCTTCGTAGCAAGTTCTTTATTAGATTCGCCGCAGCGAAGCGTGTTTTAATTATTTTATTCAATTCCAAGCAAACAGCAACATTCAAACCCAAACTGCGGTAGGAACGTTAGGAGATAAAAGCCCCAAACGGTTGTTGAAATAAGTTCGGGGGCACAGAAAGAGGCGGTTGCCTTTTATATTATTAAAAAGTTCAACAATGGATTCAATTTACAAACTTCTATTCCCTCTCTCTTCTCTGATCTAATAAAAAGACGGAGAATGTTTCTTGATTGTTGGCACATTGCGCTCGAACTTTAACGATACGCAAATAGCCGAATGTTGTTGGAACAATGGGATTTTTTCAAGATAGCCAAAAGGATAATATCGAGCACAGCACTTCAAGAACTTTGTATAAATTCACAGTTAATTCAACAAAAAAATGAATTTTCGTTAGTAAATCATGAATAAAACACTAAGTTTTGAGTATGAACATATCTGTGATGAATTTTTCGAGATCAGCAAGTAATGTGCTTGAAACAGATCACCAAAGCGATAATAAACGATAAGATGATGTAATCTGAAAAATACGGTGATAAAATTTTTCCACTTAGTGGTACAATTCTTCAAAAACGATTAAGAATGTCAAGCATTTCACTGCTGGGAACATGATATGAATAAACCAGAGTTTCATCTGAATTATATTTGCTGATATTTGTGACGTATTTTTCGGCATTTGTTGTAACTTATGATCTTGAACAGAATGATCTTTCAGTCTTTACAGTCTCTAATATTATCTGCATTGATGAACGGTATTCCGTGGATAGCACTGATTACTGATTAATCTGAAGGAAGTGCCAGTCACGCTCAATCAGACTAAAAAGTCTGTTATTGCATCGATATGTAGTCAGTAAGCCACTGCACAAGCTGGGTCCGGCATAAGCCACATCAACAACCATATTGGTATTTTGTTACCAAATAATTAGAGAACTTAATCGAACAATTCAAGACCCATCTCATCATCAGATTCTTAAGGTTCTCCTTCCTTTTCTTCCCTTCAACTGAAGCTGCTGCGCGACTGGCCTCTGTCAACAACAGATCCTGCTCTTGTAGAATCTGTTTAGACCACTTATCTCTTGTTAGGCCACTGCCAACAACAGATCCTACTCTGTAGGATACGTTTTTTATGTTTACTTGTTCTAGGACTTTTGCGAATAATCCTGACCAATAAAGACCAATCTTCAAATTTGAAGCTTCAAGGAAAGTCAGGATTTTTCTACAGCAATATGTCAAAAAAATTTGACACGAGAATCTACATATAAACTTCTTCCTAACACTCATATTATCATTAATCGATTGGGCTGATACTTGATGAAAATCTAAATACATAATTTAAATGAAACTGAATAGTTTTCTGTTTTGATTTTCATTATAACCAATTCAAAACATGAACAGTTGATCATTAACATTTGATGTAGCCACTGTGTTGGCGAAAAAATATGTTTATCATCAATATCTGATGAAGCCATCGTGTTGGTGAAACAATATTGTCATGTTTTAAAATAATTATAGTGAAAACCAGAAAACTACTTAGTTTTATTTAAACTACTCATTTTGAAATAAATGAATAATGCTAACAAATAACCTACAAGATTTGGAAATTTCAAATCAAGCAAGCACTTTTCCACTATTTCATAATAAATCGTATAGGAAATTTGCGTCGAATACGATTTGCTCTCACCAATCCAGTTCAAACAACGATGGAATATAATTCTTATGGTTGAGATTTATTATTATTTGCCTTACTTTGGGAAAAAGTCAGAAATGCGTCAACATACAATGAAAGAGCGAGGAAATGTATGATATATTTTTTATTGAATATTCAAATCGACATATAGCGGGAATATATCAAATCCGAAATGTCCAGAGATTTTCCTGCAAAACGAAGATACACTGGGTACGAAAATTCCAATACCCTGTTGTAATCAACAAAAATTCACCAAGGGCTCAGAATGCTTATGCAAGACATGCTGTACAGTAACTCTTCAGCAAGTATACAAAGTATTGTAGGTAAGTATGTGGTATGAAATTGAGCATTTTGTACTTTTAATTGCCGCTTCAGCTTACTACGCTAAAATAAAATGAGATACTAGCGTTGCGCATTACATGCAGATGGAACACTGTAACTCCAAAAGCTACTGTATTATATTCCCCTGGTCATATTGCATTTAGCAACATTTCTTTTCATTGGATTCTATAATATTAAAATCGAAAGACTTCTACTATAATGCTGTAACATTGAATTACTTAATACCTCATTATTTACCAGAAGTACGGGTATAAATGAGATTTCATAAAAAATTATATACCTTTTAGGTAGGCAATAAAAATTGATGAATCAATCAATTTTCATCAAATTTTATATTACAAATTAAACTTCTGAGATCAACTGATTCTAGAAGTTTGATTAGTAATATAAAGAATGAGTATTTTTGAAGATTTCATATTTTTACGATGACGTTGGTACTTCATTATCTGAATGGAAATTCATCAAAATTTGGGTTCCTAAGTTCGAAACGTTTTCAATTCATTTCATACATACCTAGCAAGCGTTAATTTTCATGAAGCCATTTATCGTTATCTTGAAAATGTATACAGTTCTTACGAAAGGGATACATTTACAGAAATGTGTAAATTAAATAACTTTTGAAATTTTATTTCGTATAACTAAGCAGATATAAAAATTGTAGAGATTATATATAATATATCGCAGATATAATCCTAATGATTAATGATTGGTATATATTGATTTATGATGGATACCTTTCAAAGAATAACGCATGTATTGAAGTATTAAAATCGAAGTATATAATTAAAGATACATTTAAGGAGAGTACACTTCAAAGAAACGTGGGATACCTCAATTTAGGAAATATATTCTTTTTACAAATTACGGCAGTTTGTCAAAGATGTAACAAGCAATATTTATAAGAAGCAGGTGTGGAAAGATAAATATCCGCATGCGTTAGGCGAAGATCGTTTACAATCGGTTCTTGTTGAATGTTCGGGTTGAAATTGTGGGTGAATATCTGATTGGATCGGTATACGGGTATTACGTTTCGTATCTATCATTACCAAACATAATGAGGAAGTGTATCGCAATTTCTTGCAAACCGTAGGATGTACCAAACGTGACAAGGATTACAATGTTGTATATACACCAAGGTGAACCAACACATTTTATTGGTAGGTTGCACTTGTGGCCTGCTCGATGTCCTGACCTAAGTCTTGTCGCAGATGATAAAATTTGTAACTGTTGCAAAATTTGTTTGTCGTGTATCCTCGAAAAGATATTTTTTCAAGAATCATCTAACACCCTAATCTCCTGTATAAAGATGTATTAATCACATGGTTATATCAAATTACAATCACTTTGATTTTAATTCAGTATTAAAGTAACATCAATGTCTTATTGTATTGGGGTTAAATATTTCAATTTACACCGTTGAAATGAAACTGATGTTTCAGTTTGAAATTGAATCATCATCTCTAACAATTCCCGAACACTTATTTCATTTTATGACCTTAAGAATTCATGAGGGAGATACCGTATACATTTTCTTGAAATTGTCTTTCCACGATTAAAGCGGAGAAGAAGTAGTAAATTAATACGACCATTCTGCCAGTTTAATGGTTTTTATAACAAAGTTATAAGAAAAAGAATTCTCGATGGAACGAGTAGAAGAGATACTTGAAAACAAAGTGTCGAAAGATTGATTTTATAAAATCTTTAGCTATAATTGATTATGAATCCGAAAGAAACCATATTGTATTGTATCTATAATATGAAACTGAATCGCAAAATGTGTTGGTAAGCGCATAACTCAAAAACACCTGGACCAATTTTGCCAATTATTTTTTTTAAATGTTCGTTGAAGTCCAAGGATAGTTTTTACGGCGAGAAAAATTCGAATAACTGCCAGGAAAACCCTAAAAACAGGTCATTTCTTTTTCACTCAAACGTTTTCTAACTGAAATGTAGAATCAACCGCTAGACCGATTTCACTTCTTTTTTTGTTGTGTTTGTTATTGTCAGGAAAAAAAATTTAAAATTGCGTGAAAAATAAAATATTGAAAAAATACTTAATTGATTGAATAAGTAAGAAATAATTATCAATTATCAAAAAGAAGATGTAAAAACTGAATATCTTATCACACATCACGGTTAGTTCAGAGCTATCACGACTAATATTAACACTTCAATTTAATATAAAATTTTGGTACGTTTGAATAGATTAACATACATGTTACTAATATAGCACTTGGTAAATTTGATTATAAAGAAGAATACTTAGTTTTCTTTAATTTACAGTTGAAATTTTTTTTAAAAAATGCTAGCTATTAGATGTACAAACTCAGTTCGCAGAACTCGCAATGCAGCAAGTCAAAGATATAAAAGAGTGAGTCAAACTGACGCACAACGCGAAGCTCGGAATGAAGTTGAACAGAATCGATGGAATCGAAATTGACAATATGAAAAGGTTACGTTTAACTGCTATCGACCTGTATTCAAATGTTGAAATAGATTACAATTCACAGCAAATCGTTGCTATTGGACCAATGAACGTTGTGTGTCAATATTGCAAGGCAAAGTTTAATTGTTATTGATAAAAAAATACTACCAATTAAGCGACAAAATATTGCGCGAAGAGTTATTTTAATCGGTACAGCCACCAGAGCCACTATATTCGTTTTCCGGGAATGGACTAAATTCTGAAGATTTTTTGACTTATATGCAGCAAATATCTCATATAATTAATGATGAGATATATGGGACAAGTACTTGCTACGAAATTAAGAACATGACGTTCAACTATAGAACCGACATTTATCACTTTGATCGAGTATATCAAACGTTTTAATACAGGAATTTTTTGATAATTCGACTGATTCGAAATAACAGCAAGTATTGCAGTCCCTTCGTAAGTAAGTCCCTGACTCCATACGGGATAAATATTGAAAACAAAATAGTGTAGCACGAATAGTAGAACATGTCTTTCCGGCTTTTTGAAAAATATTCAGAGAAAAATAAATGGGCGTTCGAAGTTCGCTGGGTCAGCTAGTAATTAATAAAATTGGCTTAATTCAACATTAAATGTTCATAGAAATGTTTCGGACTACTAAGCCAATATCAAGAGTTCTGATAGTGGAGTTTTTATGGAACTGAGACAAGTATTTTAATTATACTACACATTAACCAATGTTTCACCAAGTGTTGTCAATAGACATTATGAACCATTACTCTTAAACTTTATTATACAAATTCACAGAAAGGAAGAAACAGAACATATCAAAATTATTGACAAAATAAAAAAAAACAATTTTTTCATCTCTCTTGACTCCGCTTATCAACTCCAATATCAAATATATTCATATACGATATACTCGGATATCATTGAGGAAATAAATTTGGTTTGTATGAACCACTTGACTGAAGAACGTCTAATAGGGTACAATAGGAATAAACGAAGCAAACTACTATTTGACATAATTAACTGCTTACTTCCGTTTTAATATGACGTCGCATAAAGGAAAAGATGACAATCATAGCTGAGCCATTGTGTAGCTCATATTATCCCAGGCGAATTACACCAACTTTAATGGATATGTCTATGAGCTGCTTCAGGTGATATATACGCTGAATTATTAATGACTGCCCAGAATATTGTGACCCACGGCAACTATACATGACAATGATCCCAAAATTCTATAACAAGTAATTAAAATATCACTAAAAGTATTTTTAGATTCAAAGAGATTTATGTGAGTAACAATCATAAGGTACGTCAAATATATAATAAAACAATATTTAGAATTTTCCCATGATTTAATATAAAATACGCATGACGACGTTTCGAAGTACTACTTCTTTATCAAATGCTGGATTATTACTATGTGTAATTTTACAAAGTCAATACTTATACCTATTTTCACAGAACATACCAGGTATGTTCTATGACTAACTTGGAATGAGGACCATATTTATAACATAGGACCATATTATAACACTTTTATTTAACAAAAGTATCGTATACCTGGAGATGATTTCCCTTATTTGTTCTTAGAAATCTTAGTTGTATATTTGTATCTTTCCTACATTTATTTGGAATACCTGACTTAAGAAATTGATTTTCTGTTTCGTCTCCAGGTATACGATCCTTTTGTTAAATATCAGTGTATTCTATGGTCCTCATTCTCAAGTTAGTCATAGAATATACCTGTTCTGTGAAAACAGTTATAAGTATTGACATTGCCAAATTACACATAGTATTAATCCAGCATTTGATAAAGAAATAGTATTTCGAAACGTCGTCATCCGTATTTTATATTAAATTATGAGAAAATTTTAAATATAGTTTTATTATGGATATTAATTTTCTCCAATTATCGGCCTCATCAATTATCAACGTCAAATATATATTCGAATATCAACCTGACGATGAAAATGAAAGGAAAAGGGTAACGCATGAATATACTTTATGACCTCCATGTACAAAACCGGAGGCAGATGACTTTTCAAATTTTCAATTGTTTCAAATATTATTTTAATGTATAAAATATGCCTAAGAAATCGTCGAAAATAAAAAAAACTTAACCTCTTATCGAAGAGTTCTTTTTCTGGTACCTATCCGTTCTGGGACTTATAACTTTGTTCGTACCCAACGAAACACTTCTTTAAGTCTGCAACTTGCGCAACCAAAGTTTCTTCTTCAGGGTCCTCTTCTTCCCAATATGTTTTTCTGTGCTATGTTTTGCTAGGTTTGGAACAGGGAGTATTTATATTTATTCCTCATAACATGCCCCAGGTATTCCTTCTTCATAAGTGTTTCTTCTTCAATAGTGTACATGACTTTTAATTATTTTTTTTTTCATGGCACTTTCATATTTGTAACGTGAGGTTTCCAAGGCATTCTGAGCATTCTGCTATACAACAACAGTTATTACAACAACATATTACATTTGCTATACAACAACTATTACAGCAACATTCTTCCACTGTGTTAGTGGTGGCTCCTGTGAACACCCAGGGCTTCATTCCATGCAACAACACAGAAAAGACGTAGCATCTGAAGTGCTTCAATTTCCTTTTAGGGGTATTGTAATGGACTTTCTTATACAAAATTATACCTAAAGTGCTTTATCACATTTATGAACGTCCCAATGTAGCAATTTGCTGATGGTAATTTATTTTGTTTTCTTTACGTTGATATTAAGCTCATATTGTTCACTATACTATGAGATATAGGTCTATTGCCCTTCCTTTGCAATGGGAGTACCACCTTTGCGGTGGACTAATTCGATCCTAAAAATTTGGAACGCTCAAATACGATTTACAAATTTCAATTTGTATTTCTTTGTGATATGCAATGAACATTTTGTTTGATCTTAATTGCGTATTTATAAATATCCTCCAAAATTAAAACGAGTTTGTCGTCATATTCCATGAGTTGAAAATATATAGATTCGGCGAAGACTTTTTAACAGAAATGTTTTCTCAATAAACAAGAAGGAAACTGGCATAGAAATACAATAATCAGTTTTAATCGTGGATATAGCAAATTTATAAAACCTATCGTTTTTCATTCAATTCTTTTCATCTCAATTACAATTTCTATCTTATATTTATTTAATTTTTCAGATAAGGATGAATTTGGGAATTCAAATAGAGTTCAAGTCCACAATTTCAATTCGTAAATTGGACCAAAATAACCTCTAATAGGGATTATTTTCTCCAACGGTTGACGAATGAACCTGCTCCTACGATTCATTGCATTTATTTAATATGAAACGGCAGCTGTTTTCTGTTCCAGATCGTGAAGTTCCACGAAAATTTCAATCAAACACCTACGTCTCCTCTAAAATATACAGACTTATACAACTTATGAATGGAATTGCGGTATTTACATATTTTTTGGTATATAAATTTTATATCAATTATCACTTGAAAAGTGTTCGAACATTTCATATGGGTTGCTAATGGTGTATTGGAGTATTAGGTTGAAATTAAAATAAATCAAAATAAATAATTGATGAGGCCGATACTTGAAGTAAATCGATAAACATAATAAAACAATTTTTAAACTGATTTACACATATATCAAAAATAATACTGCATGACGTACGTTTCGATGAGATTCACCTTTTTCAAATGCTACGTGCAGACTAATGACAATTTCTCGAATACATACAATATATAAACTTAAATACAGAGAAAACAGGTAGATAACAGGTGGAAGGGATGAATTCATACTGAACTACTATATAGTAAATTAAGTAATTTTGAAAAGATTGAGAAGGGGGCACGAGGTATGATCGATTTGGCTGTTCAAAAGGTTGCCAGAATATTTGTATTTATTAATTTGAAGAGATTTGAAGTGATGAAATTCTTCCCCTTCTCAATCTTTTCAAAATTACTCAATTTACTATATAGTAGTTCAGTATGAATTCATCCCTTCCACCTGTTATCTAACTGTTTTCTCTGTATTTAAGTTTATATATTGTATGTATTCGAGAAATTGTCATTAGTCTGCACGTAGCATTTGAAAAAGGCGAATCTCATCGAAACGTACGTCATGCAGTATTATTTTTAATATATGTGTAAATCAGTTTAACAATTGTTTTATTATGTAACTCAAAATAGGTATAATGATTTCTCTTAATGAAAATAAAAACTCTAAAATGTAAATGTAGCGCAACTTTACTACCATAATGAAACAGAAGACCTTCAATATTCTGGGATATTGAATTCATTATCCCTTCCATTTTTCTTCGAAAAAACTGAATTATTTCACTTCGTTTACTTCCAATGTTACACTAATATCTAATATCTGTTGATTAGGTATAGTTTTTTCGACGTTTGAATTCATAGTTAAAATAAAGCTTTTTTCAATTGATGGGGCCGATACTTGGAAAAAATTTTTATCCATAATGAAACAATATTTAGAATTTTCTCAAAATTAATATAAAGTACTACTTATTCATCAAGTGCAGAATTAATGCAGCATTTAATTAATTCAGCGTTTGATAAAGAGGAAGTATTTGGAAACGTCGTCATGCGTATTTGTATTAAAATGAGAAAATTTTGAATATTGTTTCATTAAAAGCTTTTTCAATAAAAAAAGCCTGTTATTGCTAAAAAAATACCAAAAAACCATATATACCTACTTATATGTTCTTTAAATGACATCTGTGTAGTGAATGAAAATCGTATAATGACGAAAAGCAACTAAAACTCAAGTACTTCTTCGAGGGTGACACATGATGTTGATTTTCGCAATTGAACATATAATTAATATATAATAATGTGACTTATTTGGACATGTTGAAACTCAACTACAAACCGAATAACAAAAACATATCAATCTTATATCAATATAAAACAAATGATATAAAATATGTATAAGTAAGTAGATTGAATGAATGAAACAACAACAAAAATTTTCATTCATTGTATAGAAGATACCTATATAGTATATCTAATCAAAAAGAAGTAAAATGATAATTTTGCTTATTAGGAACTGATGAATATCAGTGAAGAATCATAATTAATCTAATGAAACTTATAGAACACAGTCTAATACGAAACCACTAGATAAAGGTAGTGATAAGTTAACCTGACAGAAATCCCAAACTTTCAGCCACTTTCGAATCCATACTTCATAAGTTGGTCAATTAAAGAAGGTTTGATTAATATTCCATTATGAAGGCAAGAAAACAAACAAAATTGAATAGCCTAAAAAGTCGTATTAGTACTTCAACAGAAATGCTCGTGAGATTTCAGTTGAAGATAAACTGATCAAGTTCTTTGAATTCGAAACTGATAAATTAATAAATCATTGTTGAATTGAGTTTATCAATTTTCACCAGAACTAGAAAATTTGTCAATACACTTCGAAACAACTTGTGAAAAAACGTTTCGTCCTATTAATTCATCGTTGGATCTTTATGTATACAACAGTCACATCAATTCTTCAAAAAGGATTGTAAATATGAAGTTTTTCGATGATAAAACAACAGATATATTCTTCATCTGAAAATACTACTAATTTGAAAATTTGTAACTTGTGTAATAATGTCCCCAACTAAATAACATTCCATTTGGTCACTTCGTTACCTATTTCACATAGACATTATCAACATGAAATGCATCTACCTAGTTATACATATTCTGCTAAATGAATCTATGTGCTTGTTACAACTGATAATTATGATTGGTTATGACTGAATATAAGTGAAAATTATCAATCTGATAAATCCTAGGTTCCTGACTGAACATACACAATGGACTCATACATTTCATGAATATATAATATATCCCAATAAAAGGGGAAATATTCCTAACTAAATCCGTTATAGTCATGATGGACACTTAATTGTATTCGAAATTATAGCTCCAACAAATTTTGCATGGCCCAAATGGCTTTCTGTTTGCATTAAATGATGTTATTGTCATTCGTTGGGAACCCCCCTGCGATCAGTGGTGGATGTACCCTTAGATTCGAAGCCTGTGTGATATTCAGTAGCCAATCATTCGGATTAGCCTTTCAAATTGGTAAAAAGGGGTGCTAAAATTCACCTTTGAAGTTGATGAAATTAGCACTGTTTACATAAAGGGGTTTTGATGCTGAGTACAAACGAATAATTTGTTTCCCATGCTTCAAGATTTTTTCGGGCAATCAAGAAGTTAAAACAGACAAATACATTCAACTGAAAAAAAAATCAAATCCATCGTTAAAAAAAATATTCTTCAGTATTAATTTCTTTATCAATAATTTTCTACATATAGGGAATATGCTCATTATTTTCGAAAATAAATAGAGGTCATATTTTCGAACTCCTGAAAAAGTTAAGATGAAGTTAGATTCAGAGAATATACCTAATGATAAAAACTCTTAAAGAGTTTCTAGATGTGTGAGAAATAGGTCTTAACCTTACATATCTTGTGAAGGAATATAATAATGGTTTATCCATGTTATTTGATTATCTTTTCTATTAGTCTTCAATGAATATTATTTTTATGACTCATAGAGCGGTTTCTACGAAGCCAGCTCATCGATCTATTTCGAACAAATATTTATTGACGAAGGTTTCTGACTGGAAAAAGAAATAAACACCGGTTAATGAAGTATCAGTATTGAATTAAAAGTAAACTTTTACCAATTCAGAGCAACGAAAAGAAACTTGAATTAATCAGCTCGACATTTTGACGAAAAAATTAAAGAACCTAAGTTAAGAGTGCAGAAAATTTTATATGAGTTGATAATAGACAAAACACAAATGATAAAAGAAATAATTGTTTTTGTGCTAAGCATAATAATTGGATAGTATATCCAGTAATATTACCTACATAAATTAAGTAGTAAGGAAGTAAGTCATTAATTCTAGATATTCAAAAATGCTCTATGAGCCAGAAATACTTGTAGTGAATAAAAATAAAGTTATGTACTTGTAAGTATACAAAAAAAAGGTGAACTAATCGATAAATTCAGGAAAACTTATTTGTGGAGACCTGCTTTTCTTTAGCCTTTGAATATAAAGTCATTACAATGAAAAAATTGTGATAATTTCTAGATGAAAATGAATTACTGAGTGAAAATGAAAAAGATGAAGATTGAGAAAAAACTTATTTTATTCAGTTACTATAGAATCTTAAATTAAATGAAGTGTTGCGTTTCTGACTTAACAAGTGTGACAACAGAAGCTATTTACAATTAGTAATTACAATTTTACGAGTCCATTCCTTTAATAAGAAAAATTTCCGTTGTAACAAATGGTTAAGTTAACCTAACAGGTTTGTTTGAGTAAAATCATAGAATATTTCATACATCATACAAATCGTCAACTCACTGATAAAAACCCATTGTGTTTCATTCAATCAATCAGAGTAAACAATGGTCCAATCTGCCACATGTGATTGCTTTCGAATCGACCCTTTTGAAATATTTCGAAGTCCTGAAATTATCATTTATGACATGCAGCATTTCCGCCAAAAATGAATTGTCATGAAAGAGTCATTTCGGTTCATGCCGTTGTTTCGATATTTCCATTTTGATTGAATCGCATTTCGATGTTGTCGATGTGAATATAATACAAAAATTGTTTGATCAAACATAGGTCGATGCGCAATAATTCCACTGTTATCTGTATGTGCATAATATAATATTTCGATATTATATATAACATATTATTTCAGATATTTGAAGGGGACCATTTGTTTCATATAAAATGATTTGGCCTAAAACAAAGGTTCAATTCGAATGGTTATTCGTTCAATATACAAATTGATCTATATAGTGTGTTCATTAAAATTATATTGATACGGAACGTTGGACAATTAAGTGGAGGTGATAAATATTGACACCATTTTGTGAGGAGTGAAAACAACGATAATATTTGTGTAGTTCATCTAATTTACTCAAGATATCTTCAAAGAAGTATAATTATTGTGAAAATCAAACATATAGTGTAAACTCTTCATACGTTATTATTTATAGCTATAAACGCTCTATATTCCATAAAGCTGCAGCCATTTCCTATTATGAAGAAATGTGTTCATATCTAGTCACAGTACACATTTATTATCGGCATTATTAGGTACTTATATTATCTCATTGGGTTACAAGATCTGATCGAATCTGACGGCAAAACCTCGATTAACATGCAACGAGCAGTGAATTCTATATCAAAAGCCTGAAAAAATGTATCAGCAACTACTATACAGCATTTTTTTCGTCAAGCGGGACTATGTAATGGTCAAAATGTAGAATAGAGTCATTTTGAAATTGAGGACATTTTACCACTAAACGAAAGAATGAAGGAGTCCAACATACCAGAAATTTGAATAATGAATATCTAAAAACATACGAAAATATTGAGCAAAATGTGGACACTGGACAAGCGATTCACTTTTTGATGAATAAATTCTTGATTTAGACTTGAAAAGTAAGGAAAAACTGAACGGATGGAGAAAATGATGGAGTCGATTATTTTGAACCACTACTCTATTCAACTTGGACCAAATGCCACTAAATTGTGTTTTTATTGTCTAATAAAGACGATTCCACCACTTGGCAAGAGATGAATAGAAAACATGAGATAACACAAGAAAAATACTGGCAAATCAAAAAATGTGAGAAAAATTGACAGTATACATGTTTTGAGAATCATTTGATAACGTATTTCACTCAATGCGTATTAATAGTTATTGATATTTTGATATGTTTTCTTTCTTCATTCCATATAACGATAATTCTGTATAATGATAAAAAATTTCGGTCCCTTGAGTTTCGTTATGAATAATTCACACTGTAGGTAGGTATATCGAAATAGTGCATACAGTTTATGTTCTTCAATAATAACAAACTATCGAATTTAAGGGAAATTAATTTATGGGAAAAATCGATTTATATCTTTTCACGGTCGAACAAGCAAGGATATTGACAAACAACATCAGTGTTTGATTAGTAACCTGGCAAACTTTGCATAGCGGATATGTGAATACCTACTAGTATATAAGCTATTCGATGTCTATAGTTTCACATGACTGAAATTTACCTATGCTTGAAATTATTTTTAGTCAAAAGTTTCCAATAAAATCATTTCCCTTTACAAATTTTCAACATAATTTGACTTGGTCGTGAAAAAAGACGTGAAAACGGATCTTTTGGTAAACGAGCCTTATTTCTGAGATTGAACTTGAATTGAAAACACATATAACAAAAACTAAGTGAAGGACAAAACTGAAAGTATTAACACAAAAAAATTCACATTTCCTCAATTCAAGATAAAGAACTAAGCTTCAAACAATCCAAATAATCAGATTAATTATTTGGATTAATGAGTTAGGGCTTCTACATTTACTTAAAATCCTTTCAGTTTTCAGCTACTAGTTCTATCAACATCTAGAACTCAGACTTTAACAGTGTCACAAATTCAAACCATAAGATTTGGTGTTAGATAAATCCACATAAATAGATGTATATTGTCTTATTGCTTTTTTGCTCGGGAAAAAATACAATGAGTACCTGCACCCTACTTCAAAACGCCCTGAATAACATCAGTATATGGGCTAAAAATAGTGAATACAGCTTTTCTCCATCGAAATCCACGATGACATGCTTTACCAGAAGACATTCAACAGTCCAACCTCACTTAACACTAAATGGAACATCAATACAACGAGTCAATTGCATAAACCTGTTAGGAATGTCATTAGACTAGAGACTGACTTGGGGTCCTCACATCAGGAACATCAGTGCTAACTGCATGAAGGCACGAATGGGGTTGTGATGAGGAGGTTTTATTGAGGATTTACAGATCAGTCATTCGATCACGATTAGACTACGGATGCATAATCTACTCGACTGCAAGTAAAACCAATATGAAGCTGCTAAATACAGTACCGAATACAGCCCTGCGAATCTCTCTTGGTGCACTACGATCCAGTCCATCTACGAGCCTACATGTTGAAGCACATGAACTCCCACTAGACTTCCGTCGAAAACAAATTCTTCTTACATATAGCTCCAAAGTGGGAGCTACGCCGAACTACCTCATCCACTATCTGATCAAAACAGCGAAGACGTTCGAAAACATACATTCAATGACACTGTATTCGATTCCGCAAATTACCAAAATGAATCAGGAATCAACACACCAATCTCTTACCATTCCAATAACTCCGCCAGAAAATGCACCTTGCACTTCTCCCGTTATGATTTACACTTTATTCACTACATAGCATGACGCGTTTCGTCGTTACAAACGACTTCTTCAGATGCTTACAGAATAATATTCTGTACACTATTCTATGCATAGTCATGCTATGTAGTGAATGAAGTTTAAATCATAAGTTCAAGTGTTTGAATTTAAGTTTATATTCTATAAAGAAAAAAGTGTTTCGAGAGGCGCCAAATTGAGGTATTATTACACAACGATTCTTCCAGTAGCAATCTACGCAGCTGAAACAATGGTTATTATCGGTCATTCAAGAATTAGGGAATAGAAAAACAAGAACGAAACATTCTCAGAAAGCCAATCAATAGACACGTCATTTAGATGAAAAGACCTCAGAATGAACTTCATCAAAAGACAAATACGATAACGGAAGAAACGAGCAAAGTTCTATGCTCAAGTCTACTGAATGAAACAGTCCATAATACCGAAGAAACTACTCGATACAATTATGAATAGTAAATGCAGAGCAGAGTGGCTAAAAGAGGTTCAAAAAGATCTACAACAGATCAATATAGAAAATCAACGGAAGAAAGAACATTCAGAGAGGATGAAGCGTTTTTGGGAGACGAAAAAGATGGAGCAAAAGTCCTAAGAATTGCGAATTCAAGTTCAATCGCTCTCAATAACAATAGTTTTGATAATAACAAAGATTTACGAGCAATCAATAATAACGGCATTTCGATGAAAAGACCTTAGAACGAACTTTATCGAAAGATAAATACAATAACGGAAGAAATCAGAAAACCACGAGCAAAGTTATATGCACATGTCAACTACTCGATATAATAATAACGAATACCTAAATGCGGAACAGAATCGCTGAAAAGGTCCTAAAAGATCTATAACGGATCAATATAAAAAAGTCGAAAATTGCACGGAGTGTCGCTATAAAATCGCACATGTGAAGTTTCGGCAAAAAAGTGCCAACCTGGAATGAAATGAACAGGTAAACGAAAGAATGAGCATTCTGAGAGGATGAAGCGCTTTCGGGAGGCAAAAAAATTAAGCAAGAGCCCTAATAATTGCAAATTCAATTCACCTCATGGGAAACAATCGTTATAACACTAATATATATATATATATATATATATATATATATATATATATATATATATATATATATATATATATATATATATATAATAAAGTAAATTTTGTGTTTAACCAACCACGTGTGGATGTGAATAATATGTTAATATGTTTAATATTTCTATAGTGAAAATTGAGAATTGAAATTACATTTCAAAAGTTTTAAACTCTTTTATAGTTCAAAGGTTTTTAACTATAAAAGTTTTTATAGTGAACGCCTACCCATCCTCCCATCCTAGGAGGATGGGTAGGCGTTCACTCACTTTCGCCGGCAGGTACCGAAGACGATAATCCGAGCGTCGAAATAACTAGTTGTCGAATAAACGAGTTGTTAGATATGAAATGAAGTTGCATCTCAAAGTGTAGACCTCGGTAGCTTAGCGGTCCAAAGCAGTGGGGCGTAAACCTGAAGACCTGGATTCGAATCCCAGTCGAGTTCAAAACTTTTGAAATGTAATTTCAATTCTTAATTTTCACTATAAAAATATCAAACATATTATAGATATATATATATATATATATATATATATATATATATATATATATATATATATATATATATATATATATATATATATATATATATATATATAGAGTAATGTGGAGTAGTGATGACATGAGTAAATATATTGTTAACAAGGATCAGTGTACCCGACCTTCAATCTCTTTGTTCGATATACAACCAAGAACATACGTCTTATCTTCTATCGAACATACGCAACATCTCAAAAGAGCTTGTCGCAGCTCCCTTCGACATTGAATATTCATATTATGGTAATTAAAGTGAGACTGCGAACTTTGGCAGAGATCGGTTTTCATGTAGAGGCTTCCCGACTGGCTCGAACCCCGTCTCGTCTCATGTTACACAGCGATACAATTTGGATATCAATTTGATTAATCTATCTGTTTTCCCAGATGTTCGTCTAAAATGACACCTATCCTACTTTATGCTCCGATCAAGATGAGACCATGGAAACTGACGAAATGAACAGTTGTTGCTGAGATCAGATTGCAATTATTGTATCTTCGGTATCATTCTTTTCAATTACATAGTTTACAGAAGTTAACCTGTGAAACTGTAACAAGTTTAAACCTGGCGATGAAAATTCGTCCATTCTGTTCTGTTTATGAGACTCATTAAATATCAGAAACTCAGGGGTGTTTTGAAGAAACCAACTATTTTTGTTATATCCCTTAGTTTGAGAAGATGAGTTTTGAACTTACAATGGCAAAACGTCTCTAGTGATGATTTGATACTCATCAATATAACTTCACATACCAGATCATATTATCTCAATGTTTTCGACTTTTACAGTGAAATACGATTAATTAGAAATTTGCTGGTAATCCAGGTCATTATTTTTTGTACCCACTACAACTACACATGCTGCTTCCAGAATAAACAGATAAAGTAACATACTAGAATAAAAACAAATGAAACTAACCTACCAGAACGACAAATGACAGTAAATTGCATTCATTCAGGCGAATACCAGTGAACGTCAGAGTTTCCTATACATTCATTTCAACGTAATTCCTCATATATATCCGTTCCAGTTTTCGGCTAAAAATGAATAGACATATGACCCCCAGAAAAAGTTTTTTCGACTTGAATCTAAGATCAGCGAGTTGCTCAAAGGAATTGTCGATGTTTTCGATTTTTGTTTCACTCTTCAATGGGCAGGAATGATAATGGCAATCAAAATCATGGAGTTAAAACCAAAAGTTCTCAAAGAAAATAACAGATTTCAGTTGAATGGACCAATTTAATCTATCTCAAAACACTTAATGAACCACTTGAGGCAACAATGAGATCTTATTCTACATTTAAACTACAGTTAAAAACACGAGAATATCTGAAATAATACTTTTATATGTTTTTTTTTAGCTTACGCTTCCCTTGAGCTTGGGGTTCCTTCAAGCTCACGTAAGTAGATCTATTACAATTATTTAACCCCCCTACACCTTTTGTCAGAAAGCGTAACCACAGCTTTTAGCCTTCATGCTTACGTGAGCATTGGTATATGTATTTTTCTTTCAG
This sequence comes from Henosepilachna vigintioctopunctata, assembly GCA_030704895.1. NCBI lineage: Eukaryota > Metazoa > Arthropoda > Insecta > Coleoptera > Coccinellidae > Henosepilachna > Henosepilachna vigintioctopunctata. Next base: position 531,410 of record JARQZJ010000141.1, on the reverse strand, counting down.
TGTATTCCGTTTTATATTGAATCATGTGCATCATTAATATCTTAGAAATACAAAAATAGTACTTGCAATTCTGGAAAGACATCAATCATGAAAAACAAGCAGAATAAAGTTCTGCCAATACCAGCATAAAAATTACATATATTTCACACTGTTGTGGTTATTCGAAAAGTTCTAATTCATTCAAAACTCGAAGAGGAATATCTGAATGTTGACGAATACAGAAAACATTAAAATTTTTTTTGGTAACGGAATTAAGAATGTTATCTCAGCAACTGAATGAATTTACTGTTTTACGGAAACACTAGATATCTTGAAAAATAAAATGAAAAATGTTCTCATTAAAATCAAAACTCATTAGTATTCTGCAATAAATTCACTTCAGTTATTTCTGCTCGTTTCGCTTATCTCTCAGTAGACAACAATAAACAACACATAACAATGAATAGTAAAAAGCAAAGTGCAAACTTTGTATTCATTTTACCGCCATAATCAAACCAAGTTTTTCGACTCTGAAAGGAAATTCCAACCAAGGCAATATAAAGCATTTACATCCCTCTACTTTTGCCATTCAACAACATATGTGTGGGATACGAACATATATCATTTATATTAATTAAACGTTAATGCGGAACCGTGTTGAAGTAATTGGACGATAGCTATTATTTTAACATATTAGGCAGCAATTAACATTCATAAAGAACGGAAATGGTCGGATATTATCATTGGAAACTGAAATTACTTCAGTAATTTACGTAAAAGTCCAGTAGGGCATATGGGAAGGGTCTTAATTTCAATTTTCAAAATAAAATTAAAGTGAAGAGTAGCAAAGTAGGCAAGAGATTTGCAATTATCATAAGTTTTGAGATTTAAAATGATCTATGAATATACTTACGAGGTTACCTTAGATGAGATATCAATGTATTTACCTGGAACAAAAAAGATTTTAAGACTGGTGAAAATAGATTCCAATAAAAACATGATTAATATTCTATAGACCAATGAAATAGAATACCCATTTCATTCGATGCAATCAATAATTCATATAAATGTTTAATTGAAGTATTTCGTCATTTTGACGTTTCGAATTCATTTGTACTTAAATCATATTCAACTGAAAATATTTGAAATGTTCAAGGTTTGCAAATATTAATTATTTCATTGTATTATTTCATTTCAGTGTTTTTTCATTTCAATTATATATTCATAAAAAATTGTTTCTTTTTTCAAAATTCAGTTATTTCCACATTTTCACCGTTTTCTCTGAAGGATCATGCCAGAAACATTCAATTTCTGAAAAAGCGTAGAGGCACATCTCAGAACTTCATCCCAAGGTGATCACATCGATATTATTGACATTTGATTCATTCCACATTAGAGAAATTGAGACTTAAGATGTTTAACAAAGTTGATTATATTGCCGTAATATATTAATAAATATTCCACTAAACTTCAATATAGGAAAGAATTACTCATTTACTGAAATTTTCAATTCAAAAATGGTAAAATATCGGACATACTATGTCTCACCTTGGTAACAAAATATAATTCAAAAGACGAAAATGTTTCAAATTAATTACAATTTTTTGGAAATCTGAAAATACAGTTCGATTACAATTGGACTTGATTGAAAGCAGATTCCTTAGGAATTGGAAAGAAAAAACAGGCAAAAATTTCTAACGCCTTATTGTTGAAACACGTCTATCATGTGAAAAGTATGGGTTATATAAACCACGATTTCTTTTCAGGAATGATATTTAGTTGGTAATAATATTTGAAAGATGTATTTGAAATCCATTGAAGCTGAATCTAAATATTTTTTGACATTAAATAAAATTTTTCATTCATAAATATTGATTGGTTCATCTTCAGTGCGGCAGAGAACATTAAATATTTATGTATTGCTTCAGCCTTTTTGGCTCCCAAAAACGCTTCATCCTCTCAGAATGCTTTCTTCAGTTCATCTGTCCATTTTATTCCATTTTGGCACGATGATTGCTGCTCAAACTTCATATGTGCGATTTTATAGCGACACTCCGTGGGGTCTTCAAGATTTATATTGTTCTGTTGTAGATACTTTTGTGCTTATTTTAGCTACTACTTGCCGCATTTACTTTGTTATTATATCGAGTAGTTTTTTCTATTCGATATTCTGGAGCCTTTCATCCAGTGGACATGTGCATAAAACTTTGTTCGTTTTATGCGTTTAATGGTTTCTTCATTTTTTTTCAGCCCTTTTGACCAGAGTGATAACTATTACAGTTTCATATTCATTATAGAGGGTTTTTTGCACAATCAAGTTCACAAGCTGACGACTGTAACTAAGCCCACCTTGATCTTCAAACTCACAAAACAATAAGCTAACAATCTAACTCTGGTCTTATACTATTCAATGAATGATATGGAGATGTTACTCAACGCATGGTAATATAAACATAATACATACTTTTCTTAACAGAACCTGTGTTAAATGACAATATAATAACTCGACTCAAAAAAAAGGAACAAAGGAATTTCATCAAACTCTATTCTGCAGTTTTTGGATTTACATTGGTGTTCAGAAAGTCTGACTGATGAGATCAAACAATTTCATAGCAACGTCGTTCTAGTAGATTGTAGAGTACTATCTATAGTACAGAATAATATGAAGAATAATAAGATAAAACAGCGTCATTAATGGATAATTTATAGGAGTTTCCTTGTGGGGCTATTAATACTCAAGGATGGCGAGAAAAAATGTATGCGAGATTGTTGATATATTCTATGATCTTCAAGTAAATTTTGATATTTGTTTTTGAAAACATGTATAGTAGATTTGAATATTTGAACTTTGACGTATATTTCGCAATATTATGCCATTTTGAAATGTAGTATCACAGCATTCAATAGAGGTGATAGAATAAATTTCCCTCTAGCTATTTTGTCTATGTGAAGTGGATATCACCTGAAAACCGAACTACATAACGATATTCGCAATGCTCATTTGAATATCAGTTTCAGTCTAACGTAGGACGTACATCCCGTTATTACCCCTGCATAACTGTGAATGCTATGTGAACACAAAAAGATGGAAGTCAGATATATCCCGAAACTTTATATGCCCTATACATTTTCCCGGTTCGTATTTTTCTCCATCGTCCTCATATTTTCGAAACTTTTCAATTGGCCTGGAAAGCTTTTCAGGCTAAAAAACGATACGCTGTTGCAATTTGTTTTATTACTTTCAGTTTCTAAAACCAGTGCCCTCTTGCATATTCAACATCGAGGCCCTCTCCAAGACCCTCATATAAAAGTTTATTGGATTACTGAAATTTCATTTTATTTCAATGCGATTTCATTATCAATTTCTTCTCGTAATTCCTTGGGTTCTTTCCGGGAAATTCACGAACACTTCGTTCTTTCAGCTTTTTTTATTCGTTTCCTCGTGTTTGTCATTTGAAAATTATGCAACTGATTTTCACTTTCTGATGGAAGTTACACGAGACGTCCAACATACACGTCGTTCAAAGGAACACTTAATTCATCTGGTTTGACGTCAACTAAGTACGTATGGATTAAGTATGGATGGAGTAACTTAATGGATTTCAAGTAGGCACCTACTCGAATTTGTGTATCAGTACATATGAGAATATAAATTTATATTTCGATAAAAATTGGAGATGAATAACACTCACATTCTTTTAGGATCCGTCAACCAATAATTTCACTCAGAGATCAAATATAATTCGAACAACAAACTCAATAAATTATACCTACACCATATATTGTAATAACCCATTTAAATTGTGATTAGACAACTCAATCCTACTACCTATTAACATAAATTTCGATATTTTAATATTAACTTTGAGATTATTATCACATAACCAAAAGAAAAGTCTATCCAAATCATCGTTCATTAATTTAAGCATACGATCTACATTATCTCCAGAAATAAAAATCATTGTATCATCAGCGAATAACGATATTTCACAATTCAACGCATATTTAAAAACATCAATTACATACAACAAAAACAGCAATGGTCCCAACACCGCGCCCATTCCCTGATCATTTATTTTGCTCTAGGATAAGAAATTTCCAAATTTTATTTTTTGATCACTACCGTTTAAATACGATTCAAATCATCTAAGTACATTTCCGAAAGTCCCATCTTTTCAAGTTTTTTTAATAATAATTTTCTATCAACACTTTCAAATGCCCTTTGAAAGTCAAGAAATAGCACCAAAATCATTTTTCTTTGTAAATATCTTTCGTCCACTTATCACAATTATTCAAAATGGAACTTTGACAGGAGTGGACTCACGAAACCCCGACTGTCAGAATGTTTTGTTTATCACAAAATTTTAACAACTGTTTTTTTACTGCGATTTCAAAACTTTTTCAAAAACCGGTAAAATATTTATACCACGGAACTCCTCACACAAAATCGTACCATTAACGTTTTGCATTGGTACCACTGTAGCTGTCTTCCATTGTTGAGGGAACCCCCCGTACTTTAACGAAGCGTTCACCAGATCCAGAAGTCTATTTCCCACCACTCGAAAGACATCCTTCACAACCGTGGTATTAACACTATCATCCTGACTGCAGGTCCTCCTCAAGAAAGCAACAATCTGCTTCATATCCTTCATGTCAAGTGTATCAGATTTTGAAAATTCTTCAAAGGTTTCAATGTTGTCTAGATATCGTTCATAAGTATAGTAATTCCTTATTGTCTTGGTTATATCAATAATGCTTCTCAAGAAGTAACAATTGAATTCCTCAGCAATTTCTGATCCATTCACCAGGATTCTGTTTCCAAACTTATTTCTATCTACAACATCCCCATCTTTGCCGGTAATAAACTCTCAAGTTTCCTCCGAATGATAAATTGTATACTATTGATAACGGGTTAACCAGCCGAAACATATGTAGAGTTATTAATATGTTCAGTGAAACTTAAGTCAAGTGTGTTAATTTTTAATTTTATAGTTTTCATATTCGAATTGATAGAACTGATAATATGTAAATTACGACTACATGTAATGTGATACTAAATATAATATATGTAAATAAATATGAAAATGAAAATAGCCAAAGAAAATTATTTGAAATCAGCTCTTCGAATAGACTAACATCAACGAACAGCAACAGAATTATGTTCAGTTCCACAAATTTTGTCTTTAAGATATATTTACCATTCCATTATTAATAACCAAGCAAACAAAGTTCTTACTATCAACTCAATTAACTCTTATCTGTCATGAACTTCTTGGTCCTTAGGGCACTTCAGTTTTTTTGGGTAAAATGACTAGAATGATTAACTGACATCAAATGATTAATTGACATAATATAAAGTACTTTTTGAAGTGTACTTTTCCTTTTGGTCGAGTGTTAATTTCTCACCACAAATGTTGATTGCCGCTGACACTTTTCTGCCTTCAAACAATATTCATATATTGCCACACCATCCATTACCACCTATATACAAGGTTTGAGAACCCGAGTTATCCCCGCCAAATAGCAGGCCTGAAAAATCGGTTCTGCTGAGTATTCAGTTCAAGTAAGGCAACCCCGTTACACATAACAGCGAGCCTGAAATTCCATAATAAGTATCATTTTGCTTCATTAGAATTCCTATAATTGCATTTAGTTTTGACGTTCCAACGTCAGTGGTTTCTCTCGTATTTCTTGCCGGGGCTAACTCCAGTGCTCGGGCGTTGGAATGGGTGATTTTTCAAGCGTAGTTTTTTTTAACGAATAAAACACTAAATTTGCATCATATATTCAAAATTTTCATTGAAATTGATAACTTCGCCTTTGCTATTTACATTTTAAAGATAACTTCATATCAATGTTTTCAGCCGCTCCGTATCAAATGGTCCATTCGGAAGGTCCAATTTTGCGTCACTTTTTCGAACCTTTCGGCGAACGAATTAGGCGTGTTATGTTATCCTGTATGGCGTCAATCGTGTTCGACTTGTCCACATACACTAACGACCTTACATAACCCCACAAGGAATAATACAGAGGCGTCAAATCGCATGATCTTGGCGGCCAATTCACAGGGTCACTTCGAGAGATAAGCTGCTCACCAAATTCATCCTTCAACATGTCAATTGTTTCACGAGCTGTGTGGCATGTGGCACCGTCTTGATGAAACCACATGTCAACCAAGTTCAACTCGGCCAACTGGGGCAAAAAAAAGTTTCGTATCATGGCTCGATATCGTTCGCCGTTGGCGGTAACGTTTTTTCCACGGTCGTCCTTGAAGAAAAATGGACCGATGATGCCACCTGCCCATAAACTACACCAAACTGTCGTTTTTACGGGATGCATCGGTAATTTTTGTATGGCATTTGGCTGTTCATCACTCCAGATGCGATAGGTTTGTTTATGTTAAGCCAGAAATGAGCCTCATCGTTGAACACAATTTTTCGATAAAACAGCGGATTTTCATAAAGCCAAAAATTAGACGTTGTGGTAGGTCATTCGGCTTCAATTCATGCAGAAGTTGAATTTTATAGGCTTTCAAAATCAAATCAACACGTAAAATTTTCCATGTGGTTCAGTAAGACATGACTAATTGCTGAGAACTGCGACGAATTGACTTTTCACGATCCTCATTAAAACTGTACGCTACGGCTGCAGTATTCTCTTCAGTACGCACTGTACGCATGCGAGACAAAGGTTTAATGTCCAACAAAATAAACTTGGTGCGAAATTTCGTGATAACAGCACGAATTGTTGATTCACCAGGTCGATTATGACGAACATAATATGGTTGTAACAAATGATACACATTTTTCACAGAGCACGAATTGTGATAGTGAATTTCTCTAATCTGCAATTGTTGCTTGTTTGTAAGTCTTTCCATGATGAAATGGCAGAATATACTGAAAATTTTTCCACTTTGACAGATGACGTTGGGATGCCAATATCAACCAGTGCCACAACCTGAAAAACTTAACTCTTAAAAAATCACCTGTTAATTTGTAATGACTGTATCCAGTGCTGATAACTGCCGTAGGGCCAATTTGATATCTGTACAAGTTAAACGCCTTTTACTGAATTTTTTTTTAGTTCAGTTCATATTCAATTGTTGGCCATAAACCTGTGTTCGACTTCTGCAGCAATCAATGGTGTTGCACAACCTCTTTCATTCCACGTATTCTCTCAGGAAGGAATATCTGTGAATGCAATAGCTATGACTCTTATATGTTTATTAACTATTGGTCATTTTGCATTTCAACGGCAGGTTCGTCGCAAAGATTAGTGTTCATACAGTATTGAGAAACATTGTGTTGAAATATTCATTTAGCGCTTCTATTGTATCATTTCATTCGACATACCGTCATAGAACGAAAATTTCAGTTTCAAAAGCTGACGTGTGTGTGTGTGTCTGTCTATAGCTCTCTTATGCTTTTAGTAGAATATTGAAGTTTTACTATGAGCATCAATGTTCTATAAATATACATAAGTACATATAGAGTATATACATAAGTACATACAATATAATATACATAACTACATCACAATCAAAATATTCAGTTAAATTTCACGAGATTTGTTTAGTTCTTTCGAAATATGCTTCAATCATTTCTATTAAATTCTTAGAATGGGTTCTTCCGAGTACTTCAAATCATAATATAATTGAAACGTTGCTATTGAATGAATAACAAATATACACTTGACATCAGCTGAGAAATGTTCCAAATATTCATTATATTCAAACTCTCAAAGTGACATATAATTTCAGAAACTGTATATTATATAGCTAGTAGACAAATGTATATCCGTAGTGCTCCATGGATAGTGGTAGTCAAAATAGAATTAAACGATTTCATCACTATCTCAAAGGTATTTATTATCTCTCCAGAGTTTAATGATTTCATTGCGGGGATTTCTCAACTCCTGAAAGCGCCGATGCTTGTCGCCATCAACAGGAGACTCTTATCGATTTTGAGGTTAGATAGAATGCCATTTCAATTAATATCGCTTACTGTCGTAATCGAAATATATTCATATGTTCAACATCGCACAAACTGTCAGACGTCTAATGGCTTTAGACTCAATTTATTTATGTTAGGTACTGTTTGGCTAAAATCAAGGTAATAAATCCCGTAATACAGCAAATTATTATGGTTGGAAGTACATTCATACCGAAATTGAGTTGAATTATGCAAAACGGTAAACAAGATACGGAGCAACTCGAATGGAACTAATGAATAACCAATAAAGTAATGGAAACCATTAATTCAGAACTATACTATGGTGGTGAATTATACAGAGGGAAATGTTGTGGATCGTTAGAAATACGTGTACCACTGAAGCAGATATATCTCAATTTCAACTTTCACGAAAATTTTATTTTCTCTCGGGACTCAATCATTTCTAAATATTATTGTATCCATCAATTATTATTGAATAAAAATATATTTATATATATATATATATATATATATATATATATATATATATATATATATATATATATATAAAACATGATTGAGTTAACACTTCCAAGTTTGTGGTACATACCTGAGTCAGTACATAGAATAGGAACCAAGAGTTACTTATTAATAAATGAAGAGGCCGATACTTGATGTAAATCGATAAATATAATAAAACAATTGTTAAACTGATTTACACATATATTAAAAAGAATACTGCATGACGTACGTTTCAATGAGATTCACCTTTTTCAAATGCTACGTGCAGACTAATGACATTTCTCGAATACATACAATATTAAACTTAAATTATGAATACAGAGAAAACAGGTAAATAACAGGTGGAAGGGATCAATTCATGCTGAACTACTATATAGTAAACTAAGTAATTTTGAAAAGATTGAGAAGGGGGCTTGAGGTATGATCGATTTGGCTGTTCAAAAGGTTGCCAGAATATTTGTATTTATTAATTTGAAGTAATTCTCTCAAATTAAGCTTCATTCCCTTATTTCAAAATCGGAATTGAATATATGATTTTCATTAATCAAATGATTTGCATAATGTGAATCTGTCTTCTGATTATCAAAGCTACGTTTATGTTCAGAAATTCTTATTTGAAAACTTCTAAACGTTCTAGCAATATAAAACTTAAAGAGGTACTTCGAAATATCACGAAATGAACTGAAAATATTCTTTGAATATTCTCACTTTTTCCAATCTCATTTGTAAAACAGTTCATATTCTAAATTCAGATTCAACCTACATCTTTGCTTGTATGTGTAAGACTTATTATTTGCCAATTCAAAACGCCCTCATAAAGAGATTTTTATAGAGTGATTTCATCCCAAATCGGTTAAGGAACTTCGAATATCATTTACAATATCCATAATACAATATATTCTGGAAATAGATAAAGCTTGAGATGGAAAACATGATGAAATAAATTTCACATTGTCTTATTATCTTCCTCCAAAAATATTCTGATTTCATGGATTTCATTGTGGATTCCTATACACACAGAATTTTGCCCTTTTCCAATATTGTAGTTTTTTAATTTCCAACTCTGGAAATATATGAATAATTTCAATAACTTCATCAGATTTTCAATTGCATTTGAATATTCATTTGAAATCATGATATCCCTTGATAATCTGATATTTTGGATTGAAAATAATGAACTTCGAATAATGATTGGAATAATTTTATTAGATTACATCGATACGATCAATTCATATTGCAAATGTGAAATATTAATTTCAATACATCTAGCATTTATTTGAACTGGAAATGATACAATGATATCATGGATATGCCATAGTGCATTTATATTTTTCTCGTATTGAATAAAGCTCAATATCACTTCTCATTGCTTCTTAGAGCTTTGAACCATCATGAAGTTCATTTGTATAATTTTGTTATTCCGAAATATCAACCTCGTGAAGACATTTTGTATTGAAAAATTGTAGATAATAAGTGAACACTCACTACGCAAAAGCCTAAATCTGAAAATATAATTCAGAAAACAGAGAGCAGCACATTAATGGCATATGATAAACTTGTCAATAAATTTGGATAAAATTGAAAATTCATTTCAATTTTATTTATTATTTCTGATATATAAAAAATATGAAAAGTTATGAGAAAGAATCAAAGAGATCGCCTTAGAAGAGTATCGAAAATGGAGTCCGAAATCTGAATTTAGAGATCTTCTAGATCATTTAGAGATTACAGCCAGATAACTCGTAATAATTAGAATAATTCTGAATTATGTAGATAACAAGACAAATATCTCAATTCCTTCTGACAAAAAGATCTTATGATTTCATAGACTGACATTTTAACGTAGATATGACGTAATTCTGAAGTTATATTTCAAGGAAATGAGATTCTGCAACTAAAACCGTATTTTAATTTCACATCGAACGCCCAATTTCCGTTACGGGTTTGACGAATCTATAAAAGGGAGGCATTTTCGATGAGAAAGCCTCCTCAAAATTCGTCAATTTTGTTCGATATTATACTAATGTATTTACGTTTTTTATTTCCTGACTAATTGGAAGATATTTCTTCCATATCCGTTCTGAGAAATATAGGAAATAATGCGAGAAAATTAAAAATGAAATAGTCGATATTCAGACGTGAATAAACCCTGAATGTATCTTATTCCGCATATTTATTCTCGTTTCGTATTGTAGTACATAGTTTGTGGTGAGCTGACAATACACTAAGAACAGCAGATAAGAGTCTGAGATGACGCATGAGGATGATTCCAAGAGAATTTTTCAAATTAGAATATAGAAGAAAGAATATGAATGATGAGAAATTATCATCAATGCATTTGAGGATGGAGTCGTCCAGTACAAATTTTTATTTTTATGTGAAATATTCGAAACAAATTATGGAAACAAAGATTTCATATTTTTTCGAACAGATGTATCTCTTTGACATCTGTTCATATCTTTTACCTATACAAAAACTATGCCATCATCATCTCCACTTCTCATTTTTTCATTGGATATATTTCCACTTTGAAGTCTTCCGTATTTACAGGTTTCTGACTTTTCTCCATGTTGTTGTGAATTTTGTAGGGATTCGGAGTTAATGAGCTTTGTGAGTACATTTTAGATAACTTCGTTTTAGTCAGGCATGTCGGATTTTCAATTATTCAAGGGAAATTGTTCAAGAGACATTCCATCTTCTGGCTATCTGAAATCGTATGCTATCTTCATTTAATTACCGTTATTTTCACCATAAATGAAAACTAGTACACATTTGAAATGAAAATAATTGAATGGCGATCTTGCAGTATTGTGCTCTAATTCTATTCCATCCTTAAATTTATCACAAATACGTGCAACTATTTTTTCTTTGGTTCTTCACTTCAGATTTTACCTCGTTCTTTCTCTTTTATGGTCCTTTATTTTTGTCTATTGTCTTGAAAGCCTGCTCAAAATGCAGGAACTTCATACGTAAGCCTAAATTGAGTCAACGCTCTTACTTATTATCACTCAAATTGTAAATAACTGATCCTAGATTCCAATTCTTTCTCAATCATAATAGTGGAAGACAACACTCACATTCTGTCTTGGTAGGTACTCGTAAATTAAAGAGTGAAATCTCGGATAAATATCACACATACTTTTGTCTCTACTCAAAGATAAGGCAAAGCATTGTATGGCTCCATCTTTGAGGCGTTTCTTTCTTGTTCCAAATTTACCAAATTCATCTGCAAATTTTTTTCCGATTACGGTCCCCATCGTATTTGAAAACTTTCAGTACAATTTCATTTTTCCTGCATTTTTATGGTTTTTTTAAATCTCTATTCCTTTTGCGATTCTTCCTTTGGTTCCTTGACCTCTTTCACGTTATGCGCTTTCTCGATTATATTGTTTTCATTTCTTTGTCATCCCAATTCAGAAGTTTTGTGGAATACCGAATTCATTTTCCAAATATATTTTGTGGCTCAATTCTCAACTTTTTTTATATTACTAGAAAAATTTAATTCTGCCCTGTCTTGATTTTTGGCATCATGCTAAAAAACTTAACTCATTCCCTGCGTCATACTGAATGACGCAGAAAAAAAATTTCTGTGTGAGCATTTTGCCAACTTGTTTGATTCCGGGAGTACTTTCCTCTAATTTGTAATGATTCACCCTAGATCCCTAGATATATATATATATATATATATATATATATATATATATATATATATATATATATATATATATATATATATCTATATATATATGCACTGACGTTATAGTATTTATATATATATATTACGGTAGAGACCATATCACAAATTCTGTAATCCTTGTACCTTGTAAGTTTTTCATTCTGTGATTCTCATATTATTCTCTCCTATTCTGTTTGTATATTTTGGACGCAGAGCTCAATTAATTTCAATCGACATTTTTAATTACTTTGATTCTTGTTTCAGGTTTGTTATATTTTAGAATAAGTTAATATTGTATTCATAGAATAAATTCTTGTTTCATATATATATATATATATTCATATATATATATATATATATATATATATATATATATATATATATATATATATATATATATATATATATATATATATATAAATCGTAATTTGATGCATTTGAAACTAGCGCATTCGCCATTTTATTCGATATATTGAATTGTGCCAACAACTGATTTGAATATAAATCTATTAATGTGGATATTCTTTTTGAGGAAAGAATCTCCCCCTGTGTTTCACTGTAATCGTATCAAGTGAAAAATCGTGGTTTCGGTAATTATCGTAATTATCAAAATGATTTGGGAAATTTTAGTATGGATTCTGGTTTCATTTTGCAATCTCAATTTCTGATTCTTCATAATGCTCAATCACACTATTAAGTGTAGCTTATTATTCCGCATTTATGTTAACAAGATTTCAGTAGCTTAGAAATTAGTACTAACAATACTGTTCTCCATACACTAGATAATTTCTTTTTAAGTAATTTTAAAAAGGAATTATTCTTCAATTCTCACTAATTAATATATTAATAACTACATTCGTTTGAAGTCCAAGCAAGTCATTTAAGTTTGATCTCAAGCTCAATATTGAATACAATATTGAATTTGAATATCGGAGGCAATATATGGAGAGCTTGATTCAATATATTGAAGGTAATTAAGTATTGTTTTAGAGATCTACTGTAACAATTTCAAAACTCCAACGAAAAAACAAACTGAATATTCACAAGAATAAAAGAAGGCCTCCTGAATGTCTTTCGTTGAACTATTCGTTGTGCATATTTTTCTATGAATTATTTAAAATTTTTGTACGAAAATCAAGCAGTCATCAGCAGAGTAGAGAGAAGAGTGAGAAACAACGAAAAATGGATTAGGTAGGTACACTAAATACAAACTATATTGAATAATTTCTGATATCTTGTTGATTTTTTATCGACTCTATTTTGCGAGAAAAAGTATATGTTTCTTCTTTTTATTATTTCAAACATCTGTAATCGCCAATAAATATTGAAAAAAGTCAGTTTTCACCATAATGAAATAATACATATCTACATGTCCATACGTGGTTGTTTAGCACGAATAATTATTTCTGTACTATATATATATATATATATATATATATATATATATATATATATATATATATATATATATATATATATATATATATATATATATATATATATATATATATATATATATATATATATATATATATATATATATATATATATATATATATATATATATATATATATATATATATATATATATATATATATATATAGTTCAAAGATTCATAGGTCATTCAATACTAGTAAATATTGAGACTCTTAATCGAAATATCGAAATATTTCAAATATACACAAATGTTGTCAACGAGAACGAACCCATCAATTTCGAGAGTGAATATTGAGAGCATTTCGAAAAATTCATCGATCTTGTTGAATGATAATAGGATACAATTGTTTCATCATTATTATGAATCATCAGTCCATATTTAATCTATCAATGAAGAATCGATGACTTTCAAAACGAACATAGGTCCTATACCAAATTGAGAGATATTCTACAGAAAGAAATATTCACGTAGGCTCCCTCTATCGGCGAAAGGACGTACAAAATATAATATATATATATATATATATATATATATATATATATATATATATATATATATATATATATATATATATATATATATATACTATTCTCTTATTGTGATAACCATCGAAAGAGATACGAGAAGAAAAATCTTACGTTTTCACAGGTCTGTTAAACCGTAACTGGGTTATCGAATACCGACTTATTTATATTCACAGGGTATATTAACAAATAAAATTTTTTCCGCTCACAATTCCCCCTTTCACTCAATTGAAATTCAAAGCATAGCTAAATGAGTGCCACGACTCTTTCTGAAAGAACCAGAGATAGGGTTAACCACGGAGAAAGTGGCATAAATGAAGAATGAAGTTGGGATAATATTTAACAGAGTCCCTCATTTTCGTTCAATTTATATTTATGTTTTCCCTTTTCGCTATTCTGAAAGACGCACGCAAAAGGCAGAACTCAGATTACTCGAGGAAAGTTTGATGCGTAGAATAAATCATTGTGAACCAGAACAGATATTATTTGCATTAGATAATCGAAATTATATTGATATGTAGAAATGTCATATAAACAAATCATACAATAAAACGAAAACATGATTTTTACATTTCTGACATATATTTCAATTTTGTTAATATACTCCATAAGATGAAAAAATGGATGGAATAAACAATTTGTATCACATGAGAACTCCAATTATTGATATGGTGGTAAACTGTTTCTATAGTGGTATAGTGGTTGACTAGTGCTGTAATGATTTCAATATTCGACAAAATAAAGACATATTCATTGTGAACAAATTATACAATTCAAAACACTTGATTAATTTCAAAGATGAATTCATTCGGTTTGTTTCGAGTTATTACAATTATTATCCAGTAGTTTGAACTCTTGACAACGCAGTAGGAATATAGAAATGATGAAAAATGATTAAGATCTTCTATTCTGGATTTTTGTTTTAAATTATTAGACTTTTCAACAATAGTTGCCTCGAATATTTTGTGCTAGGTCGATGCACATTATATGTGACAAAGTCAAATTCCCCATTTATGTTTGTTTCTTCAGTAATTATATGTATTTTTATGTTCCTAGCTTTTCATATGCTTCACATGCAATACAAATTGAAATTATTAATGAATGGATATTTTGAAACACTCCTTTTCAATATCTCCTTTTGTTCAATGAACTGACAAAATTACAAAGTTGGTTATACACGTTTTCAAATTATACATTATTCAATATACCTAATACCTAAAGTTTTGTAAACTGATGACGTCAAACAATTTTGTGATATAAATTTAGAAATATAACCACCATATGTGGAGTTGAACATTTTAGCTTACTTGCGCATTTTGTGAAATACTGTAATAATAATCCTCATGTAATAACACAATCTGATGAAAACATACTCCGACCAAAGAATTCTCTCTCATGAACAAGATGATGATCTTCACGTTCAATGAACTTAATGGTAATATTAATAATATTTGTAATAGCTCAATAATAACGAAAAGTCTTCGGGTTTTTTTCAATTCGAAATTTTTCAATACACAATGAGCCTTAATTATTCGAATGCTTTTCGCTGAAAATTCGAAATTGGTTTTTCGATACTTGATATTGAATATGACATTATGAAAAAGGACACCCACCACCTACAATGTCACCCTCCAATGACCTTTTACCCTATATAGGTATGATGTTATTTATGGATGATTCTTTTAGATTATCTACCGGATATCAGTAACCTATTCTGAAATAAAAAGGGCCTATCGACGTGATACTTAGTTGTATGAACATTGCCAATTGAATTTCAAAATTGGCAATCCCAAATGCAGTCAGCAACCCATTTTCTCATGACATATTCCGGTATTTCGGATGAGATGTGGATATGGAAACACATAAAGTAGTTTTCCGGAAATTGAATTCAGATCGAACTCAAAATTTCTACATTTTGACATACAAGTTTTGCCTCTAAGCCGACTGCTTTCTTTATTAACCCTTCTATCACGATGAGATACAACTTCAGGCCTGCATGAAATATATCCTGGCAAACTATTGAAAATTGTCGTCCGCGATGCCGTAAGTCACGTTATCTGTCACATTTCGGAATATCCAATTCCGTTCAGCAGATATGAAGCCCCATTTACATTTCGCGTCACGGAAAAATATTATATAGATATGAAAATTCGTTTTGCGGATAAAGCGGACGCCAATTTACTACAAATAGTCCGTACCCAATCGGGACGATTTCAAACCGTATTGTAGTTTTGCCTTTTGTACTGCACGTCCTCAATGATTCGAACAATGAGTATGTCTTAGAAGAGTTCGAATAATAGCAAGAAACAGAAAAAATAATGAGCACGACTCTTGAATATATGGGTATCTAACAATATATTCTACAAGTTTCATTCGTTAAATTCCATGACTGATTAGCATGATTAATGAAAAATTATACCTTTGAAAAGTAGAAACCTGTAAGGCAATATATATATATATATATATATATATATATATATATATATATATATATATATATATATATATATATATATATATATATATATATATATATATTTATTTTCGTTGACGTTTCGTTGTATATCACAACTTTGTCAAAACTAATGTAATTTTTAACATTAAAATAAACCTGTTATGGCTAAAACCATTGAAAATAATATATATATATATATATATATATATATATATATATATATATATATATATATATATATATATATATATATATATATATATATATATATATATATATATATATATATATATATATATATATATATATATATATATATATATAATATATTATAATATGATTGATGAGGCCGATACTTACTTACGATTTTATTATCCATAATGAAACAACATTTAGAATTTTCTTATAATTCAATAAAATACGCATGACGCGTTTCGAAGTACTACTTCTTTATCAAATGCTGAAATAACAATAAATTGTTAAAATTGATGATTGACGAGGCCGATACTTGGAGAAAATTAATATAAAAGTATTAATTCAACATTTACCTCTCAACATTACAACACTTCAACGTTTATAACGAAGTAGTACTTCGAAACGTCGTCATGCGTATTTGTATTACATTATGAGGAAATTCTAAATATTGTTTCAATATGAATAAATTTTTCACTCAGTACCAATCATTGTTATTTCAGCATTTGATAAAGCAGTAGTACGTCGAAATGCGTCATGCGTATTTTATTAAATTATAAGAAAATTCTAAATGTTGTTTCATTTGAAATGTTCGCATTCATGCCGCTGACATTTATTATGCTTCAACACCGTATCAGACAAGCAAGTTTGCATTCGAATACGCAAAAAAGAATAATAAAACTGTTCCTGAATCCTGGAATACAAAATAAATGGCAGGCGAAGATTGGCTTGGAAATTTTTTGAAACGTCATCCCTCGTTATCAATTAGATCATCAAGCTACAAGTCTGCCGAGAGCTACTTCGTTTAATAAGAATTGTTTTATTTTATACTAATTCCCCTTATTTACACTAATTATTGCCTAGGTCGACCTATCCCATGCTTATGGCCAACCTAACTCGGATATGGGGTAGGTTGACCAAGCGTCAGGGGTTCTGAAAATCAACTAAATAAATCAACTAATATAGGTTATGGAATAGTATTTTAGGTACCGGAATAGTTCTTCTACCTGTCTCAACTTAATTTTTCATATTAAGTTAAACATCGGAAATATACAAACACAAGTCAAAAATTGGTCAACTATCCCCGGTCTCCCCTACCTAGATTGTATACAAAGTTACCTGACTTGCGCATACAATTGAATCAAATATAACAAAATGATATGATTTCTGTGAAGCAAAACATGAGAATTCAACAGGAAGAAATTTCAATGTCTGAAATAATTCAGTTGAAACCTAAAGTTGTAATATATTCCAAATATCCATTTCTCCGTAACCGAAAAGATATAATTTTCATTCCGAATATTCCAGTTGTATACTTTAAAAACTTATTGAATTTTCCGTGTTATCGTAAAAATTTCATTATGGAAAACTGACACTCAACAAATATCTGTAACATTGTGGATGATACTTCACTTGTTATTCTATTTTTATGCGCAATTCAATTCAGAATTTCATGACTATTGACTATTCTCGTCCGCGGTATTATCTGCTTTACAGCTGTTATAAAAGTGGAAATATTATTGCTTTCTCAATAATGAGGTTTAGAAACGTGACCTGATATTATTGGAGTTTTCGCTAGGTGTCTTTGAATATTCATTTCGCTGCATTTCCAATTCACTGAAAATGGTTTCTATAAAACAGAGTATGATCATAAAATTATAATGTTACAATCGGAAAAACAATGAAACGATAATTAAGATAAGAGAAATTTCTTCGAACACTTATTCTTATAGTATTTTTATTGACATTATAGTAGTAACTAAAGTTAATAGTATAGGCAAAACAGAGCAAAATAGGTTCATAGTCGACACCAAGGCGACATTTGATGCTCCTTGCGCCGCCCAGTAAACAACATTTGCCGTCATTCTTTTTCCTCATCATATGCAATTATTTTTCCTAAATGCTTTCCGATTATTTGTCAATATTGAGCTGTTCCATATCGTCAATAATTATTGTCATTCTTCGTTTTATATTTTCAATATTAATTTATTTTTGCATTTCATTTTTCAGATACAAAATATTATCCAAAGGCATCGTTAAATATCAATAAATTGTCCAAAAACTCCAACAGAACAGTTATTGTTCGATTCAGCAATGTGAGAATTGTAAAACTTATGAACTGTCAATAAGAATTGCAAGAATTTTTATTTTTTGACTGAAAATCAAAATGTTCTTTAATGTGTTTAGAGAACAAATTCTCCAAATACTAAAAAAAAAACATAAACTTACATCCATCAATTTTAAATTGGAAAAGAGAGAGTGTAAAAAAATTTCAGTACACAGTTGGTTGTATATAAACATTTTTATGAAAACGTTTGATTTTACCGAGTTTTCAAATATACGAATATTTGTCAAGAAATATTACAAAAGGACTTTGGCCATCAATTGACCAACATTTTGCCATCATTGATAAAATGCTGGACGAAGTTTGGAATCGATCGAAAGAATTTTTTAATATATTATAGTAAATATTGCATGTTACTATCCATAACTTTTTTGTTCCAGGGATGGCTTCCACAGAAGTGAAGAATGTCCTTCAATCTCAGAAAATATGAAGAATCCCATACGTATGAAGTTATGAACAAAACGTTGAAAACAGAAAACAAAACCAATCATTGGTACGGCAGAACGCAGTGAATACAATGTGACAAGGACAATAACACGTTTTTCAAACAAAAATGAATCGCCAAGTCTTGCAAGGACTGATTAAAACACTGCAGGTTGGAAGAAATAGAATTTAGAGCATCTCAACTCGTATTCAACTATTTATAGTGGGTTAGTAGATCGATAGATATGTATACTTTATTGAATAATTTACTGTAATTCAAACAATAAATTTCAGAATTGTCTACCACATGAGCCATTTGTTATACCATTTCGGTTTTACTACGGAATTCTCAAAGGAAGCACATAAATAAACACTTTTCAATTCTTGTATATTACATAATATTGTAATAGTACACATATTGAATTTATGTTTCAACAATATATTTAATAATCATTTCAAATTTTTACTTGTGAGTCATTGTTGATGCTTGTGAATAAAGGTCCATTTAATAAACGATGTATTTGGTTACTTCCCGAATTTATGATATAAAAAACACAAGGTAGCACCTCACTCATACCACTATAAATTACATTTTTTTTTAAAGTTAATAGTTCATAAAAAAATAGAGAATATGAAAAATGGGAAAAATAGAAAAACGAGAAATTGAATCTGACTTCAAGAATGAATAAATTAATAAAAAAATGAAGCAACCACTAATTTATTAGTTTTAAAAGTCAGTTTCGCTATTCTCAACTTTTTGGGCTTTTTGGATTTACCTTATAGGATTTTGGGCTTATAGATTATGAAGTTCGAATATCAGTTGAAAACTGACGTAAGGAGCGAAGAAATCTGTTGAAACAACAGAGATGACAATGACGAAGTACTTCTTATTGCAAACTCTATGTAGAAAATAATTTGTTGGAAAGAGAACCATGCAACAAAAATATGAAAGCATGATAAAAAAGTATTGAGACTTACCGATAAGCCTGAATTGACATGATGGAACGACAAAGTTATCGTATCGCTATATTATTTATTGTTCAGGAAATACTTAGCAACTTGTTTAGAAAGTACTTTATTATTTACTGAATTGGAAACTATGATTCGAATTCATTGCAATGTTCGAATCACAGTTTATTGGCAATTCAGAATCGCCTTTAAACACTAGGTAGGTACAAGAATTTTAAATACCTAACTAACAAACGAATTACTTTATTTACTTCTCATCCCTTTATTATAATAGAACTGAGGCACGCGAAAGGTTTTATTACTATTTCTGATTCGAAAATGTTTGAAATTCAAATTAAATTTTCCGATAAATTAGAAAACTTATTAATTGAACATTTCCATGATTCAAAAAACTACTTTAATTAAAAAACTGAATTCTATATTACCAGATTTGGAACTTAATATGCCGAAATGTAATGAAGAAACCGCAAAAAAGCGGAATTTAGAATAGCAGTTCTAGAATGTTATATATTTTTTCATCATATTACTATTTACAAAGTGTTTGAATATGTACTCTAGAAATTTGTATGAGAATTTCCATCGATAAAATATTCCCATCAAATTACAATCTTTATTCGCATTTCATAGAGTAAATTATGTCCAAATTTTCAGTGATTTGAGAAGCGAAACTATTATTTTATTACAATTTTTCTCCTCTGATTGTTGAGAAACAGAATTCCATTCAATTATCCGTATAGAGAAAGTTTGTTCATCTCATCCAAATAAAGAACATTTCTCATGAAATTTTCAGAAATAATCGAGATTAATATTGAGATCAATAATTATCTTTTTAACGGTTTATATATAATTATTTTTCAATTTTCATTACCTGTATAATTATCTTTTTTGTATCACAGTGAACTTCATTTTCTACCAGATTGAATCAATGTATTCATTCACTTCTGTATTTTCTTACTTTTCAGGAGTTAGCTGTGTTTTTCATTTTTTTCCAAATATTTTCGAGTATTTTGTATTCAGATGATTTAGACAATGCATGCACAATTGTCAGTTTGTAATTAACACTTGTAATATGTGTTCCTTCTTCATAAGACAGTATTAAACGGTCTGTTGGGCGAAGCCCTTGTATGTAAAAAATTAAAATGAAAATATAATATGAAAAATAAAATTACACATACCAAAATGAAAATATCTATATGAGCATCGAAACTTATATCAATAGCTTGAAAATATCGATAATATAGACGGTTTCAACAGGATTACTCAATTAACAATTGAATCATTTAATAATCGAACGATCTATTGTTCAATATTTCGAAAAAATTCTTAAGAATCAGAAAAACAGATCTTTCAATGAATAGTTCTTAATACGTTCATTAAACAGCAGTCATATATACAACAAGTGACAGTTATATACTTTTATACCTTACATTACCCAATAACTGTAATCAAGAAAATAAAAAACAGTATTATAGCCTTTTTAATAAGCAACCGATTCCTGTTCGAGCTACAGGACCTCATTCTTCCGAGTCCAGATGTTCCTCTAAAGCCGATGATACAACTACGGATATTTTGAGAGAATTTGGACAAACAAACACAAACTTGGATAAAAATCTGCTATGAAACCAATGTTGCCATACTTATAATAAATAATGGTGTCAAAAGTATTTCCATTAGCCTCAAATGAAAATCCCCATTCAATTGCTTTGCTATATGATAATTTCGTATCGTCAATGCTTCAATGTCGATATTTCTGGGTCGATATAATCGATAATCCAATATATCGTTGCATCCCTAATCAAGATGACATAACGATACTGCTTGTATAACAATTTACTTTATCCATCTGTTCCGTTTATTCCCCGCACGGGAGCAAAAAGTTTCCATTTCCATCCTCACTCAATGTCAGTTAACGGATTAAGTTGCTGCGGCTGCATTCGGCAAGGAACAATTTAATCATACGCGTCACTTGGACTCCGGTGACACAGTGGCGCGGGTGTCTAACGATAGAAGTATCATATACCCGAGTCGAGAATAGGCAGGTGAATGACAATCGACCGTGAAATTGTGAATAATGTAGTCGGATTAGCTCTTCGTCGACAGTGCATAGTTCCGTAACGAAATTATCGTTCGTTTGTCAGTGTTTTTCGGTTGGCAGAAATGGTGAAATTTGATATGCACGTTTTAAATAAGTGGAGTATCACGTCACGTTTTTTTATTCATTGAATTTAATCGAAACTTTATCTGAATGAAAGTTTATTATTTTTTTGTTCACTAATTAAATTTTTTTTATTTCCATTGTCAATTAAGAAAATAATGTATGGAAATATTCTGTTCCGTTACAAGAAGAAACATAACTCAGTATTCCATTTCTATATATAAGTTGTGATTGGAATGAGTGTATTAAATACATGTTTTTCGGATACTGCTTTTGGTAAAACCCCCAATCAGACTAGATGAAGCTATAAGACCTTATAATACTCGTAATAATAAGTTTATTAACGATATTTCCTAATATAAGTAAAGCTAAATAAATGTATAACAATTCATATTCAAAGAAAACACCAATTCTGTATTCAAAATAATCCAAAATCAACAACAAAACAATCAGCAACAAATGAAAAATCAATCAACTGCAATATTCAAAGTACAACAATCTTAGCCAACCCTACAAACTGTCCGCTCAAATACCCCCGATCAAACTGCATATATGATAAGAATATCACAAACCACACAAGCAATCATCAGAAGCATAAAATGTCAACGACAAACAAACCAATATGCAACACATAAGTACATTCAATGAGTCAAATATCTTCTGAGTTTAACTTTAAAACTTTGTAACGACTCACTAGATTCAATGTCTGCTGGCAACTTGTTATAAGCAACGAATCTCTTAAAAAATAACGACTTTATAGTTGCACTTTGTTTAGTATCTTCAATACGTAAGTCATTTCTTCCTCTAGTGAGGTGATTATGTACCTCGTTATTGAAACACAGGAATTCATCAAAATATGATGGCGCCAAACCATAAACTAATTTGAATATGAATGACATCGTCATGAAAAGACTTGCCTCTTCAGAAGAAAACCACGAAAGTGTTTTCAACATAGAGCCAATAGGTGTCAGCCAACTGCAACAGAGTATTATTGTCATGCAACGATTCTGCAACTTCTGCAACTGATCGTTTTGACTTGAATTGAACAGAAAAAGGATCGAGACACAATAATCGAAATGTAGATGTACAATAGCCTGATGTACAATTATTCTAGACGTTACAGATAAATTGAAATTATTCCTTGAAATAATATTTTTTTTCGTTATTTTCTTAAATATATATTCGAAATGAGCATTAAAATTCAAATGAGAATCTATATAAAAATCCAAATATTTTGCAGAAGTTATCAAATCCAGTTTGTCATCCACCCATATTTAAGTTTATATCATTCACGTTCAATTGTCCATATTTGTACTTGGAAGTTATGATCATTGCCTTTGTTTTATCGGCGTTCAGTTTCAACTTATTGACCAATAAATAATTATTGACCACTTCCAAAACTTTATTCATTCTTTTAAACCAAGTAGAAATATCCTATCCGCAATACGCTATCATTATATCATGTACAAATTCAAAAAAATCACAATCCAAAAAATAATTAACTACAGCATAAAAAAGAGTGGACCCAGGACACTTCACTGTGGAACCCCTATATTAGTATTTATATCCTCTGAATTAACATCGCCAAATCTAACTCCTTGTTTTCTATTTATAAAGTAACTTGATTATCAGATGAGGGCTGTAAATAAGCTTGTTACTAAAGTTTATATGTATAGGTAAGAAGCAATGAAACTATTACAAAATTAAAAAATTTGATTTTGAAACTCGAGAAAACACAACCTACCAGCTTTAATGCATAAAAAACATCACAGTGGCAACATTTGAATATAGTTTTTTTCTCACACGCATAAATTTTTATGTCTTTTTCTGCACTTGGCATCAAGTGTTAATATGTGGCTATGTGTGACTTCATATCGTGATAGTATAGGATCCCGATATAGAACGACCTTCACCGAGATGTTTATTTGATGAAACATATTTTATATTCAATTTAATTTGCCAATAATTATATTCCATATGGGTTGCCTAATAAATTTCAGTCCAGGATATGATTAATAGATAATTAAAAAAATATTTTTTTTTTTAATATTTCACCGGTTTGACTATTAGACAAATTCCACTCCAATCGAAAGTATGAAGCCCATAGAATATGCTAACGTTAGGTTGTCTATTCTTTTCCAGTCATAACTCTCTGGTTGCCAGGTGTAAACAGGTAAATCGATAGTAGCATTTTACACCGGTCTGATAATTTAATCAAATTTACATGAAAATAAAGATTATTTAATTATGAACACGGTAAAATAGGGTTGCCTGCGAAAAATCAGTCCTGAATTACGGTTGTCGAATTTTAAAAAGTGAAATATTGCCGCGAGTGAATGTGTACGACTGAGAGGTCCCAAGCAACCGTTCCGTGCGTTAGAAGAGGACAGAGCATAACAGCTGCTTAAGGTCCGCCCATTTAAAGAAAAAGAGCGCGCATGCTATTTGTCAGTGCAACTGACAAGGATAGCGATAGACTTGTATATGCTGTGTATCATTTGGGAATACTAGTTACAATTTGAAATACGTGCTCCTATTTATTGGTGAAAAAATTGGCTAAAAAGTGTTTTTTGTGTGATTCGGATGATAATGTAATTGATTTTAATGATGAAACTTTTAAGAACTGTGTATTGAAGTTAGCTTTTCGTAAAAGAAAAAACTTCAAATACAATAACATTGAGCTAACCAGTGCGTCGATTGCTTTTGTAGGTTATCATACCACGTGTTATAAAAAAGTGACTGTTTTGAATAAAGAAAAGTTTTGAATGAGTTTTTGCGTCATTAACAGATGCTGCTGATATTTTCATTGAAGATAAAATGAAAATTGTTCAAGAATTTACAGCTTGTATGTATGGGATTAAGAATTGCACTAATGTGAATGATGCAAGATATCGCATTTTTATGAAAAATTACTCTGCTAAAGAAGACAGTGAGCAGTTTCTAAAAAAAATCAAAGGCTTCGACTCTAACTCCATACCTCCGTGCTGGATATCATTAACACAAAAAGTTTTACGAACTATTTACGTAAATTCGATGTGGCTGAATGCAACAGATCCAATATGTATCAAACTTGAACCTGAGAGTTGCGGTTGGTACTTAGATGAATATTTAAAACCACGAGGATTCATTGGGGATCATACACCTTTAAGAATAGATGATATTATCGAAAGAACCGAAACAGAGAGTGATGACGAAGAAGGTGCAGTTTCGAAGATCTCAGCTTTATTTCCGATGACTCAGAAGCTGAATAATTAAAAAAAAATTATTTATTTATAATTTTTTTCAATAAAAAAAATTTTTCTTAATTAGTATTACATATTTATTGCTATAACCTTCTTATTTACTTTTACTATATCTGAAATTTATTAGGCAACCCATATGGAATATAATTATTGGCAAATTAAATTGAATATAAAATATGTTTCATCAAATAAACATCTCGGTGAAGGTCGTTCTATATCGGGATCTTAGACTATGAAACATTCTTGGAGTCACTCAATTTCCTCTCATCGTTCTTGGTACATGTATCAAGAAGAGTGAAGTTCTTGCCTAGATTTCTGTTTGAATTTATTTGTATCTGCGTCAAAAGACAAATATTGTCCAATATGAATTTTCAATGCAAATAAACCCAGAATTGTTATGTTTGATATAGCTAAAGATTAATCAACAAACCTGAACCCTTTTCACAAAATTTACAACTACTAGGTCGATGCAGTAAGAACCATGCAATTATTATTACGATGCAATTATTAACCAAATGAGCCATTTGGGTAATAATTTTTAGGCAATTCTATGATATCATCCGATAGTTCTACAACTATGAGAATAATGTTGACGGTTCACTACGTTAGCACTATCTTCAGCCTAGTTAACCGTAAGATTGTAATCTTTTTTTGGTTAAAACACTTTGTTTTACATATTAAATTAAATTAGACTCTTCAGTCTTGAAAATGAGCTAACGCTCGAAACATGTTGGCTATTTCATATTGTTAAATAAATCGTGAAACAGTAAGCCAAGAGTTTAATTTAATTTAATATTCAATTATGTTTCACCAAGAGTTAAGCGAGAATTCAATTTCAGTCATTAAACTTTAGTCTACACTTATGTATTGTTCAGAGTCCTGATGAAGAATGTAAACATGTTCGAAATATAGACAAGGTTAATAAATTGGTTGTGTATCAATTAAAATGGCCCTACTTTTGCCAAGAACTTATCTTTAGAACAAAGAAATTATTAAACATATTAAAAGAAATGATAAAATTAATATATGAAGGAAATGATAGAATTGAAGGCTAATTTGATTGAATTCGGAGGTATCCCTTCATACAATAACAAGTATCCTTATTGAAAGAAATTTATATGCTATGGTTTCTAATGGAGTATCAAACCAATGGAGAAGTACTGAAATCGAAGGGACATTTTTGTGATTGATATCGTTGTCATCTTTATTATGGGGTTCACACCTTTTTGTGAAGTTCAGTTCCCGAATGAACATTTATATTCATGAATAACTGTCAGTCATTCGTAACGCTGGGTCCTTCAGTCCTAGGCATAGTCCTAGTATGGTCTATTGTAATTATGCTTCAGAATATTCTTCAACATATAGAATCTGTTAGAGAGTAGCTCAGTTTTAAACGTTCGGCATGATAATTTTGAGTGAGATTCTGCAAAATATGAATGTCATTGTGAATATCTCCAATGAAATAAATCTCTGCACAAAGTCAGACATCGAAAAAGCAAAATAAAAACGTTATCAAGTATTCGTTCTCAAAACTTCTTAAACAAACGTGTTCCACAGCGGGAATAGACGCAAAAATGTTTACTGTCAATCAAAAAGTCAATCAGGACATCTGATATATCAGTAGTAATTATATAGCCAATTTACCGAGTTGTGCATCAAACTAATGAACAAAGGTAAAGCTAACACACAACATTGAATCAACACAATACCCATCAAATGGCAGTTTGATATAAAAGCCCAAGTTGCAATAAAAGGATTACAGAAATAATTGATTTCTGGCACAACATTCAATAGAATCTTGCTTTAAATGATGATAGTTTGTTCGAGGTAACTACTTTTGAATCCAGCAGATCTAGTTGACGTTAGATTGTTTGTGACTTTCATGGTTATAAACTATAATTCATAATGACTATACTATAGTTAATACTTACAGATTTCTTCATATCATATATGATATATAAGAGGTTGAGTTACATACCTGAAAAGAAAGTGAACATTAATATATGAATTATTTACATAGGTACTTCATAAGAAAAACGTAAAAGTAAAGTTGAAAGAATATACATTACTTCTCCCTGAGCAACCAATTTTTTCGATCAAGACAAAATTTTAGATGAATCTAACAATGAATCAAAACTGATTTGAAAATTTCGGGAATAGGTTACATAATGTGATTATAAAAATTCCCATTATATTCGGAATAATATTGCTCATGATACATTTCATACAGTCTATTTTCCAAATAAAAATAACGAAATAAAACTGAAGAATGAAATATATTTCAGTTATATGCGCTGTAGGTTGATAAAACCCAAACAAACGTCCATCCCAATAGCAGAGGATAGTACTGAAACCAATTAAATGTTAAGTTAATGCACGTTAATGATCAATCCTCCGCATATCTAGGCGACACTGGGAACATATCAACGCGTCCTGATCAATAGTAATTATTGAAACATAATTCGATAGGCAAATTGCGAGAGATTGCCGCAATCACACTGTCAGGAATATCCTGTAAAGAGTTTGATAATTGATTTCAAAAGAACAAAGTAATCGTACAGTTGCAGAGAAGAAATGATATCTGATTTCAAAGATAATTGAATAGAGGATATTCAACTTATTTCCAGGTAACTATTGCGCAACATGTTCGTGTGATTTTGAATGATTATGAAAAACAACTCTAAACATTTAATCTAAACTCTAATCTAGTACCAATCCACAGAGGAGAAAGAAGTGTCGGAACAACTAGAGCCAGACTTACATTCACAAGCCATTTGATGCATATGGGGCTTCAAATATACAAAAAATTAATTATGAAATATACGGAAGGCATTCATGATCTGAAATTTATACTTGTTTTGTACTAATTGCAGGAAATTTTCTTTTTGATTCGATTTCTACATTGTCGAATTCAGTTTGAACTACTTCCTCATTGTCCAATCCATTTTCCCATTTTATCTGGGGTGGAGTCTCCTATACATTTTCAAACAGAGAACTCATTTTGTGTGGTCTGAATAACCAGGTTGTCCTGACTCATATCCTTCTTGATGTTGTTCCATCATGAAGGTTTGGTATGTTGAGTATTTTCTTAGCAACATAGGGACAACATCTTTGCATCTTTGGATATGACTTTCTCTTACTTTTTCAACGATTGGAACTATTTTGAAAGAACCTCTGATGTACTCATTGTGCACTCTATCCAAACGTGTCACTCTACGTGCCCATCTCAACATCTTCATCCCATTTTTGTGTAGTTTTTGTTCGTGCACTTCTTTCGTAGTCAAGCACTCTGCTCAATACGTTAAGGTTGGTCGCAGTACTGTCTTGTGAAAGTTTCGCTTGATCTTGATGAGGATTTTGATATCGTATAGAACACCAGTTAGTGACCGCCATTTGAACCATGCAGTATTTCTTCGGTGATTGACATCTTTGTCAATATGGACCCAAAATGGTTGAAGCTTTCTTCTATAGGTAGTGCATCCATACAAGTGGGTGAACATCCGTACGTATGCCTTTGTCGGCTGTTTTTTTCAAAATTGCACCCCATTATTGCATTGCGCCTCACTTTCCATTTTCAAGCGATATATTAAGTATTATATTAAATAGTTTGAACTACTAATCCATGATATATGAAATAAATGTCGTATTAAAATATATTTTGGTAGTCGCCTTAATATTAAAATATTCAATGAAAACATCTTTGAAGTAGAAATATAAAATTGTTTCAGATATCTAGGGATTACTTTAGCACTACTTGTAATACTGAATCTTAGTTAGCATGTGGATTCAATTTGTAGAACACGGTTAAAAAAATTGGGTTTTTGATTAATTCAATCAAAATCAAATCTAATAAATTAACAGGGTGGACCATACGGTCGGTCAGTACCTAATGCGTTAATCTTTCCCCATTTCACATATTGTATGTCTCTGTTATATAACAAGGAAGATATATGTAAATTGCAAGTCCTACAGAACAAATAAATGAGAATATATTATCACATAGTCCTAGTTCTCTCCTCTCATTGAAATCTATTAAGTTAGACACATCTTTATCATATATACAAAAACAATTTCATACATACATTGGAATACTGAGAAACAGGGGGTTTGATATTCGTTTTTTGTGGGTTAAGGCACATAGTGGAATCGGTTATAATGAAATGGTGGATGAAGCCATTGAATTAGCATCGTTGAATTCACCTGAACCGTATAAATGTCCATGGTGATATATATATATATATATATATATATATATATATATATATATATATATATATATATATATATATATATATATATATATATATATATATATATATATATATATATATATATATATCATATATATTCGATTTAAAGATGAAAACTTGAAAAAGCGGAGGTCAGAATATGAAGGAAGTACAGTTGGTTCGATGTATAAGGCTATCCATCCTGTTCCTCCCACTAAGATCTGGTATAAGGATATATGTAATCACAAAGAATTTGTTAGTTATTTCTCGTTTGAAAAGCGGACACAGTCTATGCCCGCAATATCTGTATAGGGTAGAAAAGTCAGATAATCCATTATGTAGTTGTGGAGAATTGGGCACTCACAACATTTGATCTTGTCCTGCAATAACTTTCGCAACAAAAAAGCATATTGCTCATGAAATTGAACAGAATTGTTAGATTTAGTCAACCTTTTAATCTGTGTTTTCTTTTGTCACTGAACAATATAGAAATTTTTGAATTGATTTATGATCATATTAAAAGTATAGTATTGAAATGTTTATACTATAACTAATCGATATCTATTCGTTTTTATGCTACCCTATGTTTAATTCCCAGTGTGGTTTCCTATCCAATCCGTGGCTTATGTTGTGTTTGAGTATGAAGATGAAAATCGCCTTGATGAGCTCCTTGGCGTATTGTGTCCTTGTTATATCGTCCTTCAGTGGTTTGTTGTTCTTCTTTTAAATTGGTATTTATTGAAATATCCTGTGGGCCGATGATCTATAGCCAAAGCCATTTTACGTTTAATTAAAAAAAATGAGAATAGTATTAAATTGTAAAAGACACTTTGCAGTTGGAGATATGTTAAAAAAACTGAATTTTCTCAGTGTTGAACGTATGATTTATGAGTCCAACTCAATAATCATATATAAAATTTTAAAGTTTTTTTTAAATTATTAAGCATCAAAATTATTGTTAGCATCATTGGTTAACAGGTCCACTATATCATACAGATTGAGGAATATGACGTCCGTTGTATTTATATTTAAAAAGGATTGAGACATTTTCTTCTACCAAGTAAATAGCTGTAAGTAATTTACTTAGTAGAGTAACACATAAGAACACAATATGTTGAATTTTGTAAAAACTAGCCAAAAACTACTGAAGATGCTATTATAATTATTATATATAACTGATAATGTAGTTTTCCTCACATAATTAATTATCATTAATATCGGAATTTTCTTGAAGTCGAGTTTCGATTCCTCGACACAATACTCGAAGTAAGGTGAATAAAATGCTTTGAAAATTATATTTTTCTCCATTGTTTATTGATGTGGGAATATTATGCCAATGGCTTGGATTATTGAAACTGATGGTTCGCGAGAACATAACGAAGTATTTTACCAATCCTTGGAGTAAATACCGTTGAGAAACACTGGTTTACAATGCATTAGAAGTTGTTAATGAATTAAAATCTACATGTTGTTAGTACAACCCTGCACGCGCCCTCGGCTGATAAGTGCCGCACAGGCCTGGTAGTATGTTACAACCGGGCATTGACCTTCCAACTGCTGCAGTGCAATTCGGCCGCACCAGACTAATTCGCCTCCTGACGAGCATTTGTCTGTCAGACTTGCTGATCTCCATTGATCTGATTCGGATAAATAAAACATGACGAGTATTTCAGCATTAGCACCGCTTTTTCCCGACACACTCGTAGAGCATATAATAATAATAATAATAATAAATGTCTTTATTAAAATAAATCATAATAATATTTTACATCAACAAAAACAAATCATTCCTCAGGGCGAGATTCAGTATGCACGCAATCGTAAAACAAGAACGTACATCTGCTCTTCCATCTAACCCTTAAATCCCCTATCATCTAACCCTAACTATTAAATTAACCAAGTATACCTTAAATCTACTAAATAATATCTATAAAATTATCTATAAAATAATAAAGTAACCTAGTATACCTTAAATCTACTAAAAGACAAGATGCGATAAATCGACTTCAGAATAAAAAAGAAAAAAAACTAGCCTAAATTAATGATTTCCTATACTAAAAATAAGGTGAACACTCCAGAGCAGAAACACACATTCATCAAGTGAACAAAATACTTCACTGAAAGCAAGATCAAAACTCGATGGTAAAATAACTACAAAGGCACAAACCATAAGAAAACAACTAAAACACTGCAAGATTACATCGATAACAATTTCTCCACAATTTTTTTTAAAACGCAACCCGGACAAAACACGAAGTTCAACTGATAAACTGTTCATAGAATCCGCTATACAAAAAGAAAACGACCGTCTGAAATACTGTGTTACATGTCTAGGTATGGTGATAGTGTTCTTATGCCTAACATTTAAATTATGAATATCAGTCCTAAAACGTATCTTGTTGTACAAATATGGAGGTACTCGATCCGTAATGAGCTTGTTATAAAAACACAGTGAGTGCAATTTCCTTCGGGACCGCATATTCAACCAATTATTAATTTTTAATGTGTGACTTATACGTTCATATTTCCTTACTCCGAAAATCAATCTCAAGCATGAGTTCTGCAGTTTCTGTATTCTATTAGAGTCAAACTCAGTTAAACATGAATTATACAGTACGTCACAATAATTCAATTTCGACAGCACCATAGCGTTGCACAACAAAGACTTAGTGGACTTATCAAGAATATGCCTACCATGATACAACAATTTCAGAGATGCGTAAGCCCTCTGCAAACACATGCTGATGTGATCTGTGAATCTTAAGTCCTGGTCAATCCACACACCCAAACTCTTCACCTTATCATTAAATTTTACAGCACTGCCGTCCAAAACAATATTATTACGATATTTCTGCAGAAAATATTTCCGTTGTGTTGGCTTACCAAACAGAATAGCATCAGTCTTGGCAGAATTCAGCTTCAGGCAGTGGTTCTTTGAAAAAATCTGCAGATTACATAAATCAAAGTTGAGAGCCGTTATCATTTGTTCAGTTTCATCCAAAGAGAAATGTACATATAACTGAGTATCATCGGCATAATAATGCTGAGAGCATGTTAAAAAAGCAGAAGAAAAATTTGAGGTGTAAATTGAAAACAGTAGTGGGCCCAAAATAGAACCCTGAGGTACGCCCGCATTAACATTCATGAAAACAGATACGTCATGCTGGCATTTAACGGCCTGAACTCTGTTGGACAGATAGGACCTTATTAAATCTATTGCTTGCTCCCCCAATCCACTGAAATGTAATATCGCGTATAAAAGCTTATGATTTAACGTATCAAATGCTTTTGAATAATCTAACAAAATTAACATTGTCAGTTTACTCTTCTCTTGTGCTATGAATATATCATCTGTAATTTTCAGTAATGCAGAGGAACAGCTGTATCCAGTCCTAAATCCCGACTGAAATGGAGAAATTATCTGATTTATATCCAAGTGTACCCGTAATTGCAAATTAATAACCTTTTCTAATATTTTAGATAGAGCCGGCAGTACACTAACCGGTCTTAAATCGTCCAAATTCTCGATATTGGGTTTTTTGGTATTGGTGAAACATAGGCTTTTTTCCAGCTGTCAGGAAATACTGAGTTCTTCAAACAATAATTTATAATATGTGTTATATGTGGCAATAAAAATGGTATGCAAAGTTTAACCGTTAATATGCTTATGCCATCCGCACCAATAGCTTTACTTTTAATACTGCTGATAATTTGTAATATATCTGTTTCTGATACGGGTTTGAAGGTTAATATACTTTTAACTGTACTTTTAAGATTATGTTTATAGAACAACTCCGTATCGCTGTCAGCAAGGAGCTTTGGAATATTATCAATGAAGTGTTTATTGACCTCATTAACAGTCCATTTACTTCCAACGATATCATCACACAATGCAACCCCTGTTCCACCCATTAATGACCTCAATTCAGACCACATCCCTTTAGAGTTCTTATATTTTATACTATGTTTGAAATACGCCTTCTTTTCATTTCTTACAGCTATCGTTACCATGTTGCGCAATCGCTTGTAACTCTGCCAATCACTATCCATTTTCGAAATTTTGAAAACCCTTAAAAGTCTATCTCTATCCAACATCATCGCACGGATCCCATCAGTTAACCAGGGTGCATAATTTTTTGTTATTCTAAAAGTTCGATATGGGACGTGAAGATCAAGCAACTTTACTATGTTACTATTCAATAAATTAACCTTGCTCTCTACATTATCTAATTCATAAATAATATGCCACGGGAGTGATTGTAAGCATGCGCTGAATGAATGGTAATTCATACTTTTAAAATTTCTACAAGTAATGTACTTACACCTATTCTTTTTGACGTAACAGTTTAAGCTTAACATGATCATTTCATGATCACTTATTTCCGGTATATGCAATAAATCAGTAAGAGAAATCATATCCTTATTTGTTGTGATGATATAGTCCAAAAGTGTAGCTGAAGATTTTGTTACTCTAGTTGCCTGATCTACTAGCTGAACCATATCTAATCCCTTGAATATGTCACTAACAAATTGTGCGGAAGTTCTTGCACTATCCAACAGGTCAACATTGAAATCACCTAGACAAAGTATATCATCTACTGTAGGGGCAACTAACGAAATAACAGTTTCGAATTTTTCAAAAAAACGCTTATATTCAGCTTCATACGGATTATAGAAGACCCCTACAGCAATAGTCTTCGTCTTCACAAATATTTTAATCCAGATTTGTTCAATTTCATGATCAGAAGACATAACCGAGAAATTTATGTGATGTCTTATATATATACCGACGCCACCCCCAGCATTATAACCTCCCCTATCTACTCTTTCAAAAATATAGCCTGGTATATCCACAACTTCGGTCGAGATACAACTACTTAACCATGTCTCACTTACGCCCACAATGTCCACATTGTGAGACAAGATCAATTTTTTTATATCAGTGAAGTGAGCAACCAATGATCTCGCATTCAAATGTACACATCTAATTCCACTACTCATAGCAGATAAAACAAAATACAATGTGAAACTGCTCCAAATATCCACCAAGCAAAAATAAACAAAAAAACAAACAAATAAGTAAAATAGTTACAAAAATAGGTTTCCTTATATATACACAAATATACATACATAGTAAGAAGAAAAAATATATATATATATATATACCTGTACAACCAACTAATTCCCACGCGACCCAATACGGAATATCCGGCTCCTACCATCCTAGCTACTTCAACAATTTTTCCAAGTCTTCCCTAGATCTTACATTATGAATTTTACCCTTAAGCTTAACAAAAATTTTTCCTTCTCTTGACCAAGCATCTTTCATTCCAAATTTTACTTTGCCCAACTGAAGTAACTCGTAATTGCTCTTGGTGAGTTCCTCAGTTATTACCAAAGCTGATCCTTTAAGTAACTTTTTCCTGTAAAATACTTCGTTTCTCGTTTTGATGGAAGTGAACTGTATCACAAGTGGTCTAGGTTTCTGGTCGTTATTACTCCTTATCTTCATTCTATAACAATTCTCTATAGGAATCTCCCCAATTTTCATCACCTTCGACAAAGTTTCTTGCACCCTCTTACTCAAATTTTCATCAGTCTCTTCCCTCAGTCCATATAATCTCAACTGCTTCAACTTATGATTCTGTTCGAAATAATTCAACTTCATCTTCAGCTCTCTTATCTCCTCTTGATTACTTGCGACCTGACCTTGAAGTTCGCTGACTTGACCATCCAACTTAGCCAGGTGGTCACCTAATGTTGTCCCAACCACTTCAGCTACTTTCTCTGCCAAGGTTAACATAAAATCCTTATCCGTCAAACAGTCTAGTAAACACTGTTTTATTTCATCTCTTTGACCTTTTGTTAACGGCATTATTACGTAAGTTATTGAAACTATACTACACAAGGTATTGAGATTACTCAATAGTATTGAAATATACTACACAAGGGTTTAAGATTTTAATTTAATTCAGTTCTTGTAACACTCTTCAAAATTATATTATCGGAACCGAATATTCACACGTCTACTCCGAGCGGAACATCTCATGCAAGTATAATTGAGAAATTTACAGAACTTCTGAAATAAGCGGCACGAGTCTCGCTTTACGATGCTCTATTACTTGTCATAAATTGAAATTGTCCCCAATTGATAAATTGTCCCAAGAAGGGGACAGAGAAGAACACTAAGAGCTAAGTGAAAGAGGGATGCTATTTCATGTGACAGTAGCCGATTTCACGACCAGTATTCACTATTCAAATTTGAAATGAACTATTCTTACTCTACCAACATGAAAAAGTGTTGAATTCGAAAGGTTATTGCTATATTACAAGCATTCTGAACGTATATCTAACTCTTCTCTTCACTATCTTCAAGATTCCAAAAAAGTCGTTGCCAAGGCTTCTCTTCTTTAAGAGGCCTCTATTGAAGAATATATTGTGAGAATTTAAATTTTTTTCATTCATTTTTTAGAAGCATGGATTCAACATCTTGCAGAAGAATTGTGGTAGGCATGCAGTTTTATTGTGCCATGGGATAGCTATTAGATTAATAAAGGCCCACTCTGTTGTATTATATTTATCACTGCTTAACCGTTATAAGGTTTTCGGATCAAATCTGACGCATTTTTGTGAAAAATCCTGATTATTTCCATATATATATATATCCGTTTTCTGTATCTGATATTTTATGACGCTTAATGAAATGCTTAAATGATTATATATTTAAGGTTTTATCAAATAAAAATTAGAACTTATCGAGTTATAAACTTGTTCACTATATAGGTCTTTGGGTCAAATTTGACCCTGTGTATAAATGATGATATTTCGTTTAGTATTACGGTGGTACTATCGAAATATTTTTTCTGCGAGTGACTGATTTGTTCTCACCGTAACAATTTCAGAGTAAACATTGAGTGTACCAAACCATCTTACACTAAACATTGAATGAATGTGCATTTTAGTATGAGTCTTGCTTTGAAACCCTATTGAAGTTGAAGTCTAAAATGAATAAATCATTCAGTTGTTTTATCGATACCGGAAAATGAGAGACAGTGATATAGAACATTTTTTGAATGTCGTGTTAGACGAGGAAGAATCTTGTTCAGAACAAGAAGATGTAGTGGAGCAGGAAGAATCATCGGATAACAGTACTGAAAGTGATACTGAAACAGCCCCAACTCAAGAACTAACATCAAAAATGGCCAAATAAATTACCGTAAAAACCTTTGACAATACTTACGGAAGGACTTCGAGGGAAAATATAATCAATATGATTCCAGGTTTGACACGTTATTCTTGTTCAAGGATAACAATGGAGGAACTCTCTTGTTTCCAATTGCTTTTTCCTCCTCCTATGATTCATAACACTATTTTGAATTATACCAACATTGAGGGTAAACATGTGTTCAATAATGATTGGATTGACATAGACCTACACATATGTTCACTTTTATTGGATTACTTTTGTTAGCTGGTGTTTATCGATCAAACAATGAGAGTACTAAAAGTTCATAGAATTGCGAGAAAAGTAGACCTATTTTTGGGGCAGTGATGTCATTAAAAATATTCAAAAAAATATCAAGAAAAATACAGATAATTTTTAAACTTCATATCACCTTGGGCAGAAACTCAACTACTGAAAATGTGGTGTGGATACATTGGGTAAGGCTGTTTCATGCATACTTGCAAAAAAAAAGACGAACCGATGGCCTCAAGTCGTACTCAGTGAAATGGTAGACATATCTACATATAATTCATCATTCTGCATTTCATTCACATCTGC
Source organism: Henosepilachna vigintioctopunctata (assembly GCA_030704895.1). NCBI lineage: Eukaryota > Metazoa > Arthropoda > Insecta > Coleoptera > Coccinellidae > Henosepilachna > Henosepilachna vigintioctopunctata. Next base: position 493,766 of record JARQZJ010000141.1, on the reverse strand, counting down.
TGATAAGAATTGGAATGGAAGTTGTTTTGATAAACGTCCCCTTTTTTTAGAAAATGTAGGTTTGCAGCTTACTACACGATATACACAAAAACGAAACATTTACCACGAGCACCTTTCTCGCAATTGGTTGAAATGAAAATACGTGAATTGGCTCATTCACGTCAACTACAGTAGAATCGGAAGATTGGCCTTATATGTAAAAAATATATTTGTAGAAGGCATTCTGAAACTATTCTTTTTGTACTGAAACTATTATTTTGTTTACAATGTAACGATATATAAGATTTTAGATAATTAATTCATAAACTTTTATATTTATTTTTTAATTATAATAACCCATACTGACTAATTTATCAGTAAATAATTGATGCAAAAATAAGTTACATAGGTACGTACTACTCGGTCAAATTTGACCAGAAGACCGTTACCGTAAGCAGCTTTCTGGTCTTTATGAAGGTAAGAAATTGTTTTATCAATTGTAATGAGGGAACGTTACTTGAAGATCAAGTAGTATATAATTCTAAAATTTTTAAAATGGTTTTTCTGTTTTTCAAGAAACAGGCATATAAGATAAAAAACTGTTTAATATGAATTAGTCTTAGAAAAAACCTCCAGAGGACGGCGAAATGATAATACGTGATAAGATAAAGACGAAAAAACCTTGAGGAACGCTAACTCAAAATGAACGAGGCAATTCTTTCCTAATCTTACTCTTCAGATCAACTATACGATAACATAAAAAATGACAAATTTCAAGTCGTTATTGCGGTTTCTTTTTTCTTATGACTTTACGAGGTATATTTTATGAAAAGGAAATAAACGACCTCTCATCCCTTTAATACATGGTTGACAAAAAATATATCTATCTATACGTTATACGTCCACGATGTTTGTAATGTAAAAATCTGTATTTTTGTTGATATTTCGTTGTTGATTAATTTTGACAAAAATAAATAACTGAGTTTTTTGAATTAATTCTAAAAGAAATATACTCATGCAATTATTTATTTATTTGATTCTTTTCATTATAATCGATGAATTCATGAAATTCAGTTGTTCATTAGTCTTGACAAAGTTGTGATCAACAACAAAACGAAACAAAACAAAGATTTTTATATGACAAGCAGCCAGCTATTGCTGCTAAATTAAAAATGATGATCATCAATCCATTAATATTGATTGTATAGTTACTACAGTAGGGACTCGATTCGGCTATTTAATGTCGTTAAGCATTCGAATAATCGACTGTATGAAGACAATACACTAAACATATAACAGAAAATGTTGGCATACTTTCGAAAAAAAATTAGTTGGACGAAAAGATGACAGAGATCAATCTTTTTTAGGAAATTATTGAGAAATACATACTTTTTCAATTACTTAAATGTGTACTGCTACCTCAATCAAGAAGTAATATAAGTAGGTACATACGCAATACTTCAAATTTCTCAATTCTGTGGACCTACCGTTTTACATCGGTTCCGAACGTCCAATCGGTTTGTAATCAATGTGCATTATCCAACAGTTATCATCATTAAACTACTTAAATCATAAACAAACCCATGATTTAACCGGGGCTCGAACCCGAATCTTACCGCACCATGGTCGGGTATTCTCCCGACTAAGGCACGAAGACCGGCCCAGTTCAAATTATTTGAGATATTGGGTAATTTTATTTGATGATTAAAGAATAAAATATGTATCTGTTGAAATGCATTATCATTTGTTTGCAGTTGGTAGTGCGTAAAATCGAGAATCTATTGAACTGAGGATCGGATAATCCACTTTCCAATGAACTATACTGAATTAAAAGTGGTATTTATTGGTTCATTCATACTTCAAGCCATGCCTTGCAATATAGAGCTGATAAACAGAATCTGGTAACATTTTTGGGATCAACAGATTGAGAACATTCAAAATCAATTCTCGGATTTCCCTCGTCGAACTTTTTATTTTCATTTTGTTGGTCTATCTTAATTTCTCGAAATGTATAATAACTAGAAAAATAAGACAATAACAACTTCTCAATATTATTGTATTCAACGTTCCAATGAATTGGAGAAAATTTTCACTTCTATAAATCATCAGTCATATAGACGATATTAATTATACTGCACTCAATCACATATATCTTCCGAAGACCTAGTTCAATATAACCTGGTTCCACTTCCATCAATGTCGAACTTGGGTATTTGTAGTTTTATCGTATTCAAACCTTCAACACTGCGTAATTTGCTGAAGGGAATGGCAACAGCCAACTCCATTAGACTTATCTGAGCCTGGCCGGGTAATCGGAAACCTCCAGCACTTGTAACATCTGAGACATTCTGGTAATTAGTCCTGGGAATGATAATTGAGAAATTAGAAACAGTCCCCAAACTGGATTAGCTGACGCTTCCGTACTATAGAATGTAGGTAATAAAATTTTATGAATCGCATTCTAAGTTGATTCAGGTAGTGTAACTTGAGACCGTGAATTTATACTCATTGGAAGAAAGTTCTGATTACTTAATCAATAGATTTTGAATTTCAATGAACACAGTAATTGAAGCAAATGAAATTTTTATAGTTTCCTCTATAACATGGTTTTGAAGTGGAAACTTCTTCAGCAACGTTGGGCACTTTTTGGTAGGGCAAAATTTTGTGTTTGTCCACCGACATGGTGCGCCAAGTACCGTGCGCGTAAGACGCTTTTTGAATGTGTGAAATCTTAGTCGTTCGCGTCACCGACATGCTTATAACAGTCAGCTGTAGCAATATAGCTGACGTATAGTACCTAAATGTCAAGCAAACATTTTCATTTCTTACTTTAGTTACCATAAATCGTAAATCTATTGTATCTTTTTCAAATAAAATAATTGAAAGTACCTACAAAAAGTCAAAGCATTGTTGAAATTGATGATGACACTGATGCAAACAATGAAAATAATGTCAAAAATGTGTTAAAAAATGTACGTGAATAGGAATACGATCCATAGAGTGCTATTGTATATTAATTGTTATTTCAATTTACCTGTATTTATATTTTGTTATGATCTTGTGCATACTCTATTATATTTGGATAATAAAAAACCATAAAAACATGCATATAATTGTTGCCAGAGTGTCAATAAGTGTGAAAACAAGATTGATGTTGATCATTTTCAATTTTAACGTTATGAAATTCAAACTATGAATGATAGAAGTTCTGAGTTATTATTTTTATCGGCAGTCCTTATTACTGTTAATTTTAATATTTCATTTTTGTAACGTCTAAGGATAACTGGTTCAAAAACAATAAATTGAAATTAACACAATTAGCTTAAGTTTCACTAATTATATTAAAAACTCTACATATGTTTCGGGTGGTTAACACATTATCAAGAGTGTAATCAAGAGTAACTTGTTCGTTGAATAAATGTGGTTGCCTACATGTTTCATTCAGTTAAATACAGAAACATGTGCCATATGAATGAATTGTGAACGAATATATAGACAAATAACAAATCTTTGAAAAAATTAGAAGGTTATGAAGAATAAATTCCTGAATACGTTCAGAATTTTCCGAGTAGTAAATCAAAAATGACTGAGATTGAAATTATCGCTTAACTCTCGGTGAAACATAATTGAATATCAAATTAAATTGAACTCTTGGCTTAATATTTCAAGATTTATTTAACAATATGAATAGTCAACATGTTTCGAGCGTTAGCTCATTTTCAAGACTGGTCTTGAAAATGAGTAGTATCACCGAGTAATCCGAGTAGTAAATCAAAAATGACTGAGATTGAATTCTCGCTAACTCTTGGTGAAACATAATTGAATATTAAATTAAATTAAACTCTTGGCTTAATGTTTCACGATTTATTCAACAATATGAATAGTCAACATGCTTCGAGCTCATTTTCACGACTAGTCTTGAAAATGAGCGAACGCTCGAAACATGTTGACTATTCATATTGTTAAATAAATCGTGAAACATTAAGCCAAGAGTTCAATTTAATTTAATAAATCAAAAATCTTTATTTGAAAGTAAATCTAATGAAGAACGTTCTTTGTAAAAATAGAGGACTCAAATACTTCTTATATCGAGAAAAAATATACATCTTAGATTTGGTCATCCCTTGTTTTGAAGTTTTTTGGGATCTCGAAAATCAAAAAATGAAAAACTATGACTGTTTCTGGAGATATTTCACAAATTGGAATTTCCTCTGAAAAATGAAACGTGAAAAAATAAAAACTATTGTTCGAGTAACGGTTTGATTACTATAAATAAAAATAACATTACATTTCCGCAAATGATTGAGGTTATCTATCAAAGCATGTGGATTATTAGTGGAATTTCGTTATGGCATTTTAACTTCAGTAACTTGAGTTAACGATAATAATGTCTCTTCTATACAAGGTTTAATAAGTTTTCACAAGCTTTCTATATAAGGTTTAATGAAATATAGTGAACGTTATAAAGCACTGCTTTTTTAATGATTCAATTCAGACAAAACTGTTTCTCTGAAACAGTTTTCCGAGACTTTTTTCAATTTTTTAAAAATTTGTATGTTCAGAAATATTTTTGATTCATTGGACAATGAAGAAACATCTACAATATAGTTCTCTAATACGAAAGATAGAGGTTTGCAACAGTTTGAAAATTATTAGATATCTACGATAATTAACTGAAAGATACTATATACTTGAAACATACTGTAATCGATACTATACTATACTTGAAATGGAAAGATTATTCGATTATTTAATTTCAAAAAAAATTATAATAGCATGAAATGACATCAGTAAAATATCATTAAATTCTAGGTCATTGACTGATGAAGGATTAATTATAAATTTAATCTAGGTCATTGACTGATGAAGGATTAATTATAAATTAATCCTTCATCAGTCAATGACCTAGATGGTCATGAGGTTTATAATTAATTAATCATTAATTATTGAACCAAGGTTATTAAAATTATATGAAAATTTTCGTTAATTACCTACTTAAGCAGACAAATTCAATTATGTGGGATCTACTATTCAATTCAAATGAAATAAGTACTTTCACTGATCCAGTTGATATAATCCAATTGACTATATTGTTCTTACTGAGCTTTTCAACACAGGTTCAGTTACATTGCGCTAAAGTTCCATCTCATGGCATTTACATGAATACAATGAAACAATAAGAGAACAAAAGGAGCGTGAAAGAAGTGAATTTTGGAACCACAAACAGAGTTCCTGTTCCGAAAGCGTTATTTCAATAAGTGGAAAATTTAATATGCTGTGGGGTGCGCTGCGCCAGATGCTAGCTTATCCAATATACTGGCACGCTTTCGCAATGAGAGTGATCAAATTCGCACGACTTTATTCACGAAAAACTAAGATAACTGAAGCAGCGAAGTTATAACAGTAGTATATATAATGCAGCTTTTTTTATAACTTTATTGCATCACTATTTATAGCAATCAATATGTAACAAGATTTTTGAGATACCAGTTTGAACCACTACATGACATAGTCAAGATACAAGATGTTAGTCACAATATTCCAAGTAAATAATTCAAATCAAATTGATTATAACAGCTAAATTCATCCAGAAAGTCGTCCTGCATCATTGGAAAGTATGACAAGAACATGGACTAACAAAATTCACGAAAATATTAGCACTTAGTTTTTGAAAAAGAATAAATGACCATGAAAGAGATCATCACGCAACATTACGACATTACTTCCACACCAAAATTATTGACAAACTATATCAAAAATGAACACAGCAACATATGGACAATATATTCGCAGAACAGTATGAGTTCACTTGATCTTCAATTTAGATTTTCATTTGCCTTCTCTATCGACCTCAAGAAAAGAATTATCTAACTACGAGTTATAGTAATTGTATCATTGCACTTGTGACTTGTTATTGGTTAGTTTGATTGAGTGGTTCAGATCAGTGGTTCTTAACGTCTTAGTGATAATGAGCGACCACTTGACAAAATCTTAGTTCTGCTATGAACCACTAATTCTCTCAAGGTAATATAAATTATCACCACGGTTTTCTCAATAAATAAAACACATTAGGTTATTATTCGAAGCCAAGAGTATTTCATTTTCAAATTATACACGTTGTATTTCAGTTGCTGATAATTTTTAGTGGTTGAGTTCCTTGAGCAAGGGTATTTTTGAACACTTGCAGAAATTTAAAAATTTTGCCATAACTTCTCGGAGTTTCAAGTAAAACTTTTATTTCATCTAGATAAACAAAATAGTAAGACTTCAGTAAATTTACAACCCTCATACGTTCTACCAGCTATTTACTTCCAGAATCCTAAACTAATCAGAATTCCTTTGGAATTTCCTAATTAATGCCAGAATGGAAGGGCTATCTTGGTCTTGATGAGGGTCCTCGCGGAAAGGTGCAGTTATTTGATGTATATGAAAATTAAAGTGCTGATGAACTTGCCTAGAATTCAACATTCCTTCATGCAGGAATTCCGTTTTCTATGACCCAAACATTTCCTCTTACCTTTTAATGCTAAAATGAGAAATTCAGAATACGAATGCTAACAGAGGAGAGATATTAAGATATCAAATGACACACTTCGAAAGTTTAATGCAGATACAACAAGATAACACCATGAATGTATGAGTTACAAAGTCACAATGGTGTATTTTATACAATACAATTTGTAGTGTAAACGTCAACGACTAATAAAATTTTTTTAATATTCACTGTCTGTTTCCTGTTGAGAAAGTACGAATACGAAATACGACTCCAAATTATGTGCTTCTCTTTATGTATGTCTCTTTAGATGTGATTTCTTTCTTCACCAATATACCACTACATCTTTTTGAGAACATTTCAAAATCGAAATGGAATAATACAAAAAATCACACAACTGTCTCAAAAGACAGTGTCTTCGGACTGATTGATTTCATATTCAACAAAACATTCTTTGTTTTCAACAACCAGCGTTATAATCAAATATTTGGTACAATCATGGGTTCACCAATTATTGTACCAAAATTTGGCCAAAATTATTCTGGCTCATATATTGAAAAACGTCATTCCAAAAGAGCCATACTCAAACTGACATTATTTCATACTTATGTCTAAATTATCATACATAAAAATAATACGTCATACATAAACTGAATTACCTTTCATCTTTAAATGCGTAGACGACATCATCTGTGCTATTCCAGCTGGCTGAGAACACATCACTTTGGAAATCTTCAATTCATTTGATATCAATCTTCAGTTTACTATTGAACTTGAAACAGAACAAAGCGTACCTTACTTATACACAAACATGATTAGACTGGATGATGGTAATATAATCTCAGATTATATCGGAACCAAAAACCCACAGCATCAGGACGATTTCTCAATTACTACTCAAACCATCTTAAAAAGCAGAAATAAAATTCAGTGATAGCAAAGAGAAATAGGTTAACACATACATATAAGTGATGAAAAGTTTCTGCAAAATAATTTAAAACAGCTTCAACAACACATTCATCAACAATGTATATCCAAAGCATATCCTGAAAAAACTGATTTATAACACAATTTTTTATGATGGTCCCACTGAAGAAGTTGATTCACAAACTACAAGAAGATTCCTCCCATACGACAACTTAACACATGGAATCACCTCCTTATTTAGGGACATACCTGAGATCAGAATGGCACTATATAGCACTGTGACTATAAAAACAATTTTTTCCAAAATCAAGGACTCAAGGACCGGACACCAGCCCTACTTATCAACAATGTAATATACTAGTTATCATGCTTGGGATGTGAAGGCACGTATATAGGCCAAACCAACCAATGGCTCAAACAAAGAATAAAACAACATTAGGCGAACCTTCATGCATCAATGTGCCATTTTTTCTAAAAAATGTTTAATGGGGTCATTGCCGTGCCATCAAATAATTTTGACTTTCAGATTATTTGGAAAATAATAATAATAAATACTATCTAAACTCTTTATGAAATGAAGTAAACAAAAGAGTTACATTTTGGAATGTTTAATACCTACTTAACACATTTTTTACACATGTTTTATGATCGGCGACGTGCCTAAAATATTGTGTCGAGTGCCATTAATCGCACGCGTGCCATTGATTCGCCTTCCTGGACTCTGCTCTTCCTGGAAATGCGTCACATAAGAAAAGACAAGACGATCTACGAGATCGTATCGTTCAATATAGTATTCTCCAATAAAAGTATATAACTGTATGAACTTCATTAAAGCTGAATGTAAATAACATTTGTGCAGAGCAATTAGGAAACATAATTGTTAAGACAGTCAAATCAGCTGAACCAAAACGTTCAAGTGTCGTAAACTTTCGTTCCGTAAAAGTCTTTTTTGATATTAGTATTTAATTATGAAGACAAACGTAGTCCCCATGTCCATAACTGTAATCCGGTAGTTAAGACGTATCTTTGATCGAATGAATACTCTGTAAATCAATTTCGTCCATTTCGTAACATAAGGACGTTGTTGATTACTGAACTGGAAAATTAATATCAAAATTGAATTAAAAAAACATAATTTTCACTTCACAAGTTCATTTAAGTTATTCAGATTCAAAAATATTTCGCAATCAACACTTCAATTTTCAAATATCATTCAAAGATCAATTTTGAAATAAAATTTTGTTCCAAAAATAGTATGAATACTCAGTCTTCCGCTATAAAGCTACAAATTTTATATATCTACCAAATTTATGATGATAAAAACAATATCAAATGTTTGGATTCCATGCTGTCCTAAAATGATAAATTCAGATACATTCGAATAAGATTTACGGTTCGGAAATATGAGAACAAAGTGATAGTAAAGAATATTAAAACCACTTTCAGATCAAAGGAAGAATTCCTATGCCGTTCGGTTAATGAAGGACAAGAAGAGTTTCGAGGCGAATCCACATTTCTATATGAAAAGAATTTAAGTATTTATAAGCGTAACTGATATTTCATTCATCTCAGAGACGCAAAATTGAGACCCAAAAAGAGTTTATAAAACTCACATCCATAAATTCTTGAAGTCGCTAATTTGATTTTGAAACCTTTAACACAGACATTTCGGTGGCTATATGTTTAATAATTCTGTTCACTTTCGTTGCCTATTCATTCGGTTGCGCCTCTACGCAACTTTTGGGGGTACATTGATCCATATTCTTTTCAACGAACAGTGTTTCTCGCTCTTTTCTATTTCTTGTCCCTTTTGCTCTCATTGGCTAGATAAGCAGTGGATCGATATGACCAACACGCGATGGCGCCGGCATCAGTGGTCCCTCTTCTTTCATCGTCTTTCTCTCAAAGATATGATCTCCATTATTTGACGTCTCAATATAGAATACATGCAATTTTGTTGCTACATCTCCTCGGTCCTGCTTTGTATGCCATTATTCTATATTTCCAGGAAAATCGGAGGAATGTCGATAAGCGCCTTTTGCGGGACAGAAGAGCATCAGTTTAGTCTGAATTCCTGAATCCCAAAGAAGACCAGCAAGTTAACAATGCGAATAAACCACATACACTATGATTATTAAGCTATAATACGGTATCATACGATAATAAAGTATACAAAGAAAAAGAAATAGTGCAGCTGCATGTCTCAAAGAATTTCGCTGGTTCTTTTTGTAATAGTAAAATGAGGAAAATTGAACAATTATTGAGAAAAATAACGTTTTCCAGTCTTCATTGTGAAAACGAATATTGCTGGGAATCTTTACTTAATAAAAGTTTTATCCGTAATTTCGATACTGCGAAATTGAAATTAATAAAGCAAAAATCATATTGACTCATACAATCTTTCGATGGATAAATATAAATAACCTCGAAATCGATAACACGCTAGATGAGAGTATGCCACCTCCATCATGAAGATGAAGATAAGCTTAGTAACTAAGTAGATTGGCCTACTACTATACTATAAGAAGGTCTAATATTTACGCATCTATTATCATAATCTGTTTGTATTCGTTCTCATCGACATCTGTATTTGGAGGTCTTCAATATATTTCAACTTCACTGTTGAAATTAAAAGAAGGTTATTGAAAATTGAAATTACTTCCTCAGTAAACCGTGACGAGTTCCTGAATAGTTAAAGAACGAAGAAGTCCACCTAATAGATTCATCATACAGATACGGTATAAGTTTCCACATTGAATCTCAACGAGATATTTAAGTCACGTCTTATATATTTACATAGCAAGTTTCAGGATGAACCGTGAGCTGAAATTTCCCACTTTCACTGAACATAACTTTTCGTTTTTTTCAATAACGAATCAAGTATATTTGTTTCTTGTGTACATTTCTCTACAAATTGTCGCTTAGACGAGAGCGAGCCTTTCGAATGATCAATTTTAATTAAATAAGACAACTAATGACAAACAAATTAACCTTTGAAATTGGGCATTAATCGTATTTTTCCAATATATCAGAGTGAAATACTAGTTCTGCATTCGCCTCAAAAGTATATTATATTTTTCGCCACAAGACAACCTGTGAAAAATTTCATGCTAAACCACATAACCACAAAACAAAGAAGAACGAATAAAAGACCATGAATACGCGAATAATCAAATGCCCTATATAAACGAAAATAACCGAAAAGCATGAAATTAACTTTAATGATAAAAAAATGTGAGTATCTAAATGAAATCGATGAATACGTAAGTAATGCATTATATACTCTCGTAAATTCATTCTAACTTCAATTTATAATTCAATACATTCATCGAATAACACCACTCAAAATGAGGAACTATGTAGAAAAATCTCAATAAATTTCATTATACTTATAATACCATTAGTTTTTCCGGGGGTGAAGAGGATAATATATATACTTTCAAAGCGCATTTTCCTGACATATTGAAAAAAACCCAGTTAATCAAATTTCAAATATAAACCTGTTTCTGTCATTTGGTGAAAATTATTATTTATTTCCACTATTTGAAGTTTTGATAACAAATTTTCAAATTGTAGCGAAACGACAACAAGAAATAAATTTTTCCATTTTTTTTAGCCTTTTATCTGCTGAAATTATCAATTTTACTCCAAATATAGACATATATATATATATATATATATATATATATATATATATATATATATATATATATATATATATATATATATTATTTTTTCATGAGGTTGTAAATCAATTGAAATTCAGAAAAGTTCTAACGTCAATATTTTGAACATTTCGAAGCCCATCTATGGATTTATTCGTGTATCGCCGATTGACCCCAACGTCAAAGCAATTCCTTCCCTGTCCCCAAACTGTCACTCCTATGGAAAGATATCAGCTCATCAATATTTATAGTGTTTCGCAGGGACGAGACATTTGGGAACAGTTGTGCGGCTATTTCGCATGTTGAAACAGAAAGAAGTGAAGGAGGAGAATACTGGAACCCTGTTTGCCAGCTAGCCAGTCTTCTAACGTTCAAGTGCTTGTGTGGCTATATTGTCACCCTCTTCGCCATTACACTTCTCACTCCATTGACATTCTGTTTTGTATTGTACATCCTATGAAAGCATTCTCCTGATCGGGTCCAGGGATAACGATAACCAGTGAATGATACTTAGATGGCCGTACTTAGATAACGTAGGACGTATATGTGTTTCACTTCAACATTCCGAAAAACAAACGAAAATTGAGCTGCAACATTAGATCTATAATATAAGATGGTATAAAACATTATTATCCCATCTTTGGACATGTCATTAGAGGAGGCCAGAATGGGGGAAATTTCTATGATGAATAGTCACTCATAAACACAAAAAGAATATGTGAAAAACAGCAACTCATTCTACATGGATAAGCTTTTCAATTTTCGTGGATCGAATTCACATAAATATAAATATATTAAGAAAATGAACACTAGAACATTCATTTGAAAAATTTTAATTAATCAAGAGAATGTTATAGTAGAGCTAGATATGTGAACGTGTACGATGTAATTTCTCCATCATCCTTCAAGGGATAAATGTTAGAGAAATATTGGAATCGATGCCACACCTGATGGAAGTGCGAGACATATATGTTTCGTTTTGCAAGGAACTCGTCAGTCGCACCACGTCCATCGAAGTGAGGCAACGATTTCAACCTCCAATCAATTTCTTGTGACTTCAAGTGGAAGATCGCAGAGTAATGAATACTCTACAATTCCATCTATAGAAATATATATATATATATATATATATATATATATATATATATATATATATATATATATATATATATATTTTATACATATATATCCTTGAACAGTGTTCCATCAGGTACAAAGTCTAAAAGAATGATGAATTAATACTATTTTCTCTATATTTTGTTGTGGCCCACTCATAGATTAATAAAGATAATATTATCAGTATTACAGGTAAAAATTTTAAAATAGATGAAGAATTTCTGTGAATTAATTTGAAAGAGTTATTGGAAAATCTTTTCGAATTATTTCGAAATTAAGTAATCCCAAGGGCATGGTAAGGAACTCAAGAAGAGAACACATTAAGCTCACAAGATTGACTGTTGTCGTGGATATCCTGTACTTTTTGGCATTATCATTCTTTGATAGTCCGATAGATGGCGTTTGTAATTGCACCCCACAATTATAACGTGTCTTCGTTTTCGATAAGCTGGTTCGAATCAAATTGAGCTTCGGTCAATATTATCCCCATACATAATGCGATAAAAGATAGCAGATGAAAAAAAGGATCAAATGATAAAAACAAAGAAATATTCCGAATAGAAAATGATTTAATAACTGCCAACATAGGAGTTGGACAAGGACACAACATATCACAGAAGATGTTTAAACAACTCAATTCTGAACCTAAATAATTGATATTGACAGTCGATATTTAAATCACCTCTAATTTCCGGAAAAATAACAACGCTCACTTACAACCTAGAAGAAATAGAAGTAATGATTTGAAGGTAGCTTCTGAAGAATAGAAATGACTATCAAAGTGACAAAAACGAGAATTTTAACGGAAGAAAATGAACTTGAAGAAAAAACTTAAACAACTATAGGGACTGAAAAATCGATATATTCAAAGAATCAACAGAAGAGTTAGAATGTCATGGGATACTACAAGAAAATTGAACAAAGTTCTGAAAAACATCCTCATCAAACTGAAAATCAAGGTCATTAATAGCTGTATTCTCTCGGTTCTAACCAACATAACCGAAACAACTACACTGACAATAAGAGCAATAAACAAACTCAGAACAACGCTCAATATAGATTTGTGCTTGGTATTAGTCTTGACGATCTCATTCGCAATGAGGAAATCCGTTGACGACAACGTTAGAGGATGTGATCAAACGAACAGCAATTTTAAAATGGGCTTGGGCAGATCATATCAAAAGACAAGATGACATGGACAAGAACACAAGGTCGACTAGGGCATCACACAATAGAGATCACCGTTGCAAAAAAGAAAAGTTAGGCGACCTCCATAAAGATACACGGATGACATCAGAGAGGCAGCAGACACAAATTGGTACCTGAAGGCAAGAAACTAAGACAGATGAAAGGAAATCGAAGAGGATTTATTTCAGGACTGGATAGAAGAAGATGAATTTTGACAAAAATGACAAGAAAATGGGTTGATACGGTGTTTTACGTAAAATCCGAAAGAGGTTCTTTGAAACATGAATATATGCAATGTTTGTATAATTATTTTGCGAGAAAAACGAACACACGCTAGTGTGTCGCATTAAGGTCACCTTTGTTACATAAATAATGATATCTGCACGTTACTCTTATCTGATTTTCATATTATTCTTACAATTTATACGATGGGAAAATTTACGTCGTGAGAAATTCTTGGATTTCAACTAAACTTGGAAGTTAGAAGGGACTAAATTTAACTTCATATTTGTTATTGTTGAACGCAACGTGCTGCGAATCGACTTTACATGTTCTATAATAGTTTCATTACCGCAAAATATAGAATTGCGTGACTATTCGTATTAGATGGAAGGATCATGAAAAATGTCGAGTGCTAAAACACGTACGTTTATGACACGCACAAAAATATTAATGATCAAAGTAGTATAATTGCACCCCATGAGAGGAGTTGGCTGTGGGCTTTTCAGTTTATTAAAATTGAACAGGGATAAATGTTCATACATATAGGCTGTTGTCTTTTTCTATATCGAATAAAACCTCATTCACAATGAAAACAAATTTACATGTCATATCCGATTAATTTTGTAGATAACAGAGATTCCGTATGTTATTTCCGTAATTATTTCCTGTAGCAATAATTTTGAAAATTGTCTCATACGGGGTTCCAAAACTTCATGGAGGGGAAGAACCCTCAATATTAATATTGCCGGAAAATTCCTCATCATTAATAGAATTTGGAGGCTTGGATGATCAAATTCAAAATCTTAAAACTGAATAACTTTAATACTTGTATATACTTCATTTCCATAAGACTTGAATTGTGTTGAGATATTTTCTGAAAACATATTCATTCTAGAAAAAGAATGAAAACGATGAAGAAAATTGAAAGGAACATATTTATTTTCAGAAAATAAATTACAGTTAACTGATGCAAAACTAAGAATTATTTTGAATGCAATTAGATTAGATTAAACCACTCTGCTGCAACCCACTCTTTGTGGCGCCCTTCAGCATCGCGGCGCAGACTTTGGGAACAACAGGTCTAATAAATAACCTTGAACGTATGAAAAATATTATTCCTAGAAAAATTATTGACTAATTATCAATTGACACTTGTTATGCCATGGTTGAAAATACTTGGATAGCCATTTCACAAAAGTTGTTTGATTGATTTTGGACTCTGCTATTTCAAACTTTGGGTTACTGGTTCGTTGAGAAATATTCGATACAACTACTTTCAGGAATGAAAATGTATTTGGTTATCATACTGACTTCCACATATTTTGAAATAGTAGACTATATGATGATATGCACTGACATAATGAAGTAAATAATAATAATCAAGAAATTGTAACCTATTTAACTAGTTTAATTGAACAATTGGCTTCCAAAGCTCTCGATATAGATCCCACAAGATACATTTAAACTAACACGGGGTTCATATTAAATGAAAAAGATATGAGCGTTTACGATATTTCAATAGTGGTTCACCTTATTTGTTGAAACAATAACTTAAAATTACTTACATAATTACTACTTCGTTATGGGAGTTGGGGATTGTATTTTTCATTTTAATATTTGGTTGCTGAACTCGGAAAGGTGATCGCATAGAATGAAAACCAATGAAAAATTCATTATCACGGGAGTTTGAAACGGAGCAAAGCTCACAAATTTGCTACCTCTCTGGTAGCAAATTCTACTCTACGATCTCTCTTCTAGATACAAGGGAAATTGTAGTAACCATCTAGATTCCATTGGGGAATCAGTACTTCTTCAAGGAATATCACATTTACTGCCAACTTCAGCAGTATATTATTTGTTCCTTGTTTATAATTTGATTTGAGACCTTAATTTTTGTCACTAAACAATCCAGTATTTATTCGTGTAATTTTCAATAAAGATGCTGATGAAAAATATTTTAACCTCTTCTGCTTTCAAAAAGCAGCAGAGTTGTTTATATTTCAATCCGCTCTGGTCTTTGAATGACTTCAATATCAGACAAAAATAATCAGAATTCCTAATTTTTTAATAGATTACAAGACTGGCGATAATTCTATCTCAATCATAAGAAAAGTGCATCGCTTTGGGTTACTGGTTCGTTGAAAAAAATTCGATACAACTACTTACACAAATAAAAATGTATTTGGTTATCATACTGACTTCAACACATTATGAAATAGTGAACTATATGATGATATACACTGACATAATGAAGTGAATAATAATAATTAATAATCAAGAAATTGTAACCTATTTAACTAGTTTTATTGAACAATTGGCTTCCAAAGTGCTCGATATAGATCCCACGAGATACATTTAAACTAACACGGGGTTCATATAAAATGAAAAAGATATGAGCGTTTACGATATTTCAATAGTGGTTCACCATATTTGTTGAAACAATTACTTAAAATTACTTACATAATTACTACTTTGTTATGGGAGTTGGGGATTATATTTCTCATTTTAATATTTAGTTGTTGAACTCGAAAGGTGATCGCATAGAATGAAAACCAATGAAAAATTCATCACGGGAGTTTGAAACGGAGCAAAGCTCACAAATTTGCTACCTCTCTGGTAGCAAATTCTACTCTACGATCTCTCTCTAGATACAAGGGAAATTGTAGTAACCATCTAGATTCCATTAGGGAATAAGTATTTCTTCAAGGAATATCACATTTACTGCCAACTTCAGCAGTATATAATTTTTTCCTTGTTTTTAATTTAATTCAAGACTTTAATTTTTGTCATTATACAATCCAATATTTATTTGTATCATTTTCAATAAAGAATGGCGATAATTCCATCTCAATCATTAGAAAAGTGCATCGCAATATTTAATGAGATTAATTTCTTGGCACGAGTAGGCATTTATTAATATAGGTAACGATTTCCGCCAGAGATCGCTAGTTCCATGTGGGGAAACAAATGCTTCAATCGATGACAGGAGGGCCATGTGGGAGACATACATAACCATTTTCATAGACAGACAGGCCGATGATTAAAAATTCCCAACGAAAGCAAATCCTCATTCGTATTCTGTGCGGTGGCAACTCCAATCCCGATAAATTTTGCAGGACAAATTAAACTCGATTCTCGTGCAGTTTTAATTAAGTGTTGAAACTTATTAAAACTTCCACACCAAATACCGGCGATATTTTCCGTTGTTTTGTTCCGCATTTGCATTTTCTGCCGTCAGATATTTTCGGTTTATTCTGGCGGACGGAGTAATTACACCATTGGTGTATAACGTGCGGGGCTTATCCTTCATCTTAATACTGCACAGATCCAGGGGTGGAATGTATGCCGTTCGGATTCGAGCCGATTCGGCGAAGGTGTACAACGAATTCTCTGTTTCGAAATTTAACACTCTACAACCATCTGGACCTGGCCGATAACTCGTGAGAAGTGAAGCTACCAGTATACGTTCATTTGGTCTGACGAGGTTTGACCGCTGTCGGAGGATCCATGATTCAATTTCGAAACAAATTTGTCCTTAAAAGAAGGTCAGTTTGTGCCAAGAAAATTTTTGTGCCTTTATTTCTTGGTAAAGTAACTTCAGTTACAAACCGAGGAAACGCTTTACAAAAAAGGGTAATTTTTGAGTTCAGAAAACTTTATGCCAATAGTCATTATTGTGACTATTGTCATAATAATGGAATTATTATGATAATGAATAATAATGCATGCTGCAGAAAATCCAGCATCAGTTGATTTTGAATACTGAATTTTGAATTTATATAATATATATATATATATATATATATATTAATAAAAATGTTCATAAGTAATTCAGGGTTCGAAAGAGAAAATGTATATTTCTGATTATATTAATATACGATATATATATATATATTAATATAATATATATATATATATATATATATATATATATATATGTAAACATGTATTTTTAATTTTCAAAGAATAACGGGCTTCTTTTAATATGAAAAACATTATTTTTGTTGACGTTTCGTTGTATATCACAACTTTGTCAAAACTAATGAATAATTGAATTCATGAATTACTATAGATATCAAAATGTCAAACTTATTTTCTAGAAAAATCAATTCAGTTTTTTTGTATTTTCACTTATTGATTTTCATTATCAGAGGAATATTTCTGGCTCAGCATTCGCTTCGGAAGTTGTAGTCTTCTTCACCATGAGGAAACCTCTGAAAAACTCATGGTAAGCCAGGTGATTCTGATAAGTGTGATTCATATATACATATATATATATATATATATATATATATATATATATATATATATATATATATATATATATATATATATATATATATAATTACATATAGTTTTTCATAAAATGAGTTTTGAGATGTGATGTTTGGTGATTGTTATGTATTCATTTTATGAGTGTTATTTGTAAGGTTTATTAGTTCGTTGTAAATAGAATTTAGATGTTTGATGTCTAAATAGAATTTAGATGTTTAATGTCTGTTTTTTCATTTACTGTGTTTTCTAAATTTTTACGAATGTGTAACATTTCTTAAATTTCTCTACATTTTTGTCTTTTCTAGTTGCTAAAATCTTCGCATTTTTGTAATCGAAATCGTGTTTTTCTGTTAAATAATTTTTTTTCTTAAACAGGCAATAAATCAATTTGATATATATATATATATATATATATATATATATATATATATATATATATTCGATATATATATATATATATATATATATATATATATATATATATATATATATATATATATATATCGAATATACATAGAATAAATTGGAGAGATCTTTCTGCAAATCAGGAAATTCCAATACAATAACGACTAGATTTATTTTGTCTAGTCAAGCTGCACACAGAAACAAACACGTCTTTTTTCAGGTGAAAACACCAGACGTGATTTCGTCTACATAGACACTGACAAAGGATTCAGAGTAGAGTGAGTTATTGAGCATTCACCTGAGGAACTATGTAACTTGTTTATCGAATAATACACGTTTCGATGAACTAATGCCGTTTAATAGTGTTAGTTCGATTGACTGGCACCTTCATCTTTCAGATATATGTAGAGACGAGATAAAATCAACAAACAATTTCCAATTTATGGTTTGCTGGTTGATTCTTTCGAATGAACTGATCGTGAAACAATAAATAATAATTGGAAAGCAACTACAAAAACAACTCAACGTTGATTATAGATTTTAATTGCGACTAGTTGTATTAATTTTATGGCCGTTATTCAATCTAAAATCTCAAGTAGAATTTTTGAGAAGTGTTGGAGAACCTACATTGTGGAACGAAGCGGTATCAGAACTTCAATCTGAAAATACTTTTTTTGAAAATGAATATTTTTTAAAAGTATATAGAAACACTCTCATCTTCTTTCAAAACAGTATTTCATCTACCACGCATGGCGACTTCTTTATATATTGATGATTGATGAGTGCGATTCTCGGAGAAAGTTAACATCCATAATGAAACAGTATTTAATTTTCCTCATATATTGAGTGATAATACGAAGTCGCGTTTCGAAGTACTTCGAAGTGTAAATATATATATATATATATATATATATATATATATATATATATATATATATATATATATATATATATATATATATATATATATATGTTGTTTAAGAGTCTGTAGGATACTATTTGTAATAATTTCTAAGGGTTTATTGACTCAGTATTTGCAGTGGTACTCTTTTCTCTTCGCCAAGCTTTCGCAATCTACTTTATTCTTTCTTCAGGGTTCTAAAATATATAAAACAATATGACTGAGATTGAATTCTCGCTTAACTCTTGGTGAAACATAATTAAATATTAAATTAAATTAAACTCTTGGCTTAATGTTTCACGATTATATTTAGCAACATGAATTTGTCAACATGTTTTGAGCGTGAGCTCATTTTCAAGACTGTCTTGAAAATCTTCAAGTCTTGAAAATGAGCTCACGCTCGAAACATGTTGACAAATTCATGTTGTTAAATATAATAGTAAAATATTAAGCCAATAGTTTAATTCAATTCAATATAAAACAGTTTAGGTACGAGTATTAGATTGATTGAAAAAGTCCTGTTTATCAAGCAGAATATTGTGTATGTTACTGCAGTGATTATATTCAATATTTGATTTCCATTTCGTTGATATTTATCATTGTGAGTCAAATCATTGAAGATAAGTAAGGTTTTATAGAAGTAAACCTTTGTTTCAAATGTTTATTTCCTGATTCTATAATACAAAATATTTGAAGTTGGGACGCAACTTTCTAGGGTTTGGTGGAAAGTACCTTAAGTCTTCATTCATTCAATGAAAACCCTTTTAAACATGTAAGTTTTACTAAAAGCTCTTTAAGTGATGTGTTAAGATCTTAAAGCAACACAGTCATAATTGCTGTTTCTATCAATTATGTATGTTCGTGCAAACTTTGGTAACGACTTCATAATGTGCGAAGTACAGTATATTATAATACATGGGGCCAAAATTTCGTTACAAATTTTGTTGATCATTTAGGACTTGATATCCGAATAATGCATCACATAGGAGCCAATAATATGTTCAACTTCTGAAATTTAGTGAGATTGAAAGTAAAAATAATCGTAAAATGTTCGATAGTGTTGGCGTTTACTTGATGTAAATCCATTATAATTGAATATAAACTTAAATTCAAACACTTGAATATACGATTTACACTTTATTGGCTACATAGCATGACGCGTTTCGTCGTAAACGACTTCTTCAGATGATTACAGAATAAAGTGTATATCGTAAGTTCAAGTGTTTGAATTTAAGTTTATATTCAATCGTAAAATGGAAAAACAATATTTTCTGATGATATTGAATAAACTATTATATCATTCTACAAAGAAAACGCCAGAGTTCAACGACGAACACCTTCTGAATACTCCAACATGAAGAAACTTCAAGTAATGAACAGTT
This sequence comes from Henosepilachna vigintioctopunctata, assembly GCA_030704895.1. Taxonomy (NCBI): domain Eukaryota; kingdom Metazoa; phylum Arthropoda; class Insecta; order Coleoptera; family Coccinellidae; genus Henosepilachna; species Henosepilachna vigintioctopunctata. Next base: position 473,213 of record JARQZJ010000141.1, on the reverse strand, counting down.
CACAATTCCATACAGACGAATCAATAGAAAATATCTCTCAAATCATAGACACACCAAGCACCCAAGGTTAAGACGACGTGAAAACAATTCCAGAAATACAAATATATATTTCTTCTCTGCCTAATTTCTCAAAATACGTATTAATTCAAGTGTAAAGATTGTTTGAGTTATTTTATTTTCTCTATGAAGGTTACCCTACGAAAAGTAGTGAAGTCAATCCTCAAGATTCACTTTTACTTCGTTTTTAAGGAATTCGAAAAACTTCATCATTTCTTTCAAAATTTCGATATAGTAGCTTAACTTCAACTGTTTTCTCATTTTGGCATTCGCAAAAACCAAGGTTTGGCTGAAAAACGACCAAAACCCGAAATTATGGTTGCTATTCGGCCTTTGGTGGTATTGAATCGACCAAATTTGAACTGAGCAAAACTTCAGCCATTGCACGATTTATCCCTTCGTGTCCAACACGTACATTTATAACATCATTTTGTTCAAATATTTATGGATATAGGTACGTCTTTTATATCTGGAATAACTTGCGACTTACATCATATGTCAAAATAAAATATTAGAAAACTAGCAGAAATCTCTTCATGTGTATTTACATATTCATAAATATAAATTCATACATAAATACGTAGGTACATAAATATATATATATATATATATATATATATATATATATATATATATATATATATACACAAATTTAT